>JARWKJ010000019.1:607500-655000 GCA_029959095.1 Rhinichthys osculus
ATCGCAGATGCTCTTCCCGACGGAAGCTTCCTGTTATTGCAGGAGCTGTGGATGTTCAGCAGATGTTTGATGTCGTTTGGACTCGCAGCTCATTTCTGACATAATGAAGTCTCTCTGTGTGTGTGTGTGTGTGTGAGTGACTCTTTGACCCTGAGAGACTGAGACGCACAGCGGGATCAGTCTGAAATATTCCAGTTCGGGAGTAAATCGTTCACCAGACGGAGAGAGCGACCGGAGTGGAGGAGAGATGTCTGTGACTGAAGTCCAACACGCTGCCGAAAGTCTTTTCATTCAAGTCTCGGGAAACCCTTGAAAACAGCCATATTTACAAAGAGTATACTTGAAAAGTGCTTGACTTATTTAAATACAATATATATGAAATTTTTTGTTGTTGGAAAAACACCGCAGCTTGTCTATTAAACCCTCATTAGACATTTTCTTGATACAAAGTACGCCAAAATTATACTATAAAATATTATTTATTGAACAATAATAGCCATTATAAACATTGTATTTAATATATTATTAAATACACTAACCTAAAGGATGTCTCCTCTGCCAGGGTACTGGAGAGGAGAATACGGCCGATAGTGGAACCTCGGATTCAGGAGGAACAGTGCGGTTTTCGTCCAGGCCGTGGAACACTGGACCAGCTCTATACCCTCTACAGGGTGCTGGAGGGTTCATGGGAGTTTGCCCAACCAGTCCACATGTGCTTTGTGGATTTGGAGAGGGCATTCGACTGTGTCCCCCGAGGCGGCCTGTGGAGGGTGCTCCGGGAGTATGGGGTCCTGGGTCCTTTGCTAAGGGCTGTCCGGTCCCTGTATGACCGAAGCAGGAGCTTGGTTCGCATTGCCGGTAGTAAGTCAGACTTCTTCCCGGTGCATGTTGGACTCCGGCAGGGCTGCCCTTTGTCGCCGGTTCTGTTCATAATTTTTATGGACAGAATTTCTAGGCGCAGCCAGGGGCCGGAGGGTGTCAGGTTTGGGGACCACGCGATTTCGTCTCTGCTCTTTGCGGATGACGTTGTCGTATTGGCCCCCTCACACCAGGACCTTCAGCATGCACTGGGACGGTTTGCAGCCGAGTGTGAAGCGGCTGGGATGAGAATCAGCGCCTCCAAATCCGAGGCCATGGTCCTCAGTCGGAAAAGGGCGGCTTGCTCACTTCAGGTTGGTGGAGAGATCCTTCCTCAAGTGGAGGAGTTTAAGTATCTTGGGGTTTTGTTCACGAGTGAGGGAAGGATGGAACGGGAGATTGACAGACGGATCGGTGCAGCTTCTGCAGTAATGCGGTCGATGTACCGGTCTGTTGTGGTGAAGAAAGAGCTGAGCCGTAAGGCAAAGCTCTCGATTTACCGGTCAATCTACGTTCCTACTCTCACCTATGGTCATGAGCTTTGGGTCATGACCGAAAGGACAAGATCCCGGATACAGGCGGCCGAAATGAGCTTTCTCCGCAGGGTGGCTGGGCGATCCCTTAGAGATAGGGTGAGAAGCTCGGTCACTCGGGAGGAGCTCAGAGTAGAGCCGCTGCTCCTCCACATCGAGAGGGGTCAGCTGAGGTGGCTCGGGCATCTGTTTCGGATGCCTCCTGGACGCCTTCCCGGGGAGGTGTTCCGGGCACGTCCCACTGGGAGGAGACCCCGGGGAAGACCTAGGACACGCTGGAGAGACTATGTCTCCCGGCTGGCCTGGGAACGCCTCGGTGTCCCCCCGGAAGAGCTGGAGGAAGTGTCCAGGGAGAGGGAAGTCTGGGCATCTCTGCTTAGACTGCTGCCCCCGCGACCCGGCCCCGGATAAGCGGAAGAAGATGGATGGATGGATGGATAACCTAAAGGATTATTAGGAACACCATACTAATACTGTGTTTGACCCCCTTTCGCCTTCAGAACTGCCTTAATTCTACGTGGCATTGATTCAACAAGGTGCTGAAAGCATTCTTTAGAAATGTTGGCCCATATTGATAGGATAGCATCTTGCAGTTGATGGAGATTTGTGAGATGCACATCCAGGGCACGAAGCTCCCGTTCCACCACATCCCAAAGATGCTCTATTGGGTTGAGATCTGGTGACTGTGGGGGCCATTTTAGTACAGTGAACTCATTGTCATGTTCAAGAAACCAATTTGAAATGATTCGAGCTTTGTGACATGGTGCATTATCCTGCTGGAAGTAGCCATCAGAGGATGGGGACATGGTGGCCATAAAGGGATGGACATGGTCAGAAACAATGCTCAGGTAGGCCGTGGCATTTAAACGATGCCCAATTGGCACTAAGGGGCCTAAAGTGTGCCAAGAAAACATCCACCACACCATTACACCACCACCACCAGCCTGCACAGTGGTGACAAGGCATGATGGATCCATGTTCTCATTCTGTTTACGCCAAATTCTGACTCTACCATCTGAATGTCTCAACAGAAATCGAGACTCATCAGACCAGGCAACATTTTTCCAGTCTTCAACTGTCCAATTTTGGTGAGCTCTTGCAAATTGTAGCCTCTTTTTCCTATTTGTAGTGGAGATGAGTGGTACCCGACGGGGTCTTCTGCTGTTGTAGCCCATCCGCCTCAAGGTTGTGCGTGTTGTGGCTTCACAAATGCTTTGCTGCATACCTCGGTTGTAACGAGTGGTTATTTCAGTCAAAGTTGCTCTTCTATCAGCTTGAATCAGTCGGCCCATTCTCCTCTGACCTCTGGCATCAACAAGGCATTTTCGCCCACAGGACTGCCGCATACTGGAGGTTTTTCCCTTTTCACACCATTCTTTGTAAACCCTAGAAATGGTTGTGCGTGAAAATCCCAGTAACTGAGCAGATTGTGAAATACTCAGACCGGCCCGTCTGGCACCAACAACCATGCCACACTCAAAATTGCTTAAATCACCTTTCTTTCCCATTCTGACATTCAGTTTGGAGTTCAGGAGATTGTCTTGACCAGGACCACACCCCTAAATGCATTGAAGCAACTGCCATGTGATTGGTTGATTAGATAATTACATTAATGAGAAATTCAACAGGTGTTCCTAATAATCCTTTAGGTGAGTGTACGGTGTAAGTTGTATTTTGGATGCCTTATACCTGCAACTTATATTAAAAACTCTTAAAAAATACTAAAGATATTGTTCTATAAGTGCGATCTCTGATTGTAGTCCCTGAAAACCAAAAAGTAGTGCTTGAAAAGTCCTGGAACTTCGTTTTACAGTTTCTGTACGAACCCTGAGAGATTCACAGTAATAAACAGAATCAATAAACAATCACTTCATCAGATATTAGACACATTCAAATTCTAGAAAGACAATAGTGTAATTATTCACATTAATTCAGTTTAAGTTTTGTTCATGAGTGATTAAAGCTCGTCTCTGACCTGTCAGTAATGTTTTATTGAATTTTAGGATAATTTCTGATTAACTCTGCAAACACACAGATGCTCTATCATTATTAAAGATAAAGCTTCTTTTTGATAATGTTGGCCAGTTGTTGAAGTCGATTGAAAGGGGAGTAGCGCTGGTCTTCTCTCCTCTATTGTGTCGTATATCGAGAGAAACGCTTCAGGAACAAGAACACATGTGGGCGGGGCTTGATTGTGTAAAGTAAACTGCTTATTTTTGGCTTATTTGTTTTCGAGCTGGAGGATTGTGTTTCCAGCCAAACACTGATTGGTGTGTTTCAACATCCCGACACACAACACAAATCACTGGAAATGATCAACAAGATACACGATTTACACAACATTAGCCGTTTATATTACAATAAATACACTTCGTTAGACAGAATAAACGTTACACAACAATCCACACATCTTTTATATAATAAGACTATAATAAACTCTGAATCAACACGCACTAATGCTACATTTTTATAAATGTCATAATCATTTGTTAAGAAACAAGTATTCATAACTTCAGTGAGCTCATTGTTTCTGCCTTAAATTATTACATTGTTTAAATTAATACATTTCTAGCTAACTGTGATTTTGTATGTACATTTCTGAAATACACTAGTGGACTCATGCACTTGCTGTAAAGCTGCTTAAATGATGTGTGTTCTCGAACATGCAGTTCTGGAATGACCGAATGGAAATAAGCAGCTAATATCATGTGGCTCGTAATCCTGAATCAGAATAACATCTCTTCTCTTCTCTGATGATGAGGGCGGGGCTATAACCTGTCACTTACATGAGCTCAGCCAATAGCAAACCACAACCATCCAATCAATTCCCCACAGACACAATCAAGCCCCGCCCACATGTGTTCCTGTTCCTGAAGCGATTCTCTCGATATATGACACAATAGAGGAGAAGACCAGCGCTACTCCCCTTTCATGATGACTTCTAATCATTTTAAGATTAAAGTTTGATAACCTTCCACTGATTTTGATAGAATGTTTGATAACGGCATCATCATCATCATGTATTTATAGTTTGTCTCATCTTCTTTACATATATTTATGGTCCAGTCAGTCATGTGACTTCTCTGCGACCTCCAACGATCAGCACTTTTTCTTAATATCTTTGTTGGAGCTATTTTGTATTTTTGTTTATTTTGGGCTTAAATTAAATTATAGTCTAATATATTTATTTTCTTTTCCTGTTAAAGTTAATTTGTTTATTTTGTATTTATGCTTTACTTGTATTGTCGTTTATTGGTCACATGGTGCTATGGTCATTAGCATAAGTAGGTCAAGGTGGGAGGAACCTTAGGCACGAGGGCATATGGTTTTTTACCAGCGTGAGAGAGGCAGCAGAAATGTCTGTGAGCTTGCTTATGTGTGTGAATAAACCGCCTCAAACTCAATCTTGTTATGGACATTACTTTGCTTTGGTACCTCTGAAACTGCGTAAAGCCTAACCATGACGTAGCCTCGAGTGGCCATTTGAGATTTTGTTATTATTTGTTTTTGTTTAAGTTTATGGACAAATAGCCACTACATTAAGTAAAAAACCCGCCCTGGATATATCGTTGGTTTACGTGGAAATTGACTTGTCGTTTACTGGATTACCTGTTCGAAAGTGGATTACTCACCTGGATACAGTGCAAACATCGAATAATATGACCCATCCGACAGTGTAAAGTTTCCCTGGACACCGTACTGGATAACGGTGAAGCTACTGGAGCGCTGGAGCTGCACTACGGAGTGGAGGACATTATTTGCTGCAATTTGAATTCGCAAAGGCCTAAAGCCTTCACAGGTGACGCGCACGGCCGCGCGCAACAACTGCTACTGCGTGCATTCAACTCCGTGTGCAAAGGTAACCACCGCAGCAAACAAAGTTCCACAAGGTACGTGCTTTATTCAATCTTTGCAAACAACTGTGTGTGTACATGACCGACATCAACAAAAGGTAATATGTCTGACGTTGCATCCAAAGCCGTAAGCGACACGGCGCTTCCTACAAGAAGACGCACAAGTTTTACTGCTAAAGGAGTTATGTTTTTTATGCAAACGTGTCAGGAAAAGAGATCGATGCAATGCAGACGAGCCAAATCGTACATGAATCAAATGGATAAATTGATGCACTCTGCAGACAATATTGATGCAGTCAAGTCTCTTTTGGATAAAATAATAATATGTGTTGATGAGGCAAAACAACATCATTTGTCATTTGTGTCACTGGACATACCACAGGATGAAAGGGAAAAACAAGATAAATATTTTGAACAAAAAGAAAAGTGTTTTTCAAGCTTTATTGATGATGTCAAAGGCTGGTTATCAAACACAGGCCATTCATATGAACTTCCAATTAAACCACCTGATAATCCAACTGATGTTGGGCCTGAGGACAGTGTATCCAATAAAGGTTCTGCAACGCGTTCAAAGGCTGGCTCTAGACTGTCAAAGACTTCATCCAGTGCATCTGCAAAAATATTAGCGCAAGCAGAGAGAGCAGCATTACAGGAGCGCATGGCTGCTCTAAAACAAAAACACATTTTGGAGGATCAGGAGGAACAAATACGACTTGAACAAGAGGACTTACGGAAGAAACGGGAACATTTAAGGAGAGAAAAGGAACAACTTGCTCTGGAGGCAGAATTAAAGGTGACAAATGCAAAATTGGAGGTTCTGGAAGTAAGCTCAAAGTGTGGCTCTAAAGTGTCAAGATGTGCATCTCAAACATCAGATGGCATGAACTCTTACTTGAAAAGGTCAGAAACTCAAATCATTCAATTAAATCCAAATGCTGAACATTATGTGCCCACCAATAAAAGCTCTGAACCTACCTCCAGTCGCGTATTAAATTCTGTCCCTGTTGGTGTTCAACCCAAATATGTTGTAAAACAACTACCCATACCTAATGTCATTCCTGTGTTTCAAAGGCAAGGTACACAATCACGGGGTCTGCAAGATGCTTGTGACGATAATCAATCCATCGATTCTCCGGACATTTTGAACATCATGCAGCGTCAAAATGAAATAACTACGCTGTTGGTCCAACAAAACACAGCCTCTGCTCTGCCTACGAGAAATATACCTGTATTTGATGGGGATCCCCTGTATTTCAAATCTTTTCTCAGAGCCTTTGAAAATTGTATTGAGGATAAAACTCAAAATTTCAGTGATTGTTTGTACTTCCTAGAGCAGTACACTAGGGGGCAACCAAGAGACATTGTAAGAAGTTGTCAGCATCTGCCCTCTGAACCGGGTTATCAAAGAGCAAAAACACTTTTGATTGAACATTTTGGTAGTGAACACAAAATCTCCTCTGCTTACATGGATAAAATCAACAACTGGCCCTCAATAAAACCTGAGGATGTTAACGCTCTGCAGTCATTTGCTTTGTTCCTTCGAGGTTGCTCCAACATAGTACATCATATAAAGTACATGAAGGAGTTGGACATGCCAGCTAACCTCAGGACAATCCTAATGAAACTCCCATACAAGCTGAGGGAAAAGTGGAGAAATGTGGCATGTGACATACTGGAACAAACTGGAAGCAGAGCAGTGTTTGTTGATTTTGTAAATTTTATTGAAAAGCAAGTAAAAATTGTTTCAGACCCTCTGTTTGGAAATATTAATGATGTTTCTCCAGCCAGCCACACAAAGCTATCCATGCAAGTTAAGCAGAAAAGGAAAAGTGGTACATTTGCCACTAGCATCAATGCACCAAAGGATGGACATAAAGAAATGGAAAACTCAATAGCTCACAGTAACCAGCTCAAATGTCTGTTTTGCTATCTTACCAATCACACTCTGGAAAAATGCTTTCAGTTTAGAAGGAAGACACAACAGGACAAGATTCAGTTTCTAAAGGAGAAGGGTGTTTGTTTTGGGTGCTTGAAACATGGACACACAAGCAAAGACTGTAGAAGTCGTTTGGATTGTGAAGTGTGTCATAGGAAACACCCATCTGTCCTGCATGTGGAGAAGGATACTACAAGGCTAACCTCTAAAGAAACTGAGAGCACTGTATCCGGGAAGCAGCAGACGTGTGGTCATATTGGGGCTGGCGAAGAGGATACTGCTGTTTTTTCCATTGTGGCTGTGCAGGTGAAAAGTCAGAAAAGTAATAAAGTTGTGCATACTTATGCTTTCCTGGATCCTGGGAGCTCTGGTACCTTCTGTACTACAAGTATGGCTGAAAGGCTGGGAGTATCAGGAAAAAACTGTAATGTAGTGTTAAGGACAATGGGGCAGACTAAAACTATTAACACTACTATAGTAACTGGTCTGGAGGTATCTGGTTTTGACACCGATGACTTTATTGAGCTACCATCTGTTCTGACACAAACGAAAATGCCTGTATCTAAAGTCAATGTGCCATGTCAGGATGATGTTGCCAAATGGGCGTATTTGAGCAGCATTAGGCTACATGAAGTGGATGCAGATGTAGACTTGCTCATTGGAACCGACTCTCCTAAAGTGTTGGAGCCATGGGAACTAATAAACAGTCAATGTGGTGGACCGTATGCAGTGAGGACCAGAGTTGGCTGGGTCATAAACGGGCCTCTTCGTGCTGGAGACTCTGGAGGTACTGGTGTCAAATCAGGATGCATCGTTGTAACTGCTAATCACATATCTGTGGAACACTTGGAAAGTATGTTGATGCAACAGTATAATCATGACTTTACTGAAAGAACAAGTGATGAACAACTTGAGATGTCAAGAGAAGACATTAAATTCATGAAAATTGTGGAGGGTACGACAGTGCTTAACAATGAGCATTATTACATTGACTTACCTTTCAGAGTTGACGATCCTGTTTTGCCAAATAATCGCTGCATTGCACTACAAAGACTCCAAGGCCTGAAGAGGAGATTTAATAGAGATACGTCATTCAAAGCTCAATACGTTGGTTTCCTCAACAACATGTTAGAGCAAGGATATGCAGAAAAGGTTCCCACAAATGAGCCCACTCTGGAACAAGGAAAGGTGTGGTACATTCCCCACCATGGTGTACATCATCCAACCAAAGGAAGGTTGCGTGTTGTGTTCGATTGCGGCTGTACTTACAAAGGTACATCATTGAACAGTCAGCTCCTGCAGGGCCCAGACTTCACTAACACGCTAATTGGTGTCCTCCTTCGGTTTAGAGAAGAGCCCATCGCTGTTATGGCTGATATCAACGCCATGTTCCATCAGGTCCGGGTTCCATATAAGCACGTTAACTTCTTGCGCTTTTTATGGTGGCCCAATGGAGACGCTACAGCGGAGCCAGAGGAATACAGGATGTGCGTTCATTTGTTTGGAGCTGTATCCTCTCCAAGCTGCTCAAACTATGCATTGAGGAGAACTGCTGAGGATAATGCACTGCAATACTCACCCGATGTCCTTCGTACAGTCAAGACAAATTTCTACGTTGATGACTGTCTTAAGTCCACTGTGACAGAGGAAGATGCAGTGAAGCTTATATATGGATTAACATCTCTCTGTAAAAGAGGCGGCTTCCATCTTCAAAAGTGGGTCACAAATAACTCAAATGTGTTTGAACTTATTCCTAGCAACATCAGAGCAGTGGGTTTGGAGAACATGGATTTGGACAGGGACCAACTCCCTGTGGAAAGAGCTCTGGGGATGCAATGGTGTGTTCAAGGAGATACGTTCAGCTTTAGGACTGCAGTGCAGGAATGTCCACACACTAGGAGGGGCATCCTTTCTGTGGTGAGCTCTCTTTACGACCCGCTGGGTTTTCTGTCTCCTTTCATTATCCCTGCCAAGTTACTGTTACAGGAGCTGTGCAGAATGAACTTTAAATGGGATGAGCCAGTTCCCCGTGACGTCTCCAAACATTGGTCTGAGTGGCTCTCTGAACTTCAGCATATGAGTGGATTTAAAGTGGAACGGTGCATTAAACCTAAAAACTTTGGAACACAAGTGAAAGCAGAACTGCATCATTTTTCAGATGCTAGTCAAACAGGATACGGCACTGTTTCATACTTGAGATTGGAAAGCACTGACAATGTGCATGTTTCATTTATCACAGGCAAGGCTCGTGTCGCTCCTCTAAAGCAACTAACCATCCCACGCCTTGAGCTTGCTGCAGCTGTACTTGCTGTTCGAGTGAACACAATGCTGTTGAAAGAGCTACAGTTGCCATTGCAGAGGTCATTTTTTTGGACCGATAGCACTACTGTTCTTAAGTACATCTTCAATGAAACAAAGCGCTTTCACACATATGTTGCCAATCGTGTCAGCACCATAAGAGAATCTACAGACAAAGATCAGTGGAGGTATGTAAACACCAAAGATAATCCTGCAGATGAAGCTTCTCGAGGATTAAGAGCTGAGGAGTTTGGGAAAGGAAAATGGCTAAAAGGACCAGACTTTTTGCACTTGCCCCCCACCAAATGGCCAAAACTCGACTTGGACTCCTTCTCCATTCCATCTGATGATGCAGAGGTGAAAAAAGAATTTAAGGTGAATGTTGTTACAATACACAGTGACAATCCCCTCAATCAGCTCATTCACTATTTTTCATCCTGGAGAAAGCTTAAAACTTCAGTGGCCTGGTGGTTGGAGTTGAAAGAAAGACTTTTACTCTTGAGCCGAAAGAGAAAAGAATATGTGGTCAACCAGAATGAGAATGTGGAAAAGGAGATTAAAAAGTTCAAGGCCGCACTTGGAAAATCCAGCTTGACACCAGAGCGCTTGGAGGAAGCCGAAAAGGCAATAATTCAGTTTGCGCAAAACCAAAGATTCAGCACTGAAATTTCCTCACTAAAATATGACTCAAAGACTGTTTCCAAAGACAGTCCTCTGTATCGCCTCGATCCCTTCATCGAAGATGGCATCCTCAGAGTTGGTGGACGCTTGTTTAAATCTGCACTGCCGTGGGAGGTAAAGCATCCTGTTATTCTGTCAAAGGATTTGCATGTTTCCCAGCTCATATTGCGTTACATCCATTATCAACTTGGACATGCTGGACGCAATCATATGCTGCACAGATTGAGACAGAAGTATTGGATCATAAATGCCAACTCTGCGGCCAGGAAGATTCTCTCACAATGTACAGTGTGCAGAAGGTACAGAGGAAAACTTGGAGAACAAAAAATGTCCGACTTACCGGAGGAACGAGTAGTGCCTGATAACGCACCCTTTACAAATGTGGGAGTGGACTATTTTGGACCATTGGAGGTGAGGAGAGGTAGAACTGTGCTGAAGCGATATGGAGTGATATTTACCTGTATGAGCAGCCGCGCAGTACATCTTGAGGTGGCGCACTCCCTTGACACAGACTCCTGCATCAATGCTGTGCGAAGATTTATCTGCAGAAGAGGACCTGTGACAAGTATAAGGTCAGATAACGGCACAAATTTTGTTGGTGCGAAGAAGGAACTGAGGCAGGCTCTGGCCGCTTTAAATCACTCTAAAATTGAAAGGACTTTTGTGCAGGAAGGAATGACGTGGAGTTTTAACACCCCAGCTGCATCTCACCAAGGTGGTGTTTGGGAGCGTCTGATTCGCTCTGTGCGCAGTGTACTTACCTCTGTTGTTGGACATCAACTGCTGGACGAGGAAGGCCTGCAAACACTGTTTTGCGAAGTGGAAGCAATACTCAATGACCGGCCAATAACTAAGGCTTCAGAAGATCCCAATGATTTAGAAGCGCTTACTCCAAATCACATTCTCCTGCTAAAAGGCAAGCCCATTCTGCCATTAGGTCTGTTTGAGAAATCTGATCTGTACATTAAGAGGAGATGGAGGCAAGTGCAGTATGTTGCGGAGCTTTTCTGGAAAAGGTGGACAGCAGAGTATTTGCTTGTAATGCAAGAAAGGCAAAAATGGACGAAGCAAAAGAGAAACTTTATTCCAGGAGATATTGTTGTAATTGCTGATGCCACAGCTCCAAGAGGCTCATGGATGATGGGCAGAGTTCTAAGCACCACAGCTGACTCCAGAGGACTGGTTCGCTCTGTGAAGGTCCAAACGAAGATCAGCATCCTGGACAG
The DNA here is from genome assembly GCA_029959095.1 of Rhinichthys osculus. NCBI lineage: Eukaryota > Metazoa > Chordata > Actinopteri > Cypriniformes > Leuciscidae > Rhinichthys > Rhinichthys osculus. The sequence goes on from JARWKJ010000019.1 coordinate 618,887, forward strand.
ACCAATAACCAAGCTCTGTCTTCTCTTGGAGGCTAACAATTGACTCAGCTCATTCTTTCTCCTACCTCTGTCTTCTATCTATTTGTTTCTTTCAGATGTGGAGAATCTGAAGATGTGAAGATTCCAGTTTAATGCCTAAGCTACAATTAGGAAATAGCTCCTTTGTGTTAAAGCTAAGGTTAATTGTGGGTAAAGTACCGTTACAATTAGGGGCTGGGTTGTTGGAGCTATTTTGTATTTTTGTTTATTTTGGGCTTAAATTAAATTATAGTCTAATATATTTATTTTCTTTTCCTGTTAAAGTTAATTTGTTTATTTTGTATTTATGCTTTACTTGTATTGTCGTTTATTGGTCACATGGTGCTATGGTCATTAGCATAAGTAGGTCAAGGTGGGAGGAACCTTAGGCACGAGGGCATATGGTTTTTTACCAGCGTGAGAGAGGCAGCAGAAATGTCTGTGAGCTTGCTTATGTGTGTGAATAAACCGCCTCAAACTCAATCTTGTTATGGACATTACTTTGCTTTGGTACCTCTGAAACTGCGTAAAGCCTAACCATGACGTAGCCTCGAGTGGCCATTTGAGATTTTGTTATTATTTGTTTTTGTTTAAGTTTATGGACAAATAGCCACTACAATCTTTGTTCTTGTGTTTTCAAGAGAAAAAGTCTTGACTAATGCAGATTTTCAGACCAAAACCTGACTTTTCTTGTACTGTCTAAGTTATGTATTTCAGAAATGTACATATATGCAAATCACAGTTAGCTAAAAATGTGCTAATTTAAACAGTGTAATAATTAAAGGCAGAAAGGATGAGCTCATTCAGTAACTGGTGTTCCTCTGAGCTGGCTCGTTATATGGAGATCTGTAATGATCCTGCACGCGGGCAGCGGGACAAGGCTGACCTCACGCTCGCCGCTCGGCCTGATGGGAGATTTGCTCATTGGGAAACAGAAGGACATTAGTCAAGACTTAGATATTTGGCTTTAACGGGATGTTGGACGAGCGATCATACAGTGTGACGTCCAGAAGCAGATGCCAGGTGCAAAGCAAAAAATCTGTGACCGATATTGAAATAAAGGGAAAAAAGTGTTATTGAGAAGCTTTCATTCGAGTTGAACTCAAGTTTGCTTCTCGATATATAAAGCCTGTGGAAAATAATCCCGCTTTCCCTTGATTTAAGATGATTTTTCTGACCCAGTTGGAAGGTGGTCTTGTTTTAAGCACAAACTCACTTCATTTTAATACAGAAAACAAGACTTAAAGTCCCCCTGTGGTGTAAATCCAGCTTTTAATGTTGTTTATGTGTCTATGTGTTGTTTAATACGCTTTAAGACACACATGTGTAAGTTCATAAGTCGACAGCATTGCTGAGTATTTCCTCCTTAAAACTGCAGTGAACCAAAGACAGTCTCAAATCGCTGGTGTTTCTGACGTCACAAACGACCTTGTAACCAATCAGATCAACGTGTGATCGTCAACCAGTGGATCTCGGAGCTGAGTGAGTGAGTGGAGGCGGGGCTCATTTGCATATTCATAGAGCCACGCATACTAAATGAGGCGAGGGTGTCGAGTTACATTCAAGATATTTTAAGGCATTAAGACTTTTTTTTTCAAGTAAAAAACGCTTAAATATGTAATTTTGGTGATTAAGGATGAGTTTTAAAGGATACAACTATTGACTACAGGGACTTTAATATCTTCAGTCATCATGCGTTTTACAGTAAATGTGTCTTGAGTTACCGTAACCCTCTGGTGCGCGGTCAAAAGAGTTTGTTTTTTTTCCAATGAAATGAATGTACAAATTTTTACTTTGATAATGTTTTTTATTTAATATTTTGTATTTGTAATGGATTTTTTTATATATTAAATTATATTTACGCTGTATTTATAATCCATTTATTCAGGTTTTGAGCATAGACCTGAAAATTAAATTTCCAACTTAAACTGTGGTAAATCTAGAACGCTTTAGAGCGACAGACTGAAGTTTGATCTCTTCTCAAACACGACACTCGGCAGATTATTGCTGAGGTGAAAAAAGTGAAAAAAAGTTACAGAATTTTACGTGTATTGTTATGAAAAATGCACAAAAATACTATTTTGAATTCTTTTATGAAATATATATTTTCAAAACATGTTTTACTCTAAAACTGAGAAACCAAATCCATAACTCTCCACCAGTGGTGTTCCGCATGTGAGTCTGATCTCAGTAAAGGAGCGTTCAGGGAGAGTGTGTTCGGCTGCAGTTCCACACGCCTCCACTAGAGGAAACTCTCCTTCATTTCCAGTGCGTCGTTTCTGAGCGCGAGCAGCTCCAGTGGGACCAGTTAACCTGTTCAGATCATGGCCAGGGTGTGTGTGTGTGTGTTCACACAGCAAGTGCCAAAACCTTCACCAAGTTTCGTACAAAAAATTCTTGTTGCAGATAATTTTGATAATTTTGATTATCATGTGACTCGTTTCTCTAACGCAGTTCTCCTGTGTGTTTCAGGCGTTCCCGTCGTCTCTCGCAGCCGGTGAAGGTTTCAGTCCCGACCCGTCTGAACTCCACAGTCTCCGCCACATCGACTCCAGGCTCCAGCTGCTACTTCCTGTTCATCACTTCCTGTCTGTGAGCAGCCGCTGTTCAGAACACACTCGGTCTCAGGTGCGGCCTGCTTTCACTGAGGTCCTCTTCACCGGTCTCGTCACTCGCATTCAGTGTTGGGTGTAACTAATTACTATTGAGGGTTTTCTGTTAGCGGCCCCTAAGTTAATAACTAGGGATTTAGAAAGTAATTAGTAACTAGTAATTAATTACTTGTTCAGAGTAACTTACCCAACACTTCTCTGCGGATCATTTATGGTGTTTGTGGAGTCAAGTCACCTTCATTTATACAGCAGTTTATATATGTGTGTTTTATATATGGAGCAGTAACAAACAGCAGTTTGATCTGAATCGTAATAAACCCATATTTAAAATACCCGCATCTGGAATGGATCTGTGTGATGTGGTCATCAGTAGCTCATCTCCACAACAGGCCAAGGCTGGAGAAGGGTCGTAAATAATGAAACTTCGAGCTTCATCTCTGCTGTGATTCAGCCGCTGGGAACTCTGGCGAGAGCGTTCACTGGTTTCAGGAGTTTCGAGGACAGAGGCTTGAGTTTCTGTTGCTTCAGTCGCTCGCGTTCAGAACGAGTGAGAATCTCTAATTACCACCTAAACAACGAGCGGATCCTGTTTCTGCGCACACTGCATAAAGTGATGTTCTTCCTCAGTGTTTCTGTCGTGCACAAGTACCTAAATATTCCTAAAAGTCCCCTGTAGTCAATCATTGTATCTCTTAAAACTCATCTTTAATCACCAAAATGACATTTAAATGTTTTATTCCTCTTTATGCTTTAAAATATCTTGAATGTAACTCGACACCCTCGCCTCATTTAGTATGCATGTTTCTATGAATATGCAAATGAGCCCCGCCTCCACTCACTCCCTCAGCTCAGAGATCCACTGGTTGACGATCACACGTTGATCTGATTGGTTACAAGGTCGTTTGTGACGTCAGAAACACCAGCGATTTCAAACCGTGTTTTTGAGACTGTCTTTGGTTCACTGCAGTTTTAAGGAGGAAATACTCAGCAATGCTGTCGACTTATGAACTTACACATGGTGTGTCTTAAAGCGTATTAAACACCACATAGACACATAAACAACATTAAACGCTGGATTTACACCACAGGGGGACTTTAAAACCAAAAGGCATTTACATGAGAAGCTAAGTGACTTAAGTCATTAACTAAGTCTAGTTTACTGAAAAATAAAGTGAGTTTGTGACTAAAACAAGAACAGATATCTGGCAATGGAGTCAGAAAAATACACACGGTTTCCCTTTGAAATGAATTTTTCTGACTCACTGACATCTGACAAACTCACTTCTTTTTTCAGTAAACTAGACTTAAATCAAGATACAAGCAAAATGACTTCAGATATTAAGAATGTTTAGATATTTGGACTGGAAACCAGAGTAACTCCAGAGAGTGTGTGTGTGTGTGTGTGTGTGTGTGTGTCTCGTGACTCTGGCTCTGCTCCTGCTTCCACGTCGGCGAACACGAGATCCTGTTTCAGAAGAGAAGCGGCGTCTCTGCAGTGAGAGCAGTCTGGGCCACACACCATTATAGCATTTATTAAGTTGGCTTGAGAAAGCCAACTTACTGATATTGTATTTAAACTTATTATTAAGTTGGCTTGGAGAGCCAACTTACTGAAATCCTATTTAAACTTATTATTATTATTATTATTATTCTTCTTACTAAAAAATTTACAACTCTAACTCCTCCTAGAGCTTTAACTCCACATACTCCAAACTCGGCACGGACACTCAAACTGTTCTGACTCGGTGTGCTATATCTTTTCTAACTGATCGGACTTACGGTTTTCCTAAAAACTACGATCAAACTCGGAAAAAATTCCCATTGACTTTACATTGCGGAATCTTCAGATTTTCAAACTCCCCAACTGTCAAAAATTCAAATGTAAATCCCTTGAAACCCTAGACTGAATCAAACTGCCATTCTATATACTATATGAGCCAATGAGACTCATTCAAACTAATAAACTCATCCATCTATGACACTCATCCATCTATCTATCCACTTTAAACTAAATGAAACTTTAAACTTCAAACTAAATTGAACTTCAAACTAAATGAAACTTTAAACTTCAAACTAAATGAAACTTTAAACTTCAAACTAAATGAAACTTCAAACTAATGAAACTTTAAACTTCTAACTAAATGAAACTTTAAACTTCAAACTAAATGAAACTTCAAACTAAATGAAACTTTAAACTTCAAACTAAATTAAACTTATACATTCTAAACTCATAAACTTTGAGTGAGTGTGTGTGTGTGTGTGTGTGTGTGTGTGTGTGAGCGAGTTAGTGTGTGTGTGTGTGTGTGCATTTGTGAGTGTATGTGCATGTGTGTGTGTGTGAGTTAGTGAGTGTGTGTGTGAGAGTTAGTGTGTGTGTGTGTGTGAGCGAGTTAGTGTGTGTGTGTGTGTAACTGCCTAACAACACCATAGCAAACACCCAGAACACCCTAGCAACCACCCACAATACATTAGAACACCCAAGCAACACCCTAGCAACCACCCAAAATACCTTAGAACACCCTAGCAACCACCCAGAACACCCTAGCAACCACCCAAAATACCTTAGAACACCCTAGCAACCACCCAAAATGCCTTATAACACCCTAGCAACACCCTAGCAACCACCCAAAATACCTTAAAACACCCTAGCAACACCATAGCAACCACCTAAAATACCTTAGAACACCCTAGCAACCACCCGAAATACCTCAGAACATCCTAGCAACACCCTAGCAACCACCCAAAATACCTTAGAACACCATAGCAACACCATAGCAACCACCCAGAACACCCTAGCAACCACCAAAAATACCTTAGAACACCCTAGCAACCACCCAAAATACCTTAGAACACCCTAGCAACACCCTAGCAACCACCCAAAATACCTTAGAACACCCTAGCAACCACCCAACATGCCTTATAACACCCTAGCAACACCCTAGCAACCACCCAAAATACCTTAGAACACCCTAGCAACCACCCAAAATAACTTAGAACACCCTAGCAACACCATAGCAACCACCCAAAATACCTTAGAACACCCTAGCAACACCCTAGCAACCACCAAAAATACCTTAGAACACCCTAGCAACCACCCAAAATACCTCAGAACATCCTAGCAACCACCCAAAATGCCTTAGAACACCCTAGCAACCACCCAGAACACCCTAGCAACCACCAAAAATACCTTAAAACACCCTAGCAACACCCTAGCAACCACCCAAAATACATTAGAACACCCTAGCAACACCATAGCAACCACCCAAAATACCTTAGAACACCCTAACAACACCCTAGCAACCACCCAAAATGCCTTAAAACACCCTAGCAACACCCTAGCAACCACCAAAAATACCTTAGAACACCCTAGCAACACCCTAGCAACCACCCAAAATACCTTAGAACACCCTAGCAACACCATAGCAACCACCCAAAATACCTTAGAACACCCTAACAACACCCTAGCAACCACCCAAAATGCCTTAAAACACCCTAGCAACACCATAGCAACCACCTAAAATACCCTAGAACACCCTAGCAACCACCCAGAACACCCTAGCAACCACTCAAAATACCTTAGAAACCACCTAGCAACCACCCACAACACCTTAGCAACCCACTAGAAACACCCTAGCAACATTTAATTACTTGAAACTATACTTTAACCTTTAAACTACTTTAAACTAATTTAAACTTCAAACTACTTTAAAATTCAAACTTATTTAAACTTTAAACTACTTTAACTTTCAAACTAATTTAAACTTCAAACTACTTTAAAATTCAAACTAATTTAAACTTTAAATTAATTTAAACTACTTTAAACTTTAAACTAAGTTAAACTATAAACTACTTTAAACTAATTTAAACTTTAAACTAATTTAAACTTCAAACTACTTTATACTTCTTCAAACTTTGCGGTCCAAACTTTCACAAGCCAACTTAAAGTTTGTCTCGACGAACTTTTTCTAGTTAAGTTGGCTTGTGAGAGCCAACTTACTGATATTGTACTTAAACTTATTATTATTATTATTATTCTTTCAAAAATTTACAACTCTATCTCCTCCTAGAGCTTTAACTCCACATACTCCAAACTCGGCACAGACACTCAGACTGTTCTGACTCGGTATGCTATATCTTTTCTAACTGATCGGACTTACGGTTTTCCTAAAAATGACGATTAAAACTTGGAAAAACTCCCATTGACTTAACATTGCGGAATGTTCAGATTTTCAAACTCGTCAACTGCCAAAAATTCAAATCTAAACTCCTTGAAGCCCTAGACTGAATCAAACTGCCATTCTATATACTATATGAGCCATTGAGACTCATTTAAACTAATAAACTCATCTATCTATGACACTTATCTATCTACACTTAAACTCTTAAACTCATAATAAATTAATAAACTCTAAACTTGAACTCTTAGACTCATTTAAACTTATAAACTCATACACTTATAAACTCATACACTTATAAACTCATGAATTCATACACTTATGAACTCTTAAACTCATAAATTAATAAACTCTGAACTCTTACTCATTTAAACTTATAAACACTAAACTCAAACTCATACAATTATAAACTCATGAATTCATAAACTTATAAACTCTAAACTCATAAACTTGTATACTTAACTCATGAACTCATACACTTATGAACTCATGAATTCATAAACTTAAACACTCATGAATTAATACACTTATGAACTCAAACTCAATTTAATAAACTCTGAACTCTTACTCATTTAAACTTATAAACTCTAAACTCTTAACTCCTAAACTCGTACACTTATAAACTCATGAATTCATAACTTATGAACTCATGAATTCATAAACTTATAAACCACCAAAAATACCTTAGAACACCCTAGCAACACCCTAGCAACCACCCAAAATACCTTAGAACACCCTAGCAACACCCTAGCAACCACCCAAAATACCTTAGAACACCCTAGCAACACCCTAGCAACCACCCAAAATGCCTTATAACACCCTAGCAACACCCTAGCAACCACCCAAAATACCTTAGAACACCCTAGCAACCACCCAAAATAACTTAGAACACCCTAACAACACCCTAGCAACCACCCAAAATACCTTAAAACACCCTAGCAACACCATAGCAACCACCTAAAATACCCTAGAACACCCTAGCAACCACCCAGAACACCCTAGCAACCACCCAGAACACCCTAGCAACCACTCAAAATACCTTAGAAACCACCTAGCAACCACCCACAACACCTTAGCAACCCACTAGAAACACCCTAGCAACATTTAATTACTTGAAACTATACTTTAACCTTTAAACTACTTTGAACTTTAAACTATTTAATACTTTAAACTACTTTAAACTAATTTAAACTTCAAACTACTTTAAAATTCAAACTTATTTAAACTTTAAACTACTTTAACTTTCAAACTAATTTAAACTTCAAACTACTTTAAAATTCAAAATAATTTAAACTTTAAATTAATTTAAACTACTTTAAACTTTAAACTAAGTTAAACTATAAACTACTTTAAACTAATTTAAACTTCAAACTAATTTAAACTTTAAACTAATTTAAACTTCAAACTACTTTATACTTCTTCAAACTTTGCGGTCCAAACTTTCACAAGCCAACTTAAAGTTTGTCTCGACGAACTTTTTCTAGTTATTATTATTCTTCTTACTCAAAATTTACAACTGCTACTCCTCCTAGAGCTTTAACTCCACATACTCCAAACTCGGCACGGACACTCAAACTGTTCTGACTCGGTATGCTATATCTTTTCTAACTGATCGGACTTACGGTTTTCCTAAAAATGACGATCAAAGTCGGAAAAAACTCCCATTGACTTTACATTGCGGAATGTTCAGATTTTCAAACTCCCCAACTGTCAAAAATTCAAATGTAAATCCCTTGAAACCCTAGACTGAATCAAACTGCCATTCTATACACTATATGAGCCAATGAGACTCATTCAAACTAATAAACTCATCTATCTATGACACTCATCCATCTATCTATCTATCTACTTTAAACTAAATGAAACTTCAAACTAAATTACACTTTAAACTTCAAACTAATTTAAACTTTAAACTCATAAACTCGTACACTTATAAACTCATGAATTCATACACTTATGAACTCATAAATTAATAAACTCTGAACTCTTTCTCATTTAAACTTATAAACTATAACCTCATACACTTATAAACTCATGAAATCATACACTTATGAACTCAAACTCATAAATTAATAAACTCTGAACTCTTACTCATTTAAACTTATAAACTCTAAACTCATAAATTCATACACTTATAAACTCATGAACTTATAAATTCATTAATTCATACACTTATGAACTCTCATGAATTCATACACTTATGAACTTTTAAACTCATAAATAGTTCACCATAGCAAACACCCAGAACACCCTAGCAACTGCATAGCAACCACCCAGAACACCCTAGAAACCAACCGAAATACCTTAGAACATCCTAGCAACACCATAGCAACAACCCAAAATACCTTAGAACACCCTAGCAACACCCTAGCAACCACCCAAAATACCTTAGAACACCCTAGCAACACCATAGCAACCACCTAAAATACCTTAGAACACCCTAACAACACCCTAGCAACCACCCAGAACACCCTAGCAACCACCTAAAATACCTTAGAACACCCTAGCAACCACCTAAAATACCTTAGAACACCCTAGCAACCACCCAAAATACCCTAGAACACCCTAGCAACCACCAAAAATACCTTAGAACACCCTAGCAACCACCCAGAACACCCTAGAAACCAACTGAAATACCTTAGAACACCCTAGCAACACCATAGCAACCACCCACAATACCTTAGAACACCCTAGCAACCACATAATATACCTTAGAACACCCTAGCAACCACCCAGAACACCCTAGCAACCACCCAAAATACCTTAGAACACCCTAGCAACCACCCAAAATGCCTTATAACACCCTAGCAACACCCTAGCAACCACCCAAAATACCTTAGAACACCCTAGCAACCACCCAAAATAACTTAGAACACCCTAGCAACCACCCAAAATACCTTAGAACACCCTAGCAACACCATAGCAACCACCAAAAATACCTTAGAACACCCTAGCAACACCCTAGCAACCACCAAAAATACCTTAGAACACCCTAGCAACACCCTAGCAACCACCCAAAATACCTTAGAACACCCTAGCAACCACCCAGAACACCCTAGCAACCACTCAAAATACCTTAGAACACCCTAACAACACCCTAGCAACCACCCAAAATACCTTAAAACACCCTAGCAACACCATAGCAACCACCTAAAATACCCTAGAACACCCTAGCAACCACCCAGAACACCCTAGCAACCACTCAAAATACCTTAGAAACCACCTAGCAACCACCCACAACACCTTAGCAACCCACTAGCAACACCCTAGCAACATTTAATTACTTGAAACTATACTTTAACCTTTAAACTACTTTGAACTTTAAACTATTTAAAACTTTAAACTACTTTAAACTAATTTAAACTTCAAACTACTTTAAAATTCAAACTTATTTAAACTTTAAACTACTTTAACTTTCAAACTAATTGAAACTTCAAACTACTTTAAACTTTAAACTAAGTTAAACTATAAACTACTTTAAACTAATTTAAACTTCAAACTAATTTAAACTTTAAACTAATTTAAACTTCAAACTACTTTAAACTTCTTCAAACTTTACGGTCCAAACTTTCACAAGCCAACTTAAAGTTTGTCTCGACGAACTTTTTCTAGTTATTATTCTTTTTCTGAGACTAAAAATTTACAACTCTATCTCCTCCTAGAGCTTTAACTCCACATACTCCAAACTCGGCACGGACACTCAAACTGTTCTGACTTAGTGTGCTATATCTTTTCTAACTGATCGGACTTACGGTTTTCCTAAAAATGACGATCAAAGTCGGAAAAAACTCCCATTGACTTAACATTGCGGAATCTTCAGATTTTCAAACTCCCCAACTGTCAAAAATTCAAATGTAAATCCCTTGAAACCCTAGACTGAATCAAACTGCCATTCTATATACTATATGAGCCAATGAGACTCATTTAAACTAATAAACTCATCTATCTATGACACTTATCCATCTATCTATCTACTTTAAACTAAATGAAACTTCAAACTAAATTACACTTTAAACTTCAAACTAATTTAAACTTCAAACTAATTTAAACTTTAAACTCATAAACTCGTACACTTATAAACTCATGAATTCATACACTTATGAACTCATAAATTAATAAACTCTGAACTCTTTCACATTTAAACTTATAAACTATAACCTCATACACTTATAAACTCATGAAATCATACACTTATGAACTCAAACTCATAAATTAATAAACTCTGAACTCTTACTCATTTAAACTTATAAACTCTAAACTCATAAATTCATACACTTATAAACTCATGAACTTATAAATGCATTAATTCATACACGTATGAACTCTCATGAATTCATACACTTATGAACTTTTAAACTCATAAATAGTTCACCATAGCAAACACCCAGAACACTTTAGCAACTGCATAGCAACCACCCAGAACACCCTAGAAACCAACTGAAATACCTTAGAACACCCTAGCAACACCATAGCAACCACCCACAATACCTTAGAACACCCTAGCAACCACATAATATACCTTAGAACACCCTAGCATCCACCCAGAACACCCTAGCAACCACCCAAAATACCTTAGAACACCCTAGCAACCACCCAAAATGCCTTATAACACCCTAGCAACACCCTAGCAACCACCCAAAATACCTTAGAACACCCTAGCAACCACCCAAAATAACTTAGAACACCCTAGCAACCACCCAAAATACCTTAGAACACCCTAGCAACACCATAGCAACCACCAAAAATACCTTAGAACACCCTAGCAACACCCTAGCAACCACCAAAAATACCTTAGAACACCCTAGCAACACCCTAGCAACCACCCGAAATACCTCAGAACATCCTAGCAACACCCTAGCAACCACCCAAAATACCTTAGAACACCCTAGCAACACCATAGCAACCACCAAAAATACCTTATAACACCCTAGCAACACCCTAGCAACCACCCGAAATACCTCAGAACATCCTAGCAACACCCTAGCAACCACCCAAAATACCTTAGAACACCATAGCAACACCCTAGCAACCACCCAAAATACCTTAGAACACCCTAGCAACCACCCAGAACACCCTAGCAACCACCAAAAATACCTTAGAACACCCTAGCAACACCCTAGCAACCACCCAAAATACCTTAGAATACCCTAGCAACACCATAGCAACCACCCAAAATACCTTAGAACACCCTAACAACACCCTAGCAACCACCCAAAATGCCTTAAAACACCCTAGCAACACCATAGCAACCACCTAAAATACCCTAGAACACCCTAGCAACCACCCAGAACACCCTAGCAACCACTCAAAATACCTTAGAAACCACCTAGCAACCACCCACAACACCTTAGCAACCCACTAGAAACACCCTAGCAACATTGAATTATTTGAAACTATACTTTAACCTTTAAACTACTTTGAACTTTAAACTATTTAAAACTTTAAACTACTTTAAACTACTTTAAACTAATTTAAACTTCAAACTACTTTAAAATTCAAACTTATTTAAACTTTAAACTACTTTAACTTTCAAACTAATTTAAACTTCAAACTACTTTAAAATTCAAACTAATTTAAACTTTAAATTAATTTAAACTACTTTAAACTTTAAACTAAGTTAAACTATAAACTACTTTAAACTAATTTAAACTTTAAACTAATTTAAACTTCAAACTAATTTATACTTCTTCAAACTTTGCGGTCCAAACTTTCACAAGCCAACTTAAAGTTTGTCTCGACGAACTTTTTCTAGTTAATCATTTGAATTCCTTTTTCTGGTTTTAGTAATTTTGCCATTTTTTATTTCTATATACACTACCAGTCAAAAGTTTTGGATTGGTAAGATTTTTAATGTTTTTAAAAGAGGCTCTTCTGCTCACCACCAAGTTATTAGATTAAAAATACACAAAAAACAGTAAAACAGTGAAATATTATTATAATGTAAATCAGCTGTTTTCTATGTGAATATACAGTAAAGTGTAATTTATTCCTGTGATCAAATCAATCATTACTCCAGTCTTCAGTGTCACATGATCCTTCAGAAATCACTCTAATATGATGATCTGATGCTCAAGACACATTTATGATTATTATCAGTGTTGAAAACAGTTATTTACATTTTTATTTCAGGATTCTTTGATGAATAGAAAGTTGAAAAGAAAAAGCGTTTATTTGAAATAGAATCTTTAAGAAAGTTCAGCTTTAATCACAGGAATAAATTACATTTTAAAATATGAAAATTTTAAATTATCATAATATTTAACAATATTACTGTTTTTTTGTCAATATCAAATAAACACAGCCTTGAAGAGACAAAATCTTACCGATCCCAAACTTTTGACTGGTGGTGTAGCTTTAGATTATTTTTAAGTTTTTGTCATTTTAGTGCTTCGACTTATTCCACTTCTATTCTAGATGCACGCATTTAAAGAACAAACGTGTGTTTAGTGGTTGTGAGCGGCAGACGGTAGACCTGATGAACACACACGCGTGTGAGAACGAGCTGCAGTCTTTCCTTCACATCCCATGAACACTTTCAGTTTCTTACCAGTGCTTTTGACCATCACTGAGAACAGAGAGGTGTCAATCAAAGAGACGGAGCAGGAAGTGACATCAGGTCATCGCTACAAGAGCTGAAATTATCTAAATATATGCTTTATATTCATATTTTTTATTTATTAAGTTTATTTGTATAGGGACAGTACAAAAAAACATGATCCCAGTCAAAACTGGAAAATATGTATTGCACATAGAGAGTATAGCAAGAGCTAATGTGCATCTCAGGTCCCTAGGAAGGCTTTTCTAATAAAAAAAATACAATAAAAAAACTACGACTCATAGAATAAAACTACCACAATGTGTCACTTACAGACAATCAAATACCTACCTAAAATTATACATATCAAATGAGCTTACAACTCAAGCTTAAAACTTTAACATCACAATACACTTTTATGTTACATTACACTTTAATAAAAATAAAAAAAAACTTTTACATTACATTACACTTTTACATACTAAAATTATTACATTTAAATATGCGTGCAGTTCTGGTTTATTTTAAACCACCGTTTTAACTTCAGTGTAAAGGACTTTATTTCAGGTATTACCTTAAACTCATGTGTCAGCGGGTGCCAGAGTTTGGAGCTCTACAGAAAAGGCTCTTTGCCCTTGTGTGGTCTTACGAAAGTTAATCCTAGAATTACCACCTGCCGAACTCCTAGTGATTATATTTGTATCATCCTGTCTCTTTATCAATTTACATAAGACTGATGGCGCCTTATTGTGCAAACATTTAAAAATCAATTTTATATAAGACAGGTTCTTAAAACTCGCAAAACTCAGCATATTCGGTTTTTTTTTTAAAACATTGCAGTGATGCCATTGATTTGGCTTTTTATCCATTATTTTTAGAGCTCGATTATATAACATTTCAATTTTTTTTATTAAGGAATCACTTGTTTGAGTCCAAACTGTAATAGAGTATGAAATGCGGGAGAATATCATTGCATGCATAAACAAATGTGCTGCCTCAATTAAGATATAATTTCTAATAAGTCGGAAACAATTTAGATTAATCCTTAGCATTTTTGAGAGCTTTTTTATGTTTATCAAATTTAAGTTGTGAGTCTAAAACAACACCTAAAAAATTAAACTCATCTACCTCCTCTATTTCTTTGTTATTTACTCGAATTATTACTTTTTCTTTTTCCTTACGATTAGAAAAGCACATAAAGACAGTTTTCTTAACATTCAGAGTTAGATGATTTTCCTGGAGCCATGTAGATATCCTTTCCATTTGTTCATTTAAAACTGCAGCAACCTTGACAGATGACTTAGCCGATGTGTAAATAACTGTGTCATCTGCATAAAGCTGACATTCAACATCTGGACAACAACAAGGTAGCTCATTTATAAACAAACTAAAAAGCAAGGGGCCTAGAATTGAACCTTGTGGTACGCCCATTTTGTTTCTTTTAACCCTCTGGGGTCCTTCATTTCAGAGTCACACTCAGGACCTTCGGGTCCAAATGGGCCGGAAGGGTGGGATTAATATTTATTTTTAAAAAATCATCTTTTTTTTTACTTGTTTTTTATAATATTTTTTCTTTTCTTTTTTGGTGTTTTGAGATAATTTCAAAAATAAAAAGGATTTATAATTAATATTAATCCAATAATTATGACCCATTTTTTCCCCATTGAATATAATAGAAATTTAAAAAAAAAAAAATATATATATATATTTTTTTTTTTAAAGCTGTATTTCATTTTAGAGTCAAGCCTAGGCCTCATGAAAGCAATTTTTGAAATGAGATGGATGCCATCTGGTGGACAAACTGAGCATTTTAAAAATTCAAAACCCATATGTAATCTGAATTTATTAGTGTGTATGTGTATAAAAGTGTGTGTGTGTGTGTGTGTGTGGATGTGTCTGTTTTGCACTCTTGATGTTTTATAGATTCACCCCTTCACTGTTGTGTGCTTTTTTTCTGGATCGTGGCTGATTTGTAGATTGTACGCACAAAATAACTCTGTATTTTCACATTTTTGCCAATTTCCCATTCATTTCCTATGCGGGTCCATTTGGACCTGAAGACCCTGAGTGTGACTATTTTTTTTACAACCACTTAGACTATTCAAATCCTGTCCCCAATTTTTTGGGGTGTTCATATGCCAAGTACCAACAAAGTCACCAAATTTCGGACCATTCCGATAAAGCAATGATTAAAAAAAATATTATATTTAAATGCTTCGGGTCCATTTGGGCCGAAGGACCCCAAAGGGAAAAACAATGATTTCGTATTATCAATTTTGACACACTGATCTCTTAGATTTAAATAAGAGGTGAACCCCTCAATTGAACGTTTACTAAAATTAAATGCACTTAATTTAGATAAAAGAATAGTGTGGTTAAGTGTGTCAAATGCCTTTTTTAGCTCAATGAACACTGCTCCCATCACAAGTCCCTGATCCAAAGAGTGTCTCGCTTTTTCCAAGAAATAGCATATAGCTGTTTCGGTGTAATGCTGGGCTCTAAAACCAAATTGATGTTTATGTAGGAAATTATTACTCTCTAGATAGTTTATTAATTGTTCAGCCACAACCTTCTCCAAAACCTTTGACATAACCGGCAAGATTGATATTGGTCGATAACTTGTAATCAGGCTTGGATCCCCTGGTTTAAAGAGCGGTGTAACTACAGCCTTTTTCCATGTATTGGGGAAAACACAGTCTCTAATTGATACATTTGTCAGATGAGTTAACGGACCTATCATCACTGAGCTATATTTTTTAATCAAATTAATATCTAAATTGTAAACATCTTTTGCTGTTTAATTCGGTAGAAGCTTTACAATTTCAGTTATTCTTTTTTCTTCAATCTCCTTAATAAAAAATGAATTTGGTAACTCATCCTCCACCTTACTATCTAATGGTATTAGTTTAAAATTAATCTACTGAACTTATAAAATATGTATTAAACTCATGTGCTAGAAAACTTTTATCATCAATTACTTTTCCATCTATTTGTTCTCTTTAATTGTTTGCTGCTTTTGAGTTTTATTTGTTAAATTATTTAATTGTTTCCATAGGGTTGAGCTTTGACCTTTTGCATTCTCTATTATTCGTGTATAATGTGATACTTTTGACTTCCGTAATTCTTGTACTACTTTATTTCTGAGACTTAAATAGATTAAAATATCTGTATTTAATTTAGAGGATAAAGCCATTTTTAAAGCCAGGTCTCTTTCTTTTCATAAGATTACGAATATCACTATTTATCCATGGTAGTGATACATTTTTCCTTGTATCATATGTGACACGTATATATATCTCTGTGCATTTCAGGAGGAGAATCATGTTCATTTCATTCATTAAGTGCTGTAAAGTCAACATACACACACACACATGAAACACCAAACACACACACGCTACTCCTGTCCGTATTCAGCATTCAGCCGCTTGGTCTGCATGTAACTTTGATTTTTCGGCTCGTTTTAATCTTACTATAAGTTTTATGTGTGTTTGAGACTTCTCTCAACCTTTTGCCACACATGACTCCGAATCAAATCAACCCGAAACTTCACTTGTAATTAAATTATTCCACAAAATGTCGTTTTCCATTTGTTTTTTAGTTACTCTGGAAATGAAATCTCATGACTGTTCTTTAGGGGAGTCTGGAGGAGGACGCCGGTGACCGAGTCCTGTGGGACGCGAGATCGAGACGAGAAGAAGAGAAACGCCTGAGAGAAATCCAGCAGGAGCTGCAGATCCTGGAGGAGAGAAGCGTGAGTTCAGACGATTCATTCGACTCATTCAGACTCAGACGACTCCGTTCATGAGTTCATACGACTCATTCAGACTCAGACGACTCTGTTCATGAGTTCAGACGATTCATTCGACTCATTCAGACTCAGACGACTCAGTTCATGAGTTCAGGCGATTCATTCGACTCAGACGATTCATTCGACTCATTCAGACTCAGACGACTCATTTAGACCCAGACGACTCAGTTCATGAGTTCATACCATTCAGACTCAGACGACTCTGTTCATGAGTTCAGTCCAATCATTAGACTCATTCAGACTCAGACCATGAGTTAATACGACTCATTCAGACTCAGTTCATGAGTTCATACGACTCATTCAGACTCAGACGACTCAGTTCATGAGTTCATACGACTCATTCAGACTCAGACGACTCTGTTCATGAGTTCATACGACTCATTCAGACTCAGACGACTCAGTTCATGAGTTCAGACGACTCATTCAGACTCAGACGACTCAGTTCATGAGTTCAGACGACTCATTCAGACTCAGACGACTCAGTTCATGAGTTCATACGACTTATTCAGACTCAGACGGCTTTGTTAATGAGTTCAGACTACTCATTCAGACTCAGACGACTCAGTTCATGAATTCATACGACTCATTCAGACCCAGATGACTCAGTTCATGAGTTCATACGACTCATTCAGACTCAGTTCATGAGTTCAGACGACTCATTCAGACTCAGACGACTCAGTTCATGAGTTCATACGACTCATTCAGACTCAGTTCATGAGTTCATACGACTCATTCAGACTCAGTTCATGAGTTCAGACGACTCATTCAGACTCAGACGACTCAGTTCATGAGTTCAGACGACTCATTCGGACTCAGTTCATGAGTTCAGACGACTCACTCAGACTCAGACGACTCAGTTCATGAGTTCAGACGACTCATTCAGACTCAGACGAATCTATTCATGAGTTCATACGACTCATTCAGACTCAGACGACTCAGTTCATGAATTCATACGACTCATTCAGACCCAGACGACTCAGTTCATGAGTTCATACGACTCATTCAGACTCAGTTCATGAGTTCAGACGACTCATTCAGACTCAGACGACTCAGTTCATGAGTTCATACGACTCATTCAGACTCAGTTCATGAGTTCATACGACTCATTCAGACTCAGTTCATGAGTTCAGACGACTCATTCAGACTCAGACGACTCAGTTCATGAGTTCAGACGACTCATTCAGACTCAGTTCATGAGTTCAGACTACTCATTCATGACTCAGACGACTCAGTTCATGAGTCCATATGACTCATTCAGACTCAGTTCATGAGTTCAGACGACTCATTCAGACTCAGACGACTCTATTCATGAGTTCATACGACACATTCAGACTCGGACGACTCAGTTCATGAGTTCAGACGACTCATTCAGACTCAGACGAGTCAGTTCATGAGTTCATACGACTCATTCAGACTCAGTTCATGAGTTCAGACGACTCATTCAGACTCAGTTCATGAGTTCAGACGACTCATTCAGACTCAGACGACTCAGTTCATGAGTTCATACGACTCATTCAGACTCAGTTCATGAGTTCATACGACTCATTCAGACTCAGTTCATGAGTTCAGACGACTCATTCAGACTCAGTTCATGGGTTCAGACGACTCATTCAGACTCAGACGACTCAGTTCATGAGTTCATACGACTCATTCAGACTCAGTTCATGAGTTCAGACGACTCATTCAGACTCAGACGACTCTATTCATGAGTTCATACGACTCATTCAGACTCATTCAGACTCAGTTCATGAGTTCAGACGACTCATTCAGACTCAGACGACTCAGTTCATGAGTTCATATGACTCATTCAGACTCAGTTCATGAGTTCAGACGACTCATTCAGACTCAGACGACTCTATTCATGAGTTCATACGACTCATTCAGACTCAGACGACTCAGTTCATGAGTTCAGACGACTCATTCAGACTCAGACGAGTCAGTTCATGAGTTCATACGACTCATTCAGACTCAGTTCATGAGTTCAGACGACTCATTCAGACTCAGTTCATGAGTTCAGACGACTCATTCAGACTCAGACGACTCAGTTCATGAGTTCAGACGACTCATTCAGACTCAGTTCATGAGTTCATACGACTCATTCAGACTCAGTTCATGAGTTCAGACGACTCATTCAGACTCAGTTCATGAGTTCAGACGACTCATTCAGACTCAGACGACTCAGTTCATGAGTTCATACGACTCATTCAGACTCAGTTCATGAGTTCAGACGACTCATTCAGACTCAGACGACTCTATTCATGAGTTCATACGACTCATTCAGACTCAGACGACTCAGTTCATGAGTTCATATGACTCATTCAGACTCAGTTCATGAGTTCAGACGACTCATTCAGACTCAGACGACTCAGTTCATGAGTTCATACGACTCATTCAGACTCAGTTCATGAGTTCATACGACTCATTCAGACTCAGTTCATGAGTTCAGACGACTCATTCAGACTCAGACGACTCTATTCATGAGTTCATACGACTCATTCAGACTCAGACGACTCAGTTCATGTGTTCAGACGACTCATTCAGACTCAGACGACTCAGTTCATGAGTTCAGACGACTCATTCAGACTCAGACGACTCAGTTCATGAGTTCATACGACTCATTCAGACTCAGTTCATGAGTTCAGACGACTCATTCAGACTCAGACGACTCTGTTCATGAGTTCAGACGACTCATTCAGACTCAGACGACTCAGTTCATGAGTTCAGACGACTCATTCAGACTCAGACGACTCAGTTCATGAGTTCATACGACTCATTCAGACTCAGTTCATGAGTTCAGACGACTCATTCAGACTCAGTTCATGAGTTCAGACGACTCATTCAGACTCAGACGACTCTGTTCATGAGTTCAGACGACTCATTCAGACTCAGACGACTCAGTTCATGAGTTCAGACGACTCATTCAGACTCAGACGACTCAGTTCATGAGTTCATACGACTCATTCAGACTCAGTTCATGAGTTCAGACGACTCATTCAGACTCAGACGACTCAGTTCATGAGTTCAGACGACTCATTCAGACTCAGTTCATGAGTTCAGACGACTCATTCAGACTCAGTTCATGAGTTCAGACAACTCATTCAGACTCAGACGACTCTGTTCATGAGTTCAGACGACTCATTCAGACTCAGACGACTCTGTTCATGGGTTCCTCTCCCCCCCCCCCCCCCCCCCACCCCCTCTCTCAGTGCTAGTAAAGCAGGGTCTTCTGTCTGTCAGATGTTTAGTCTGAAGCGCTGCGTTCCTGTCGACAGTGTGGAGAGACTGAGACGGCAGAGCTGCGGAGACTGTCTGGTGTGAACGACTGATTTATGATCAGAAGATCTGCAGTATTTCTCTGTATTTCCACTCAACTTCATAATGATGTCACTCAAAGAACTCAAGATCCAAAATGTGATCTAGATTATAGATGAAGTTGTATTGAAAAATGATCTAAATACTCTCTAGGTTACTCTCTAGGTGTGTGAGTGTGTGAGTTAGAGTGAGTGTGTGAGTGTGTGTGTGTGAGTGAGTGTGTGAGTGAGTGTGTGTGTGAGAGTGAGAGTGTGAGAGTGTGAGTGTGTGAGTGAGTGTGAGAGTGAGAGTGTGAGTGTGTGAGTGTGTGTGTGTGCAGTGGCGGATTTAGCAAATTGGGGGCCCAAGGCGAAGGTAGTATGGGGCCCCCCATCCGATCTTTAAAAGAGAACGAAAAAAGTAAAACAAATTTTTTTGAAAAATAAACCATTAAATGGCACTTTCTGGAGAGTTTTGAGCAAAGAAATATAGAAAAAAAGTAGGTCTAGCAAGTCTTATATTTCTGTAATTCACACAGATATGCTGACTGAATAGATTGCTAGTTGAGAAACACTGCTTTAATTAATGTTTTTATGATGACTTTGTGAAAGGTTAACTAACAGCATGAGCCGTCTTCCTGCTGGCCAGTAAGTTATTTGGCAAATTTCATTCATACAGATCTGTATTATGCTATAGTTTTTGATAATGTTATACATTTCTTACAGATAATCACGATGATCATTCCGTTTGTCTTACCGAATGTGGTAGCTTTATGGAATTACAGTTTGTCTATAAGCTTTTTTTTTATTAATGCCGACAGTAAAATGTTGCCAGATATTGCTACGAAAAACATAATAATAATAATAATCCGAAATAAGTTCAAAGCTTGTGTTTTTGAAATAAGATTAATATATCACTAACCCTAACATGCAACTTTCCACTTTAATAACTTCCTAAAGTGTCACATTAAATCAGAAAAACAGGTCCAGAAGACTACTGCCACCTTTCCATAAGTTGGATCTGGCAACACGGAGGCTGCACCCGCGCCCTCACTCACGCGCTCTCAATCCCCGTTCACTGCGCTAGCTTCTCGCAGCAACATGAATTTAAAACACTCATATGAGGTGGTTTAAACGGCTAATTAATCATTCAGAGAGCTTGACATTTTATTTTTGAATGTAAAAATATGACAGAGGTCCGGACCTCGGTGACCTCATAGCTGGCTACGGCTATGGACTTGTAACATATCGTTAGCATTGTTGTCATTGTCAGCAGGCATCACAAAAAAGTTTGTTACCTTCTGCAATTTTGCTAAAAACGTATTGCTTTCCTCCCGCTTCCTGCTTTTTCAGCACCGCTTGGGTAGCTTCGCTTCATTTTTACTCTGTCTACTACTCTGTACACTCTCTGTCTGTCACTCTGTACATTGTCTGTCAATCATTTCTTTTTCTCCGTCAGTTTTTTTGGCGCATTACAGCCTTGTCACTTTCGCACGCAGAAAGTGAGATAATGGAATAGTCCAATGTAGTGAGGTGGGGGGCCCCCTCTTGTCTGCGACACTAATGATTTGATGCCTTTTTTCGCAAATGTTTTTTAGAAATATATAATTTGTGAAGAAAAAAAAAAAATAAAACTTAAGCATAATTTAATGGGGCATTTTGGGGGCCCCTAGTTAGCTCGGGGCCCAAGGCAATTGCCGACCTTTGCCTAATGGTTAAGTCCGCCCCTGTGTGTGTGTGTGTGTGTGTGTGTGAGTGTGTGTGTGAGTGTGTGAGTGAGTTTGTGTGTGTGTGTGTGTGTGTGTGAGTGAGTGTGTGTGTGTGTGTGTGTGTGTGTGTGTGTGTGTGTGTGTGTGTGTGTGTGTGTGTGTGTGTGTGTGTGTGTGTGTGTGTGTGTGAGAGTGAGTGAGTGAGTGTGTGTGTGTGTGTGTGAGTGTGTGAGTGAGTGTGAGTGTGTGTGTGTGTGTGAGTGTGTGAGTTAGAGTGAGTGTGTGTGTGTATGTGTGTGCGTGAGTGTGTGTGTGTGAGAGTGAGTGTGTGTGTGTGCGTGTGTGTGTGTGTGTGTGTGTGAGTGTGTGAGTTAGAGTGAGTGTGTGTGTGTGTGTGTGTGTGTGCGTGAGTGTGTGTGTGTGAGAGTGAGTGTGTGTGTGTGTGTGTGTGTGTGTGTGTAACAGCCGTCGTGTTGTATCTGGTTGTCCAGCTGCTCATGTCCTGCTCCTCCTCTCAGGCGTCGTGTCTGTCGGAGGATGATCTGAGGAATCTCCTGCTGGAGTGTGAAGACGAGCTCCTCCGATCTCCTGCTCCCGGGACGCCTCCAGCTGACGCACCGAGGGACTCAACACTGGGATAACACGGAGAAGCAGGCGTGAAATATGAGGAAGAATGTTCTTCTGTTTTATATTTTGAAAAATGCTTTTAAAGTTGCACAATAAGTGCATGAAAGTGTGTTTGTCGTTGTGTGTCTGATGTGTTTGCCAGCGTCAGTATCTCAATCCGACGGAAGAACACATGAAATGGAATGTAAGTGGAAAAAAATAAAATGTTCCTTTTCAAAAATCAAACCAATATGTCTTTTTATTCATGTCATGAGCTTTTGCTTAAACCCCCTAAAAAATGTATGGATCAAATCCATCTGAACAGTCTGACCTTGTTCTTTTCTTTCCTCATAAACGGGTTAGAGAACCCGAGATAACCTTGAGTTATGGCTCATAAACGTCACACGTACATACACTACTGTTCAAAATACATGTTTTTAAAGAAATTCATTTTATCCAGCATTAAATTGATCAAAAATGACAAGATTTCTAATTCAAATAAATGCTGCTTCAAAATTTGTTCATCAAAAAATCCTGAAAAATTAAATTTATGAATAAATATTCCTCATAAATCTGAAGCATCGCAACTGTTCAACACTGATAATAATCATAGATGTTTCTCGAGCATCAGATCCTCATATTAGAGTGATTTCTGAAGGATCATGTGACACTGAAGACTGGAGTTATGATGCTGAAAATACAGCTTTGATCACAGGAATAAATTACACTTTACTGTATATTCACGTAATAATATTTTTTATAAATGCAGCCTTGATACTCTTCGGTCATTTTTGACAGAAACATTTTACGTTTTTTATTTTTTATTTTTATTTTTATACTTCATCGGGATGGTACAAAACTTGGTAAAGGTTTTGGCACTTGCAAAAAAAGTTTCAGAATTTTACGTTTATTGTTTTAAAAACTGCACAAAAATACTATTTTTAATTTTTACAAGTTTTTCTAAAAGAGATCAAACTTCAGTCGGTCGCTCTAAACGTTCAAGATTTACCAGTTTAAGTAGGACATTTATTTTCAGGTCTATGCTCAAAAATATTATAATATATTATAATATTATAAATACAGCGAAAATATAATTTAGTAACATAAAATACAAAATATTTAATAAAAAACATTATCGAACTATAATAGTGCAATCATTTCATTGAAATAAAACTTTTTTGTTGTTGACAAAAGTCATGTCCCGAGATGAAAAGGTACATGTGAAATGTTGTAGGCGAGGGTAACGTGAGGCTCAGTGCCCGTGCGCGTGAATGTGCCGTGCGCGTGAATGTGGCGTCGTGTTCATACGGACGTGTTTCAGCGACTCCGGCATTCCCAGCATTCCTGACCTTGAAGGTGAACCCTGCGTTTGTGGATAAACGAACCCAGGATTAACTGTGAAAGATTGAGACGATATAAGAATACTCTTTTGACCAAATTAGCCTTTATTGTACCAGTAACCATAAACCAAACCACAGCCACAGACCCTAGAATTAAAATCCACTGGATTTCTAGGTAAACATTGATATTTATAGTGTAAAATCAGGCCTTCTGACTGTAATTAAGCTGAACACGTCATGGAAAGATGTAATTTTAGCTGATTCTGGAGTTTAAAGTTACTGTGAAAGCACTTATTGTCATTTTTACTCAAAAGTTTTTATTGTGATTTTACAAAATTATAAGAATTTAACAACATTATTGAATAAAACCGGTAACAATACTGACATTGAAGCATCCATAAAAACAAAGAAAATCCTCATCAGTGTGCAAACAGTTTATACAAATTCTTCCAATGTCAGGTTACAGTTCATTATAAATTATTTAAATAGCATATATCTACACATTAAAATAGAAAAAAAGAAACATTACCAATAACTTACTTTAAAAAAGACATCAATTAGGCACAAACTATTTATATTAACAACTTTACTGGGGCATCTCGTCTAAAATAAAAAAAATGTTGTATTATTTACAGAAGAAATGTTTCACTACCTACAGTAGCTCTAAAACAACACAGAACTGACTTATAAATGGCACTAATATCATTTGTAATTTTTGTTGAGTTCAATTCTAGAACAGTGAGGTAATATTGGTGTTTACATGAATTGAGCTCCTCCTGGCCTGAAGGAGGCGCTCTCAACGCTCCAGTTGTTCTGTGTGTGTTTCAGTAATAAGTGGCTCTGAGACGACGTCTCCTCTCAACACTATAAATAAACCACAGAAGTGCACCTCTGTAATATCTCAACTTCCTTTTTCATTTATGCTTGTTTAGAACCAGAAAAACTCTGAAGCTCATCTGTGTATTAATCTAAGACATGAACTTTGAACACAAAGATCCTTCTAGCCCTGAGAAAGACTCCACTCTATAAACAGTGAAATTAAGACTCTGTGATTCTGATTGAAAGCAGAAGGGGGCGTTTATGGAAAAGCAAGACTGAATCATCGAGTCCTGAAGATCTGGATGTCTCAATGACAAAGATCACGAAGTCCGTCGATCCTGTGCATCAACGGTTCCTCCTGTGGGATCTCGAAGCCAGCAGAATCAACCCAGGAGAAGCTTTTCCTTCAGTTCATAAGCGACTCGTTTCTGTCGTGATCATAGTCCACAGCAGATCTGAGGTGACGTTACAGAAGAGCTTCCCTTTACCCACCAAATGACAAGAAACTGACTGAGAATCCCATTGAGATTGGAGGAGATCGATGAGATGAAAGGTGATGCTCGATCTGGATTGACAGTTTTTTTCCTCCTGGATCCCACCACAGAAGAGAGTTATAACACACATTTAAACCGACAGAAAACAGAAGATAGCGGGCCGTCCTTCGGGAAAACAACGATGGGGTCGTTATACATCTGCAAGAGAGTGGAAAAACAATCATGAGCTTTGCTAGAACAACATTAAGAGCAATATTATTCTTTAAAGGTGACATATTATGGCTCTTTTCACAAGATGTAATATAACTCTATGGCGTCCCCAGAATGTGTGTGTGAAATATCAGCTCAAAATACCAGATCATTTATTTTATCTTGTCAAATTTGCCCCTTTTTGGGTGTGAGCAAAAACTTGTGTGTGTCCCTTTAAATGCAAATGCGCTTTAGCTCCACCTCCGTTCAGAAGAGGGCGGAGCCTTCACACGAGCTTCAGAGACACAGGCCGATCTCACTGATCCAGAGTCAGGAGTAACAGCAGCGAGTGCAGCCTTACGGAGAGACTCAGGGAGAGCTTCACTTTTACACGTTTCTGAATGTTAGCGGAGACATTTCTGTAGTTGTTGTGGAGTTACACTGATCATCTCCTCATCATGTTGAACTCTTCCACAAGTGTCCACAGTTCCTGAGGTGTTTATAAGACAGCGCTGACATGTTCTGGTCAATAGTGTTCAGTGTCGTCTGTGCTCGACCACAGAACAGTTTCAGGCTTTGCTGGATCTTCTCCAGTGCGTTAGAACTGGTCTCTGTTGGCGCTCGCCGAACCCAATGTCGCTGGTGTGTGTGAACGTGCAGATTAAGGGCCGGGAATATTATAATAAGATCCTCTTCATACGTCAAGAGGAGTGAAATCTGATCGGCTTATTTTTTGTCATGCTCTCAGAGAAAGTTACAAAGTTACTGGGTTTCACTAGTTTTCACGTTTGGTAGATGCACAGGACCCGATTATAGCACTTAAACACGTAAAAAGTCAGATTTTCATGATAATTCCCCTTTAAAACCATCTAAATAAGTTACCTCTGCATTCATATTTGAGGTCTGAGAAGTAAACCATCTCTTGAGAGAAGACGAAGAGCCCAAGTCTTCCTCCGGCGTATGTCATGTCATGAATGCTTCCTGAATCAGCCATGACTTTCTTGCCCTCATACATAATAACTCTGGAAAGAAACAAAAGAAGAGGAGTGAGTAAAGCTGCTTTAGCTGTTGGTTAGTAACCAAGACCAATCTTGATCTAAGTTAATCCACACTTACCTGATGTGTCCGGTTTTGGGTCTGTGGATCAGGTGCCATCTGTAAGCAGTGTAATCCTTCCAGCCAATGTTCTTGGGGTCGTGCCAAAGGGTGCGCACCTGCAAACGGTCCGAAATAAGATGAGCGGACATTAAAAAAAAACCAAAATCACTTGGACATTCAGCTTGAGACTGATACATACTTGTCCTTCGGTGTCTCCAGTGTGCCACAAAGCGTTCCTGAGATGTTCGCCCGGTCCCGTAGTGGAGTTCACAACTTTAATGGACAGTCCAGAGTAACCCTGGGCTTTGGTGGGCGTATGAGACCAGTAGGTCTGAGTGATCTGCTTCCACATCACCACATAGAAACGCGAGCTGGATTGGTAGCCAAACACAAAGCCGACATAGTCGTCGTCACGGTCCGTGTTGATGAAGAACGTGCCGCTGAAGTCCACGGCGTTGAACTCATCATAACCTGAGGAACAAGAAGAACATTACAGGATTAGTTCAGAATTACAATCTCCTGATGATTTACTCCACGTCTTCCAAGATGTTCATGTGTTTCTTTCTTCAGTGGAAAAGAAATGAAGGTTTTTGAGGAAAACACTCCAGGGTTTCTCCATATAGTGACTCCAACGGGTCGAAGTTCCAGATGTGAGTTTCAGTGCAGCTTCAAAGTCTCGACACGATCCAGCCGAGGAATACGAGTCTTATCTAGACAAACCATCCATCGTTCATTGAAGAAAGAAAGACATGAACATCTTGGATGACGTGGGGGAGAGTAAATCATCAGGAAATTTTTATTATGAAGCGAACTCCTCCTTTAACCCATTGATGTAGAAGAACACGTTCATCGAGAGCCAGTGTCTCTCAACCACTTACCGACAGCAATGCCGGGATCACAGTTGACGGTCTGCAGAAGCTCTTTGCCCTGGTGACGGACGACCCAGTTGGGGTCAATTTGGGAAGTTCCAGTGGGATCAAGGGGAACCATCTGGAATCTGCGGAAATCTGTTTCACTGATGGCAAAGTTCTCCGGGCAAACATCAAAAATATCTGGCACGTTATCTTGGTCAAAGTCGTCCTTGCAAACGTCACCTCGGCCATCACCTGGACAGGAGAAAAGACGGTTATTCTTGCACGAATTTGAATTATACAGAAAATGAACTGAAATCCACGCCAGTGTGTTTGACTCACCGTCCGAATCCAGCTGATCTGGGTTGAAGGCGAGTCTGCAGTTGTCTTTGTCGTCAGGGACGCCGTCATTGTCATCGTCATGATCGCAGGCGTCTCCTTTGCCGTCCTTGTCGTGGTCGGCCTGGTTGGCGTTGGGGATGTAGGGGCAGTTGTCAAGGTTGTTCTGATGTCCATCCTCATCGATGTCTTGGTTGCTGTCACACTTGTCTCCAACGTTGTCAGAGTCCGAGTCAATCTGTGACATCACATCGATTAATGTCAAGTCAAGTCACATTTATTAATATAGCGCTTTTTACAACACAGAGTCTTAGAGCAGCTTTACAGAGATAACAGGAAAATAATGCAATAAAGTTTGTTTCCAGAAGAACATAGCGTCACAGTCCAGCTTAAGTCAGTTCAGTGATGTTTCATTGTTGTTGTAAAAGTCATCGTCCAGCTCAGTTCAGTTCTTGTATAATGCTGTCAATGCAGGAGATCAATTATATTGTTGAATATTAAATTAAATGTCCCCAACTAAGCAAGCCAAAAGCCAATGGCAACAAAGGAGAAAATGCAAGCCTTCATCATCTGCTGTTCATAGTTTCACACTCGAGTCTTAAAGCATGTTGAAGTAACTCACCTGGTCAGGGTTGTGCTCCAGCGGGCAGTTGTCACAGTGGTCACCGACTCCATCCCGGTCGGTGTCTCTCTGGTCAGTGTTGTACACATATGGACAGTTGTCCTTCTCGTTCAGAATGCCTGGAGAAATCAATTCCAGTGTCACACCAATGATTCCTTACAGTGGTTCGTGAGTGCCAGGTTATGACAGATTCATGACGTGTGACTCACCATCTCCGTCGATGTCTATGGCACACGCATCACCCTCGCCATTGTTGTCGGTGTCGGTCTGTTCTGGATTACTGTCGTACGGGCAGTTATCGCATCGGTCGCCAACTTGATCTTGGTCCTGGTCATACTGTCTTGGGTTGAAGATGAACGGGCAATTGTCCTGGTTCAAAACAATAAGATCCAGCCAAGTCAGAGACGAAAACAGAAAGATAGAAAAACATCTGGATCCGTTCTCTACCTCCCCGCCAATTTTATAAATACATCCGCAAAGCACTAAAATGCATGTCTTAAGTGATATGCCATGGACGGGACACAGCTGTCAAATTGTTTGGCTGAATTATGGATGTTAAACCAAGGGATCCAGCGAGGCTGGACGGAAGCCAGCACAAAACGCTTTGTTTATTTGCTACTGGCAAAGTTTCTTTCTCTCTTTTGTTCACTCTGTTCTTTCTTTTCTAGTCAGTAACATGCTATCTCTAAATGCTTTTGCAGAAGAAGAATGTGTTTACGACTTACCCCGTCATCAGGGATCCCATCATTGTCATCATCACTGTCACAAGCATCTCCAGTTCCATCTTTGTCATAGTCTTCTTGCCCAGAGTTGGGAAGGTCAGGACAGTTGTCCTAAAATACGAGATGTTTTGATGAAGATTTTATAACCTTGTTGTATAATGGGATCTGGTAAGGAAATGGCCTCGTACCTTCTTGCAGTGGTAGGTGGCGTTTTCCACACAGAGGAGGTCCGTGTTTGGCCAGCCGTCCAGGTCTGGGTCTTCTCCGCAGATGTAACCGTTCCCAGCATAGCCTGGTTTACATTCGCAGCGGTACATGATGTCGGAGAAGATTCCCAGGTAGATGCAGTTGGCATTCTTATTACAGTCATGGCTGCTGTCCTCACATGGGTTTCTAGGTGTGCAGACCTGTAAGAAAGTCGAGTTTATGGAGGTTAGCACTTCATGAAACAAATAAGAACTGTCCCTTCCCATTGTTGACATTGTTCTAGACTGCTCTAACCTGTTTATTGGCAATGGCTTGCTCTGTTCCCCGGCCGAAGGGCTGTTGTCCGGAGTAGCGCGGTGGGCAGGGCAGGCAGTTGTAGCCCGGTTCTGTGTTCTCACACTGATGGACTCCATTGAGCACAAAACAGGCATCGGGAACTTCTTTGCACTGCAGATACCAAAGACTATTTAGAAACACCAGTATCTCCATTTAGAAGCGTCCAACTCATTAGCATGACGGTCTCACCTCATCAATGTCTTGACAGTGGACTCCATCCCCAGTGTATCCCACCGGACACTCGCCGCACTTCCAGGAGCCGTCGGCGAAGCTAGTGCATTTGGCGCTGGCGAAGCACGGGTTGGAGAGACATCCATCTGTTCATGAAAGTATGGAAGTCTGTTATTTTTGTGCTACAAGAATCTTTAGCTCGATCCTTAAAGGTGACATAGTATACCCCTTTTCACAAGATGTAATATAAATCCATGGTGTCCCCAGAATGTGTCTGTGAAATTTCAGCTCAAAATACCAGATCATTTATTATATCTTGTCAAATTTGGGTGAAGAAAAACGTGCCGTTTTTGTGTGCGTCTCTTTAAATGCAAATGAGCTGCTGTTTCCCGCCCCCATTCAGAAGAGGGCGGAGCCTTTTCACAAGCTTCGGATACTCTGGCAATAACAACACAGGCCAATCTCACTCATCCAGAATCTCAGTAACAACTCATTGATTCACCTCATCGACTTGCATTTACCGTCATGTTGAACTCTTCCACAAGTGTCCACAGTTCCTGAGGTGTTTATAAGCCAGCGGTGACATGTTCTGGTCAATAGTGTTCAGTGTCATCTGTGCTCGACCACAGAACAGTTTCAGGCTTTGCTGGATCTTCTCCAGTGCGTTAGAACTGGTGACTACTAACGCTTGCTAGGTGTGTGTAAACGTGCAGATTAAGGGACGGTAATATTATAATAAGATCCCCTTCCTACGTCAGAAGGGGAAAGCAAAAATCGAATCGGTTTACTTTTTGAAATTCTTGCAGAGAAAGGCTTTCCAAAATAAAGTTACTGGGTTGCACTTTGCACGTTTTCTGGGTTGGTAGATGCACAGAGGACCCGATTATAGCACTTAAACACGGAAAAAGTCAGATTTTTATGATATGTCCCCTTTAACAATGAAGAATGTCTCACCAACGGGACACGACTGAGAGTTGCACAACCGGCTTCCTTTGGAGTCACCCAGGCATTCTTTTCCACCGTGTTTGGGAGCGGGGCTGTTGCACAAACGGTGTCTGCGCTGAAGTCCTCCACCACACGTGACGGAGCAAGAGTCCCATGGAGACCAGAGTCCCCAACCTCCATTCACTGAGACACAGAGAAATGCATTGCAGTGTCAATTGGGATTTCAGGTTCAATGCTATAAATAATCCAGCAGTCATAAGGCAGACACTCACCTGGGCACGACGGCTTCTGGCATGGTTCGGTCTGGCGACCATCTCCCTCGCAGTCTTTGCCCCCCATCTGAGGCGTTGGGGAGTTGCACAGCCGGATGCGAGTGATGACACCCTCGCCACACGTCACGGAGCAAGAAGACCAGGGAGACCAGTGGCTCCAGCCCCCATTCTGCTTGACTGCATGAAAACAGCAATAAGTGTAACCGGTCCTAATTGACCCACTCCGAGTTTAT
The DNA here is from genome assembly GCA_029959095.1 of Rhinichthys osculus. Taxonomy (NCBI): domain Eukaryota; kingdom Metazoa; phylum Chordata; class Actinopteri; order Cypriniformes; family Leuciscidae; genus Rhinichthys; species Rhinichthys osculus. The sequence goes on from JARWKJ010000019.1 coordinate 650,278, forward strand.
TTTTCTTACAGGATTAACAATTATATGCTTTTGAAACCTAAAATGTCCCCAAACACTCAGTCAGTCAGTGTGTCTGAATCATGACCGAATATAACAAAAGGTGAAATGAAACTAGACTGATAAACTTTGAGTAACAAAGTGAAGTAAATCAAGAAATTTCTTCTACCTAGTAACAGAAGGGTTTGCTGGATTATACATATGAAGAACCAATCATATTGTAGAAAAAACGATGTCTCGTATCATGTCACCTTTGCCATGCTCCTATTCTATAAAAACTGTTGTATTCTTTTTGCTGGTGGGATTCTCTCTAAAATTGCTCTGAGATCCTCCGGCCGTGATTTAAACATATTCGTAGGCAATTAGTGGAACACTAGAGATCTTATTTGCCAATTGATAGTGTTCATAGGGGTCAAGACATTGACCGACGCGCTAGAGGATAAATATTATTGAACGTCGATCAGAAGATGTTTAGATGCGTTGATTAGGATACGACCCAGGTAAACTCAAGTCAGGTGCGTAGGGGAAAAATCTACCACAACGCACAGCTCTTACTGGCTTACGTTACATGCATGATAGTCTGAATATGACCAGTGACGGATGCCAGGTCAGCGTATCGTTCAACTCACATCGCTTGTCGCATTCTTGCGTGTAACAGTCTCTCGTCTGGACGGACGTGCCATCACAGTTGCTGTTGATTCGGTCACAAGAGCGTCCACGCTGCTGAATGCCTCTTCCACAGGTCACCGAACAATGGGTCCATTCGGACCAGGGCGACCAGCCATCTTCTGCACCCGCATCACTCGCTTGAGGAAGAGAATCAGAGAACAGGGACACCAAATGAGTTCAACGAGCCCCAAACACTGTTGTGTGCAAATGAACGGCCAGACCACATTAAGAGTTTCTGTTAGAGCGGTGTCGTGTTAGCGGCCGCTAAGTTAATAACTAATGATCTTTGCAATGGAAGTGAATCAATCAAAACTAACTTTATCTGGACAATAACTTTATTCTAGAGCTGCTGTAAAGCCTAAACACTCTCTGTTACTGTAATCTCCTGTTATCACTGTAAAGCTGCTGTGAAACTCTAGATTGTTAAAAGCACTATATAAATCAAGGTGACTTGACTTCAAAGATCAGATGAACATAATGAATGTTGAGATTTCACAGCTGGACTCACGTGTTCCACAGCGCGGGCAACATTCGCCATCCGGGACCGTGGCGTTGGCGCAGGGCATGAGCGGGCAGGAGATTTCACGACACACAGTGGCCGAGTTCTGTGAAATATTTAAAGCAAGTTTAATGGGACGATCCCAACAGCTGCACATAATGGATGAGAAATAAACGACTCTCTGCTGGCTTTTGGTTTGCCAATAAAGAGTGACCCCTGGAAAATCTTGTGGTGATATAAACTCTGAGCGGGCAGCAGGGGAACACATCTGACCGGACTTACAAAGTGTTTTTATGTGGCCAACATGAGGGTGGAGATTGAGAATACAGAGTGAGTCAGCGACCACAACCGCACACACACTAACACACACACACACACAATGGTCTCACCGGAAACCAGAGTCAGCGGGTATCACTCACCAATTAAAACATTCCTGAATCTCTGCCATTTAGATGCATGTGAAACACAGAACAGATCGAGAGAGCAAGACTTCCAGCACCTGTTTCCATTCTCCCAACACTTTCCACCAGGGCTTTTGACTTAGTTAACCGTCCTTGGTCAAATCTGGTCTGCCCACATAAAGGAGTAGTTCACTTTCAAATGAAAATTACCTCATGATTTACTCGCCCTCAAGCCATCCTAGGTGTATATGACTTTCCTCTTTCAGACGAATACAATCAGAGTTATATTAAAAAATATCCTGGCTCTTCCAAGCTTTATAATGGCAGTGAATTGCTGTTTCTGTTTTGAAGTGCATCTATCCATCATAAAAGTGAATCTATCCATCATAAAAGTGCATCTGTCCATCATAAAAGTGCATCTATCCATCATAAAAGTGAATCTATCCATCATAAAAGTGCATCTGTCCATCATAAAAGTGCATCTATCCATCATAAAAGTGCATCTGTCCATCATAAAAGTACATCTGTCCATCATAAAAGTGCATCTGTCCATCATAAAAGTGCATCTATCCATCATAAAAGTGCATCTGTCCATCATAAAAGTGCATCTATCCATCATAAAAGTGCATCTGTCCATCATAAAAGTGCATCTGTCCATCATAAAAGTGCATCTATCCATCATAAAAGTGCATCTGTCCATCATAAAAGTGCATCTATCCATCATAAAAGTGCATCTGTCCATCATAAAAGTGCATCTGTCCATCATAAAAGTGCATCTATCCATCATAAAAGTGCATCTGTCCATCATAAAAGTGCATCTATCCATCATAAAAGTGCATCTGTCCATCATAAAAAAGTGCATCTGTCCATCATAAAAGTGCATCTATCCATCATAAAAGTGCATCTGTCCATCATAAAAGTGCATCTGTCCATCAATGCATCTGTCCATCATAAAAGTGCATCTGTCCATCATAAAAGTGCATCTATCCATCATAAAAGTGCATCTGTCCATCATAAAAAAGTGCATCTGTCCATCATAAAAGTGCATCTGTCCATCATAAAAGTGCATCTGTCCATCATAAAAGTGCATCTATCCAGAGTGCATCTGTCCATCATAAAAGTGCATCTGTCCATCATAAAAGTGCATCTGTCCATCATAAAAGTGCATCTGTCCATCATAAAAGTGCATCTGTCCATCATAAAAGTGCATCTGTCCATCATAAAAGTGCATCTATCCATGATAAAAGTGCATCTGTCCATCAAAAAAGTGCATCTATTCATCATAAAAGTGCATCTATCCATCATAAAAGTGCATCTGTCCATCAAAAAAGTGCATCCATGATAAAAGTGCATCTATCCATCATAAAAGTGCATCTATCCATCAAAAAAGTGCATCTATCCATGATAAAAGTGCATCTGTCCATCATAAAAGTGCATCTGTCCATCATAAAAGTGCATCTATCCATCAAAAAAGTGCATCTATCCATGATAAAAGTGCATCTATCCATCATAAAAGTGCATCTGTCCATCATAAAAGTGCATCTGTCCATCACAAAAGTGCATCTGTCCATCATAAAAGTGCATCTATCCATCATAAAAGTGCATCTATCCATGATAAAAGTGCATCTGTCCATCATAAAAGTGCATCTGTCCATCATAAAAGTGCATCTGTCCATCATAAAAGTGCATCTATCCATGATAAAAGTGCATCTATCCATCATAAAAGTGCATCTGTCCATCATAAAAGTGCATCTATCCATCATAAAAGTGCATCTGTCCATCATAAAAGTGCATCTATCCAAAAGTGCATCTGTCCATCATAAAAGTGCATCTATCCAAAAGTGCATCTGTCCATCATAAAAGTGCATCTATCCAAAAGTGCATCTATCCATCATAAAAGTGCATCTATCCATGATAAAAGTGCATCTATCCATCATAAAAGTGCATCTATCCATCATAAAAGTGCATCTGTCCATCATAAAAGTGCATCTGTCCATCAAAAAAGTGCATCTATCCATGATAAAAGTGCATCTATCCATCATAAAAGTGCATCTATCCATCATAAAAGTGCATCTATCCATCATAAAAGTGCATCTATCCATCATAAAAGTGCATCTGTCCATCATAAAAGTGCATCTATCCATCATAAAAGTGCATCTATCCATCAAAAAAGTGCATCTATCCATGATAAAAGTGCATCTATCCATCATAAAAGTGCATCTATCCATGATAAAAGTGCATCTGTCCATCATAAAAGTGCATCTATCCATGATAAAAGTGCATCTATCCATGATAAAAGTGCATCTGTCCATCATAAAAGTGCATCTATCCATCATAAAAGTGCATCTATCCATGATAAAAGTGCATCTGTCCATCATAAAAGTGCATCTATCCATGATAAAAGTGCATCTATCCATGATAAAAGTGCATCTGTCCATCATAAAAGTGCATCTATCCATCATAAAAGTGCATCTATCCATCATAAAAGTGCATCTATCCATGATAAAAGTGCATCTATCCATGATAAAAGTGCATCTGTCCATCATAAAAGTGCATCTGTCCATCATAAAAGTGCATCTGTCCCTGTCCATCATAAAAGTGCATCTATCCATCATAAAAGTGCATCTATCCATCATAAAAGTGCATCTGTCCATCATAAAAGTGCATCTGTCCATCATAAAAGTGCATCTATCCATCATAAAAGTGCATCTGTCCATCATAAAAGTGCATCTTCACTGCCATTAAAAGCTTGGAAGAGCCAGGATATTTTTTAATATAACTCTGATTGTATTCGTCTGAAAGAAGAATGTACACACCTAGTGCATGATTTACTCATTTGAGGGTTAGTAAATCATGGGATAATTTTCATTTTTGGGTGTACTATCCTTTTAACCGTCCTTGCTCAAATCTGGTCTGCCCAGTAAAGAAAACTGTGAACTGTGAAAAGCACAGTTGAAGAGTGAGAAAACCTGTACCTGACATGTGCAGTGTGTGCAGCTGTCCACCGTCCACTCGCTTTTGTCTCCGTACACAATGCCGTTGTGCAGACAAACGCCTTTGTGGATTTGAATCTGGTTCATTATTAAGTTGTTGTCTGCTGTCTGAATGGCAGGAAAGAGCACAGAGAAACTGCCATTAGAAAGGACTTTCATTTCAA
>JARWKJ010000019.1:662500-690000 GCA_029959095.1 Rhinichthys osculus
ACAGCTCTAAACTCAGATGTCAGTAGCAACCCAATGTGATCTCAAACACTTTAACGCACTTGTCTTCATAGTTACGCAGTGATTGAATCCCTGAATCCTCAGGGAAACGTCTTGACCTCTCACCTCACTCGTCACCGCTCAGGTCGAAGCTTGTGATCCGGGGATGACGCTGGGATCTGATGCCTTAGGGCCGGGAACTTTCCATCATCTCGTGAGTCAGTGGCTTCGGCTCTCGCTGTCAAGCTCCAACAAACACCCAGTTCTTCTGAATTCAGTTCCTGGAGACACTCAGCATGACTTTAATATGACACTCAATGACAGAGATGTATAGATTATCTTCCTGGAATGATGCAAGTTCTTGGATTTGCATACAACGGCTCTTTATTTCTTAAGAAAATATTCCCGAACTTAATAGGCGGTTTAGCTGATGCGCTTCGACAAAAACTGTCTGACTGATCTAAACATGCCAACTTTCACATTTCATTGATGAAAATGAGATTCTTATGTCTATCAAATATGTTTTGTGCATCATAAATACACTTTAAAACAAACGCTGGCATCTGAATTAATAAATCCATTTATTTTGGCATATTTCCTTGATTTGCTGAGAACCTGTTCAGTCATGAAGACTGTGTTGAAGTACATTAACTAGTCACTTCATGCTGTTTTCACTCTGACATCTGAAGATTGCAGTAAGTTGATGAAACATTACTAGCAGGGGAAACTCATCCTCGTGACCTTGTGCTTGACCTTCCAGGAAAGGCATCTCCAAAACCTGTACAGTATCTGTACTTAATGCATCTGGATGACGAATATGATAATCAGAGAAGGATGATGCATTTGAAACAGGGCTGAGTGATCGGGACTGAAGCTGTCAGACGCACAACAGCATCTGTGAGAGATGGAGATTAATGAGGCCGAAACATGCTTTCAAAGCAGCTTTACAGAAAGTAATATATCAGTGACTCAGACACACGTCATTAAGAGATTTCAAATGTTGCTGGGTTTTGCTTAAGATTAGAAGAAGTGATTCTCAAACAGTATGAATGAAAATATGACCAGTTGTTGCAGGTGAAAAGTCAGACGAAGTTTGAAAGGTAATTAAGACAGTTTTTTTGTAATCCTCAAAAAGCATCAGTGAAGATGCAATCAGTTGTTTTAAGTGAAATATAGCCAAACTAGTGAAACTGGTTTCTACCTTTTCATAGAAAATGTCTTACAGTTGTAATCAAAATTATTCAACACGCATTGCATTGCAAATCAGGTTAATTGGCCAAATGTACAGACTTTCAGCTGTTTGCAATGAACGAATCAAACAAAGGTAATTGAAATAGCTCAACACAACAAATATTTCAAGTGGTTTCCCCAAATTCAACTGATAATGCAACTTTTAATGGCTTCTGCAGTCTCAAAATGATTCAACTCCTTGAATAGAATTCCTCACAACAGCACAAATCTGCAGAACAGGTGTTGTCTCGCTAATCAAGGGCTTCATTAGCTGTACCAGGTGTGCTTGAGCTAGAACACATGAAATATCTGAATATCTTGTTTTGTGTCCATCTGGCGAGGTTTGTTGAGTGTCACGTTTGACTGCATGTTAGAGTCAATAGAATGGTCCAAAAAGAAAATATCATCGCCCTTCACAAACAAGGAACAGGATACAAAATATTTTAAAGGCACTAAATGTTCCTCGAGACACCGTTGGAAGCATAGTTCACAAGTTTAAAGTTAAAGGAACAATGATTACACTCCCTGGACGGGCAGAAAAAGGAAGATATCAACGGTTCAGAGAAACCCTGGAGTGAGAAGACCTTCAGAAGATCTGGTGGCCACAGACACTGATGTTCAGCTGCACAGTAAAGCTCGTAATAAACACATCAGAGCTCCAGGACTACACCACTACTGACCCAAACGCACAAGAAAACTACTCAAAATCATGTAAATAAGCCACAGACGTTCGGTTCTGTGGAGCGATGACACAATACTGGAGCTTCTCGTCCCTCTGGATCAGCGGTGTGTCTGAGGAAGAGGAATGAAGCATAAGCTGATGAGAACACGGTCTACAGTTCAGCGTGTGGAGCTCGTGATGCTCAGCGCTGATCTATATCCTCCGGCTCTGCAAACCTGCAGCGTGTGGAAGGAGAGATGATCACTGAAGGATCAGGAGATGCTGGGAGAGAACATCATGCCGTCAGTGAGGAGGCTGGAGCTCGGACCTTCAACAGGACAACGATCCCGAGCAAACCTCAGACTCCACCCAGGCCTGGTGTCGGGAGAAGTGCTGGGAGACACAGGGGCAGCACAGTCTCCTGACTCGAACCCCACAGAACACCTCTGGAGGGATGTGAAGAAGGCCAGGAATATCCCAGAGCTGGAGGCCGGTGCTCATGAGGAACGGCTCAGATCCCTCAGGAACAGAAGCTGCTGTCGATCATACATCTCGCTTCAGCAGCTCAACAGCAGACGGCTGCTCGACTCACAGCTGAAGATGCTGCCATGAAGGGGGTGAATAGTTTTGAGACTGCAGAAGTCTTTAAAAGTTGCATTTTCAGTTGAATTTGGGGAAACCATGCAACATTTGTTGTGTTGAGCTATTTTGGACCATTCGTTTGACTTAGCCTTATTTCTAACTTGCAGTCAAACGTGACACTCAACAAACCTTGCCAGTTCAGATATTTCATGTGTTCTAGCTCAAGCACACCTGGTACAGCTAATGAAGCCCTTGATTAGTGAGACAACACAGTTTTGTGCCGTTATGAGGGATTTTATTCAGGGGGGTGAATACTTTTAAAACTGCAGAAGTCATTAAAAGTTGGATTTTCAGTTGGATTTGGGGAAACCACTTGAAACATTTGTGTTGAGCTATTTCAATTACTTTAGTTTGATTTGTTCATTGCAAACAGCTGAAAGTCTGTACATGTTGCCAATAAACCTGATTTGCAATGGGGGTTGAATAATTTGGACTACAAATGTAAATGCTGGTAAAGATTTTGGAAGCACTTTAAACAGGCAACTGCTAGAAAATAAACACATATTGTTTAAGTCGGATAAAGTTGGATGCATTTCCTCTTTTTATCTCACACAGAGTCCAGATAAATGTGACTCATAACATCTAAAACTCCCACATCCGAGTCCAGTCTGTGTTTTATGGTGAAATCCCGAACAAAGAGCAGGTCGGCGGACAGACGCTGAGTTTGGGGTGAATCCCAAGGATAATGGGTTTAGTTCTGAATCCCTGGAATGTCCGATTTCAGCCACATCCAGTGCATCAGAATCACAGTGGGCGGCAGAGACGTTCACAGGCGTCTGAGGAAACAAAGACACACACAGAATCAGAGAAATCACAGAAATCAAATTCATGTGGATCATAGGACGGGAATGCGCTCCGTCCCACGGGATCTGGGAAAAACATCTGATTGGAGAATCGAATCCCACTTGAGGAAAAGGTACAGCAGTCGATCTCCCGGTTCCTGATCCGTCTCCATGTATGGGCAGTCCGAAACTGACACGAGTTCATCAGAAGTCTATCCCGCGAGCACATCTGTGCATCTTACGTCACCGACACTGTTTATACAGCTCTATGCTTTATGAACCAGTTTCACAGTCTCTCCGATGCCAACATTTCCATCACAATAAAAGAATAAACACTAAAGAAATGATCAATGTAAATGCTCCTTCTGATCTTAACTGGAGATAAATGTAAAGAGCGTCTCCACCGCGAGGTCAAAGGTCGTTGTGATTCACTCACCGTCTGTGCCTCTTCACTGCCGCCATCCGTGAGACCGCAGCTGTTTCTGTTGCTCAATATTAAAACTCATAAAATATACTACAATCATCAGACAAAGAGCGAGAACGCCGGTCTTTCCCATGACATCATGAAGATCTTCCACTTTATTGTAAATACTGTTTCTCTTATTATTTGGCATGTTTATAAATCCTCATATTAGAGTGATTTCTGGAGGATCATGTGACACTGAAGACTGGAGTAATGATGCTGGAATTCAGCTTTGATCACAGGAATAAATTACACTTTACTGTATATTCACATAGAAAACAGATGGTTTACATTATAATAATATTTCACTGTTTTACTGTGTTCCTGATCAAATAAACACAGCTTTAGTGAGCAGAAGAAACATTAAAAAATCATAATTATTCCTAACTTTTGATCAGTATATACAACTAAATATATTCTTGATAGGTTTATGAACTCATTTATGAAGAGTTCCATGAAAAGCTATGGGACACGTTTCTTCACATGCATCATTCATATCTCCAGGGTTCTAGAACCGGAACCCTTTAAAAGTGTTGACTTGATTAATAACTTCTGATGTGTTTATAAATTCAGGTTGGAATGATTTTACCAGTAGTTTGTGAGTCTGAGGGGAATCAGTCGAGTTCAGCATCAGTGACGCTCAGGAATCATGATCTCAGACACGGGTCAGAAGCGCAGAGGAGCCAGCGGAGGAGAGAGAGCAAAGCGCATACACACACACACACACACACACACACACACCAGCGGAGGAGAGAGAGCAAAGCGCATACACACACACACACACACACCAGCGGAGGAGAGAGAGCAAAGCGCATACACACACACACACACACACACACACACACACCAGCGGAGGAGAGAGAGCAAAGCGCATACACACACACACACACACACACACACACACACACCAGCGGAGGAGAGAGAGCAAAGCGCATACACACACACACATACACACACACACACACACACACACACACACACACACACACCAGCGGAGGAGAGAGAGCAAAGCGCATACACACACACACACACACACACACACACACACACACACCAGCGGAGGAGAGAGAGCAAAGCGCATACACACACACACACACACACACACACACCAGCGGAGGAGAGAGAGCAAAGCGCATGCACACACACACACACACACCAGCGGAGGAGAGAGGGCAGAGTGGATGCACACACACACACACACACACACACACACACACCAGCGGAGGAGAGAGAGCAAAGCGCATACACACACACACACACACACACACACACACCAGCGGAGGAGAGAGAGCAAAGCGCATACATACACACACACACACACACACACACACACACACCAGCGGAGGAGAGAGAGCAAAGCGCATACACACACACACACACACACACCAGCGGAGGAGAGAGAGCAAAGCGCATGCACACACACACACACCAGCGGAGGAGAGAGAGCAAAGCGCATGCACACACACACACACACACACCAGTGGAGGAGAGAGGGCAGAGTGGATGCACACACACACACACACACACACACACCAGCGGAGGAGAGAGAGAAGCACATTGGTCAGGACTGGAGCTTATGGAAGTGCAGTAAACACACACACACACTCTCTCTCTCTCTCACACACACACACACACACACACACGCACGCGCGCGCACACACACTGTTACGGGCGGTCGGACACCACCCTCAACATAAAGGAGAGACGCACACAGATCGGCTCGTAGAAATAGGGGTATTTTTATTTAACAGAAAGTTGTTATGGTTTTTAAATAGTGGTACGCAGCAACCAAGTCCAACTGCAGAAGCGGAACCCTTCTTAGTGTCGGGTGGACGGCTAGTCGGTAGACTCGTTAAAGGTAGATAGAACACGGCTGTGCAACGACCATGTTCTCTCTCTGTGTGCGCCCCCAGGAATGGTTCCTTCAGCCCTTTATAGTGCAAGCAGGGTGCGCTCAGGTGTAGCTCATCTGTAATCAGATTAAACAAAGGGAGGAGATTCCGCATGCCAACACGTGTAGTACAGACACTAGAGCTGGGGGCCGTAACACCCCCACCCCAAAATGGTGACTTGTCGCCATACTATAATCATGAGAATGTTCATACTTACTCCCGACTTCTTTGTTCATCTTCACATGTGATTCAACAAAATAAAAAAAACACAAAATTATTCGTTAACTTTAACCGTTACCTAGTAGTATAGGGCATTGTAATCAGTAATATACATGATATTCACAATAAACAAGAGTTTTTTTTTTTTTTTTTTTTTTTGATATATATATATATATATACACATACATATATATATATATATATATATATATATATATATACATACGCAAAACAAATGAATACTATTAAGCATCCATTCTAGACAATGCATCCGCAACAATGTTGTCTTTTCCCCGCACATGCACAATTTGGAGATTAAAGGGCTGAAGTAATAGACTCCAGCGCATTAACCTACGGTTCGAGTTGTACATGCGGTTGAGGAATTTGAGCGGGTCGTGGTCAGTATATACTTTGACTGGATGTATTGTTGAACTTAGGTACACTTCGAAGTGTTGAATGGCTAAGACTAAAGCCAGAGTTTCCTGTTCAACAGTGGAATACTTTTGCTGGGCAGAAGTAAATTTCTTCGAGAAGAAACTTACAGGGTGGATTATGTCGTCTGCAAGCACAGCTCTCGGAGTTGCGTGATATGTTCGGACCAATGTGTACTATATAGGACTATGTCGTCTATATACGCCTCGCAATTTGACATTCCAGCTAAAACAACATTCACTAAACGCTGGAAGGAGGCGGGTGCGTTACGCATTCCGAACGCCATAACCTTATAATGCATAAACGCATCTGGGGTCACAAAAGCTGATATTTGTCTAGCTCTTGGTGTGAGGGGCACTTGCCAGTAACCTTTTAGGAGGTCGATTTTAGTGACAAACATGGCCGAGCCAACACGGTCTACACAGTCATCTATCCGCGGTAATGGATAACAGTCTGGCAGAGTGATTGCATTAACACGCCTGTAGTCCGTACAAAACCTGAAAGTGCCATCAGGTTTGCCAACCAAAAGGCACGGGGAGCTCCAAGGGCTAGAGCTAGGCTCAGCAATATTATTCTCTAACATGTACTCAACCTCCCGTTGTAGGATTGCTCGCTTTTCTGGATTTACCCTATATGGGTGCTGTTTTATCGGGCCATGGTCACCCACGTCTATGTCATGTTCCAGGACTGTAGTTACAGTCGGGACATCTCCAAACAATTCAGGGAAATCACCTATTACAGACAATATGTCAGCTGTTTGAGAGGGAGTTAAATGTGGCAAACGATTTGCAATGACCGAAAGCATAGCCGAATTGTTGAGTCGACCTTCAATCACGCACCGCGACGGTGGGATTACCGCATCCTCATCCTCTATCAGCGAAGAGAGCAAGACAGAGGACTCGACTGGATCTGGTAAGTCAAAATTACACAAGTTAGGTTTAACACATTCACGCGTATAATACGGTTTGAGCATGTTTACATGACAAACGCGCGAATGTCGACGCTTATCAGGGGTTAAAATTATATAATCTAGATCAGATATTCTCTTTTCAACAGTATATGGCCCTCTGAATCGTGCCTGAAATACCGAACCGGGCACGGGTAGAAGAACTAACACTTGATCTCCAGGTTTGAACGAACGGGCTCTTGACTTTCGATCATACCAAGTTTTCATGTTAGTTTGAGTCTTTTCTAAATTTTCTCTAGCGAGTTCACGTGCTCTGTGTAGCCGGGCGTGAACGTCGCTAACAAACTGTAGTGCACTACGGGAAGTAGGTTTGCTTAACCACTGATCTTTAATGACGCTTAAAGGTGTGCGAACGTCGTGAGCAAACACTAACTCCGCAGGACTATACCCAATCGACTCTTGTACAACCTCTCTAGAAGCCATAAGCATCCAAGGAACTGCATCTTCCCAGTCTGCTCCTACCTCCAAACAATACGCACGTAACATTGATTTTAATGTCTGATGGTAGCGCTCGAGCGCCCCCTTACTTTCCGGATGGTATGCGCTTGAGATGTGGTGCTTAATGTGGAGCGATTTTAGAACTTGGGAGAAAACACGCGAAGTAAAATTCGTTCCTTGGTCACTTTGCACTATTTTTGGTAGCCCCACAAAAGAGAAAAATTTTAATAACGCTCTGGACACGATTCTGGCGGTGATCTTTCTCAAAGGCACCGCCTCTGGATAGCGAGTAGCCGTACACATAATGGTTAATAAATACTGATACCCGCTTTTTGACCTAGGAAGAGGGCCAACACAGTCAACGATTACCTTTTCAAAAGGTTCACCGATGGCTGGTATGGGATACAACGGCGCAGGGGGAATTTTCTGGTTTGGTTTACCAGCAATTTGACAAATATGACACGTTTTACAATATCGTCGCACATCACGTTTCAGCCCAGGCCAAAAAAAATGACGAAGAACGCGGTTGTAGGTCTTAGTCACACCTAAATGACCAGAAACACAATCATGTGCGACATTCAAAATAGCGTGTCTATTTTCAACTGGCATAACTATTTGCTCAATCTCATTCCACTCATTTTTCTGAGGTCTCCACCTCCGCATCAGTAACCCGTCTCTGAGGAAATAGACTGGATTCTCATCCGTACCGCCTGAAACAGAATGCACTGCATTAAAGCATGAAACAAGTGAGGTGTCTTTTTGTTGAGCATTAACAAGTTTCTCTAATGACAATGAGACATCTGATGGCTTTATTTCTCTTTTCTTACTGTTCAATTTAGGATCAGGACTACCCAGACTCTGCATGAAAGCAGGTTCGAAGAGCCTCCCACACTCTGCAGGGTGAGCGATGAAACTGTCACTCAGGTCGACGTCATTGGGAGGTACTGCATCCGTCAACCTCCGGGTCTGCGACCTAGTAACGACACTAGCGGGAAAAACGTCTGGGAACTTTTGTGCGCACTCATCGGGAAAGTCTTGATTGAGCGGCACAGACACAACCTCGGGTGGGACATCACTACGGCTCCACACGTTTCCACCGGCTAGGTCATTGCCAAGGAGAAACGTGACACCGGGGATTGGTAAAGAGTCTTGAACACCAACAATCACATCCCCACACACCAACTCAGATTCAAGACACACGTGATGTAAAGGGACCTCGAGGAAACCCATCTCGATTCCACGAACAAGGACACTACTTCCAGTTGCAGTTTTCTCAGACAACGGCAACAAACCGCGAAGGAGGAAAGACTGCGCGGCACCCGTATCTCGCAAGATGCGCACAGCCACAGCCTTCTCACCAGGTACAGACACGGTCCCATTCGTCAGAAAGGGCTCGTACAAGGACCGAGTTTTCTCTGACTTTAACTCTGCAAAAAGAATAGGCGATATTCTACTCGAAGAAGAACCAACGAGACCCATTGGTTTCGTGGACTGTTTTTTTTTCAATATCAAACATTCTGCCACAATGTGCCCTGGCTTCTTACAATAAAAACAGTGTCTGTCTTCTTGTTTTACTGCATTCTTTTTCGTGTCTACATCAGGGGTCGTAGATGGATTACCTCTTAAACGATAACGTTCTCTAGAGATGCTATGCGTTAAGCAATATTCGTCTGCAAGCACAGCAGCTTCTGCAATAGAGTCGACCTTCTGCTCGGTTACATAGGTTGCCACAGCAGTGGGCAGGCAGTTCTTAAATTCTTCTAAAAGAATTAGTTCACGCAGCTTCTCCTGACTATCAACCTGCTGCGATGAGCACCAACGATCAAACAGGGCTGCTTTGTCCCGACCAAATTCAACAAAAGTCTGCCGCTCCGTTTTCTTTAAGTTCCTAAACTTTTGTCGATATGCTTCAGGGATAAGTTGATAGCACCTCAACACTGACGCTTTCACAATATCATAATCACTACTCTGCTCCACTGTTAACGACGAGTAGGCTTCCTGTGCTCTACCCACCAAAACGCATTGCAGAAGGAACGCCCACGCAGTTCTCGGCCATTTCAAATTGGTCGCGACACGTTCAAAGTGTGGAAAATATTTTTCTACATCCTTCTCCACAAAAGGTGGCACAAGTCGAATGTGGCGAGTAACATCAAAATAATTAGGGTCAGGCGGAACGACACCTTCCCTCTGAGCCTCAACTTCCAATTTTCTCAACGCCAATCGGTTTTCAAGTTCATGCTCACGGGCCTGCGCTTGCATGCGCTCACGGTCGTACTCAATTTCCTTCTCTCTGATACTTAACTCCCTCAACCGAATTTGCAGCTGTAATGCTTCTGTAGACACGGGAGATTGTTTCTCTATAGGCAGAATGCCTTTACTAACCAAAGCAGCTTGTAAGACGGTTTTAATTGTGTCTTTGGTGCGCTTTTCAGCAGAAGTGAGCTCAACTTCATAAGTTGCAGCCAAATTTAGCAACTGCTCTTTTGAAAATTTCAAAAATAATTCAATAGAGGGTTCTTTAACAAATACTTCCTCTGTTGCCATTTTAATGCGTAAAGATGCTTTAAAGTGCAAACAAAATCAATAATGATTTTAAAAAAAAAACCTTACTAAAGCAGTTTTAACTGCGACAAAGCTACAAAGTAGCAATTATCGAAGTGGTCAAACAAAAAGCACAATATAGGCTACAAACGACCACGAATTTTTAATGTCCACCCACGAATTTAACCAAAATGCTAGCACAATCAAATTACCAGCGCTCACAAAATAGGCGACTTGCCACAATATATTACAAGCTATACAACTTAACTAAAGGTATTCTGATAGGCAAAAATGTTGTCTGTGACTGCTCTAGCTAACTATACACAAAACCAAAACAAAATCCTAAATACCTACGCACTCTTCAGTGGCTTACTCAGCTCGAGGCTTCCCACCGAGCCCCCTCCTGAGATATCCACCAAAATAAAATAAACAATCGACTAAACAAATGAACAGACAATCATAATTGCACACCAGAATACTCACCAAAATGTTGTAGCCTTCAAAAGTTCCGCAGTTCACACTAAACACTAAAGTCCGATTTAATCAAACTATTAATCCCGGACGAGCCCCCAATATGTTACGGGCGGTCGGACACCACCCTCAACATAAAGGAGAGACGCACACAGATCGGCTCGTAGAAATAGGGGTATTTTTATTTAACAGAAAGTTGTTATGGTTTTTAAATAGTGGTACGCAGCAACCAAGTCCAACTGCAGAAGCGGAACCCTTCTTAGTGTCGGGTGGACGGCTAGTCGGTAGACTCGTTAAAGGTAGATAGAACACGGCTGTGCAACGACCATGTTCTCTCTCTGTGTGCGCCCCCAGGAATGGTTCCTTCAGCCCTTTATAGTGCAAGCAGGGTGCGCTCAGGTGTAGCTCATCTGTAATCAGATTAAACAAAGGGAGGAGATTCCGCATGCCAACACGTGTAGTACAGACACTAGAGCTGGGGGCCGTAACACACACACACACACACACACACACACACACTCTCTCTCTCTCTCTCTCTCTCTCTCTCTCTCTCTCTCACACACTCTCTCTCTCTCTCTCACACACACACACACACACACACTCTCTCTTTCACACGCACACACACTCTCTCTCTCTCACACGCACACACACTCTCTCTCTCTCTCTCTCTCTCTCTCTCTCTCTCACACACACACACACTCTCTCTCTCTCTCACACACACACACTCTCTCTCTCTCACACACACATCAGTGCGTTTGCTGACGGAGTGTGTTTGACAGACTCATCCTTCAGTGTTTCTGCTCCTGCATCAGTTCTCCTGTGATGAGGGATTCAGCTGTTCATCAGAGAGCAAACATCACTAACAGTAGCTACTCATAAGGACAACAATATCATTCATAAGGACAAATCAATCAAATATTATGGGATTATTATCCCAGCTCACAGTAAAAGTTCTGTCAAGGTTCTCTCATCAAATGTTCTTATATCAATAGAACGTTCGTTCAAAGTATGATCTGGTCTTTAATAATGTTCTCTAAATGTTAGCACAAAAACACTATAGCCTACATTTTTCCTGAAACGTTTTAGTTTAGTTTAGACATTTCTTAAATGTTAGGCTACTTTTTGTTTCAGAGATCATTCAAAAGTAACATTTCCATAATGTTTGAAGAAAATGATTCAATGGAATGTTCCACGTCCGCGTAACCAAGAAAAAACTGGATGTTTTGAACGTTCAGAAATATCTTTTTTTAATAACATTAGAAAAACATTAGAAATTACTTCAAAATTTCATATTTAATTCATTATGTTAGTCTACTTGCCGTTTCTTTATTATTGTTTGTGAAATTTCCTCGCAATTTCTATCTCTCTGGCCGTGTTTCCATGCAAAGTTGAGAATGTAACTTATGCGCAAAATTGTAATATGTCATAAAGCATCTGTGAGTAAAGCAGCGTTTCATCCCATGTGTTGTGGAGAACATGGCTGGTCTACAGGACCTGCTGGAGAACACGTGTCCGGCCTCGGGTCCTCACACGCGGAGGCCTGGTCGAGCTCTGCCGGCACTCGCGGAGGACAGCTTGTGAGAAATGTGTTCTGGAAACATTACTTTTTGAGTTATTGATCATGTCCGATGACGTAGAATGACGTGGCGCGTGTTGAAAGACATTCCTGCCGCTGTAGTGTGTGTGTGTGTGTGTGTGTGTGATGGACGGCTTACCGTAACCCAGCTGTGGAGGAGAGTCGTAAAGACCGGAGCATTCCTCATATTCCGGCGTGTTCCAGTAAAGCCAGTGTGAGTCGCTGGACGAGCTTCACGTGTTTCCAATGATCCCGTTCCTCTAGTTTATCTGCGTTTCTGATTTACTCCACTGCTCATGTCACGAACATTCCACTCCAGGTAAAACACATACATGTGGAACAAAATATACAGATGTTTGACTTACAGATACTCAAATACTTATCAATAATCAATCATCAAAACAAATACTTGTGGAATATAAAATACATGTTTGATATACTGACCAAAATTAATTAGGCTATCATTAATTATCCGAAAGGAATACATGTGAAAACATATGTTTGATACATAATTAAGCAGAATCACGCAAGCTCATTAATCTGAATGCGATGCATCTGATGCTGTCAGACTCAGTGTTTCTGGAGGATATTTAATAGCGGAATTGAAAACACAATAAGATCCAGCTTTGAGTTTGGAGTCGGTCCAGATAATGACCGAGACAGGCTTTAACTATTTTCTCTCTCTCTCTCTCTCTCTCTCTCTCTCTCTCTCTCTCTCTCTCTCTCTCTCTCTCTCTCTCTCTCTCTCTCTCTCTCTCTCTCTCTCTTTAAACAGTCGTCATTACAGCGGATCTTTATATTGAGCCAAGTGTGTGTGTATGTGTGAGAGAACGAGAGAGAGAGAGAGATAGGGACTACTGTATTGACATCTGAAGAGACGAGAGTGTGTGTGTGTGTGTGTGTGAGAGAGAGAGAGAGAGAGAGAGAGAGTGTGTGTGTGTGAGACAGAGTGTGTGTGAACAGAAAGTGTAATCAGATCCAGTGACGTTTGAACGGGATCCAGAAGAGTCTGATGTTTAACAGTTTCTAAAAGAGCACGACCCTTCACCTGGTTCTGCACTGCACAAAGAAGATGCTCTTCCTCAGAGTTTCTGTCTCGTTTTCCAGCACAAATATCTAAACATTCTTAAATCAAGACACAGTTACTGGAGAAGCGAAATTACTGAAGATATTAAGATATTAAATGCATTAAAATGAAATGAGTTTGTGCTTAAAACAAGAACAAATATCGTTCAATGGAGTCAGACATCTGGATGAAGAAGATGTGTGTAGATGTGTGTGTAGATGAGTGCAGATGTGTGTAGATGTGTGTGTAGATGAGTGCAGATGTGTGTAGATGAGTGCAGATTAATTTTCTAAACTCGTTAAATCATCTAAATCGACAACATGTATGTTAGACCCTATACCGACTAAGCTACTGAAAGAGATGTTTCCAGAGGTCATAGATCCTCTTCTTAATATCATTAATTCATCTTTGTCTCTAGGATACGTACCAAAAACCTTTAAGCTGGCTATGATAAAACCGCTTGTTAAAAAACCGCAACTTGATCCTAGAGAATTAGTCAATTACAGGCCGATCTCGAATCTGCCTTTTCTATCAAAGATATTAGAAAAAGCAGTATCTTCACAACTGTGTTCCTTTCTAGAAAGAAATGATATCTGTGAGGATTTTCAGTCCGGATTTAGACCGTACCATAGCACTGAGACCGCTCTCATCAGAGTCACACATGATCTGCTCTTATCATCCGATCGTGGTTGTATCTCTCTATTAGTGTTACTTGATCTTAGTGCTGCATTTGATACTATTGACCACAACATTCTTTTAAATAGACTAGAAAACTATGTTGGCATTAGTGGAATTGCATTAGCATGGTGTAAATCATACTTAACTGACCGTTATCAGTTTGTAGCAGTAAATGAAGAGATGTCTTATCGATCACAAGTTCAGTATGGCGTACCACAAGGCGTACCACAAGGTTCATGCGTTCATGACCTCAAGGCTAGATTACTGTAATGCTCTACTGGGTGGTTGCCCTGCACGCTTAATAAACAAACTCCAGCTGGTCCAAAACGCAGCCGATCGAGTTCTTACCAGAACCAGGAAGTATGACCATATTAGCCCGGTTCTGTCAACACTGCATTGGCTCCCTATTAAACATTGTCTAAATTTTAAAATATTGTTGATTACCTACAAAGCACTAAATGGTTTAGCTCCAGTACTTGAGCGAGCTCTTAACGCATTATAGTCCTTCACGTCTATTGCGATCTCAAAACTCCGGCCAGTTGATAATACCTAGAATATCTAAATCGACTGCTGGTGGGAGATCCTTTTCCTATTTAGCACCAAAACTCTGGAACAGTCTTCCTAACATTGTCCGGGAAGCAGACACACTCTGTCAGTTCAAAGCTAGACTAAAAACACATCTCTTTGACCTAGCATACACATAGAACATTATAGACTTCTATAATTCAATGTTAGGCTGCATAGATTAGGTCAGCCGGAACTGGGAACACTTCCCTTAAATCCAGATGTACTCGCTACATCATAAGAAGAATGGCATCTACACTAACTTTAGTGTCTTTGTTTATCCCGAGGTTTTCCCGCAGCCTGCCGGATCCAGGCCGTGTCCAGATCTGATGAAGGACCTGCACATGGACACACACACACACATATAATAAAAACAATTTAATTTCTAAAAGACAGGTCTGTAATCATCTATGAATTTCATGTCATTTTGGAAAAAAACACATCAGGCTGTTCCATTGTCGCACAATGTTGCCATATGGCAACGTACCCAAAAGTACCCTCCCAAAAAAAAGAAAGAAAAAAAAAGAAAAAGAAATGTTAATTTGAGTCTATTTTATATTTAAAAAAACACTGTACATTTTTTTCCCATGATTGCATAATAATGCGTGCAGTAGAGGGTTAAGTCTTCGTCGTCGGTTAGGAGCCTGGGTGTGTGTGTGTGTGTGTGTGTGCTCTTTGATACCAATCTCTCATTTGAAAGTCACGTGTCTAGTATCTGTAAAACCACATTTTTCCATCTTAAAAATATATCTAAATTACGCCATATGCTCTCATTAACAAATGCAGAACAATTAGTTCATGCGTTCATGACCTCAAGGCTAGATTACTGTAATGCTCTACTGGGTGGTTGCCCTGCACGCTTAATAAACAAACTACAGCTAGTTCAAAACGCAGCCGCTCGAGTTCTTACCAGAACCAGGAAGTATGACCATATTAGCCCGGTTCTGTCAACACTGCATTGGCTGCCTATTAAACATCGTATAAATTTTAAAATATTGTTGATTACTTACAAAGCACTAAATGGTTTAGCTCCCAGTACTTGAGCGAGCTCTTAACGCATTATAGTCCGTCACGTCTACATCATAAGAAGAATGGCATCTACGCTAACTTTAGTGTCTTTGTTTATCCCGAGGTTTTCCCGCAGCCTGCCGGATCCAGGCCGTGTCCAGATCTGACGAAGGAGATTCGCCTGGACCCGATGACAATGCAGTGCTGAAGTGTCAACTATCCTCTCCCTATGCAGGATCCCTTTCCCACTCTACAGATAAAGCGTTGTTGAAAATCCGGTTCGCGTACCCCGAAGTGATAAAATAAAATTCTCTATCAAATTTATAGGCAAGACAAGTAGTTTGTTTAGGCATGGCTTGTAGGGAAATTACAAACCTGCGCACACATATTCACACGAATTTAACTATAGAATCAATTTTTAATGCGCATGTGAACGCCATCAGGTCACAGGTTCGCGTTTAAAGTCTGTTTAGAGAGAACTCCGTCGTCTTAGTGGCCCCTAATGTAATAACAAATGATCATTTTGCTGGAAGTGAATCAATTAAAACCAACTTTAGCTGGAAATAACATGATTCAAAAATCGCTATAAAGCCAAAACAATCTCTGTTACCGTAAATTGTATGTTTATCTCTGTAAAGCTGCTTTGAAACAATCTCCATTGTTAAAAGCGCTATATAAATGAAGATGACTTGACTTGGCATGTGTGTAGATGTGTGTGTAGATGTGTGTGTGTAGATGTGTGTGTAGATGTGTGTGTAGATGTGTGTAGATGTGTGTAGATGTGTGTGTAGATGTGTGTGTGTGTAGATGTGTGTGTGTAGATGTGTGTGTAGATGTGTGTGTAGATGTGTGTAGATTCCCTGAACTCACACTGACTGTCTGAGCGGGAGCGCGAGTGGAAACACAGATGTTCCTCGCGTTTCCTTTTACATGGAAAACTGGATTCATCCGAGACAAACAATTAACAGCCTCATGATCCCTGGAGTCCGTGTTGCAGAACTCGGTTATTTCCACGGCGCTTTATTCAGTGCAGATTCAGAAACAGAATCCGTGATGAAACTCTATTAGAGATGAGACACATTAAAATCACACAATCGTGGAAACTACATCTGCATTTTCTGAAGGAAATATCAGCGTTTGAAAGAATAAATAAGGATTATGTTCAAGTTTTAGTTTTGAGTCTAGTAGCCTATAGGGTAGTTTTAGAAGCGAGTTCTGCTCCTCGGGAACGCCGGAGATAGCGGACGATAATCTCGCAGAATTAAAGAGGATAAAATGATCTGAATAATGACTCTATAATCTGAGTTTGAGTCTCAAATCTGATGGAGTTTCATCACTGATTCTGTTTCTGACTGTGAATCTGCACTGAATAAAGCGCTGATTGACAGTTCAATTCAATTCACATTTTGTACAGCACTTTTCACAACACACATCATTTCTAAGCATCTTTACAGAAAGTGCCTGAGTCATATACAAATCACAGTTAGCGAAATAAGTATTAATTTAAACAATGTAATAATTTAATGCAGAAACAATGAGATCACTGAAGTTATGAATACTTGAGTATAAAAGTTGAGTACAATTGAGTATAAAATCCACAAACGTGACCTTATGAAAGTAAATGGATTGTGGATATTCCCAGCTAAAGTTATGAAAATGTTATTTCTGAGTTTTCTCTAAATGTTTCAAACGTACAGTATTTTAAAGTGTTTTCTCTCGGTCATGTGAACGTATCATTCTTATCATGTTACATTTGAATGTTCTCTGAACGTTCCGAAACAAGTTACATTTAAAAATGTCCAACTGAATCATTTCAGAAAAACATTCCATGAGCGATGATTAAATAATGTTACGTTTTGAGAACATTATTAAAGAACAGATACAGATACTAATACACACATTCTATTAAAGTTACTGAACAGCGTTTGCTCATAACTTCATGTTTGGCAGTTTTACAGACGCAGAACCAGCGATGAGTTTCCCAGCCGCTGATTCATCTCTAACAACTCCTGTCATCAGCTGAAGCCTGTGTGTGTGTGTGTGTGTGTGTGTGTGTGTGTGTGTGTGTGTGTGTGTGTGTGTGTGTGTGTGTGTGTGTCTGTGTGTGTGTGTGTGTGTGTGTGTGTGTGTGTGTGTGTGTGTGTGTGTGTCTGTGTGTGTGAGTGAGTGTGTATCTGTCTATGTGTGTGTGTGTGTGTGTGTGTGTGTGTGTGTGTGTGTCTGTGTGTCTGTGTGTGTGAGTGAGTGAGTGTGTGTGTGTGTGTGTGTGTGTGTGTCTGTGTGTGTGTGTGTGTGTGTGTGTGTGTGTGTGTGTGTGTGTGTGTGTGTGTGTGTGTGTGTGTGTGTGTGTGTGTGTGAGTGAGTGAGTGAGTGTGTGTGTGTGTCCCAGCCACTGAGCTTTAACTATTCATCTCTCACAACTCCTGTCATCAGCTGAAGCCTGTGTGTGTGTGTGTGTGTGTGTGTGTGTCTGTGTGTGAGTGAGTGAGTGAGTATCTGTCTATGTGTGTGTGTGTGTGTGTGTGTGTGTGTGTGTGTGTGTGTGTGTCTGTGTGTGAGTGAGTGAGTGAGTATCTGTCTATGTGTGTGTGTGTGTGTGTGTGTGTGTGTGTCTGTGTGTGAGAGTGTGTGAGTGAGTGAGTGTGTATCTGTCTATGTGTGTGTGTGTGTGTGTGTGTGTGTTTGTCTGTGTCTATGTGTGTGTGTGTGTGTGTGTGTGTCCCAGCCACTGAGCTTTAACTATTCATCTCTCACAACTCCTGTCATCAGCTGAAGCCTGTGTGTGTGTGTGTGTGTGTGTGTGTGTGTGTGTGTCTGTGTGTGAGTGAGTGAGTGAGTATCTGTCTATGTGTGTGTGTGTGTGTGTGTGTGTGTGTGTGTGTGTGTGTGTCTGTGTGTGAGAGTGTGTGAGTGAGTGAGTGTGTATCTGTCTATGTGTGTGTGTGTGTGTGTGTGTGTGTTTGTCTGTGTCTATGTGTGTGTGTGTGTGTGTGTGTGTGTGTGTGTGTGTCCCAGCCACTGAGCTTTAACTATTCATCTCTCACAACTCCTGTCATCAGCTGAAGCCTGTGTGTGTGTGTGTGTCTGTGTGTGAGTGAGTGTGTATCTGTCTATGTGTGTGTCTGTGTGTGTGTGTGTGTGTGTGTGTGAGAGTGTGTGAGTGAGTGAGTGAGTGAGTGAGTGAGTGTGTATCTGTCTATGTGTGTGTGTGTGTGTGTGTGTGTGTGTTTGTCTGTGTCTATGTGTGTGTGTGTGTGTGTGTGTGTGTGTGTGTGTCTGTGCGCCAGACCACTGCACATTAGCACGCGTTACACACGTTTTTCACATCATCTGAAGCCTGTAAGTTCCTCCACGCTCCGCTGCCTGCGTGTGTGTGTGAGTGTGTGTGTATGTGTGTGTGTGTGTGTGTGTGTGGACCCCTGCATCCGCATACATTCTCCATGGACACGAGCAGATCGTGCCAAACTCTTCTTCTGCTGAATCACTCACACACACACACACACACACACACACACACACACACACACACTGTTCGATCTGTAAATCACACACAACCACAAGCTGCTCTCATGTGTGTTTCTTCTGTTTACTTTTAAGATCTTGAAATGGAGTTGAATGATATTTTGCATCTGGGGGAAAACGACGTTCCAGTTCTGTAGATATAGTTAAAGATCTTTGACTATTATATGATAAACAGATATTGATGTTTGGCAGAGAATATGAGGAATCTTCTTCTTCACATGCAGGTTTGGAGACTTCAGGACTACAGAACCTGTTCTTCCTCAAATATCCAAACACTCTTAAATCAAGATACACTTACTGGAGGAGCTAAATTACACAATACGGTTTTGTGTGTGTGTGAGTTTAAGCTTTAACCATAAACAGCTTTTTTATAAATATATATATATATATATATAATCAAAAATGTTGTTATATCATGCTGGAATAACCTAATCATTAAAATGATTACTGTACCTGTATACATTACTACCATATCTATATATTTAGCTGTTTTTTTCTTTTAATTTATTTAATTATTTAAATTTATTTATTGTATTTTCTCCCCTCTGTGTGTACTTGTGTGTGTGTGTCATTGGTCTATTACTTTGTATATGCAGATATTATATTATAGTATATTATCTTGTTAATGAAAAAAAAAACTAATATTTCCACTGGCAGATATGTGTTCTTTTTTCAGCACAAATTCACTTCATTTTGATGTTTTGTTTCATAAAGCAATATTTAATATCTAGAGTTATTCTTCTCCTCCAGTAAATGCATCTTGCTGTAAGAATGTTTATATTTGTGCTGGAACACGAGGCAGAAATCATATTCATGCTTGTGTTATTTCACGTGTGGATCTGTCAGTGAACTCTCTCTTCATCAGGAGTTATGCCAGTTTTCATCATCGTTTATCTGCATATAGTTCACAATGCTGTCTAATGGAAATATTGAGATTCAAGTCTTTATTTCTACAGTAATAACCAGCAAAATAACAGAATCAATGATCAAACTTCCTCAGATATGAGACACATTTCAGACAATTCAGTCATTATTCAGATCATGTTCAGTTCTCGTTTGATAGTGTCAGTGCATCATATTAATAATATTACTGAATATTAACTGTATTTTAAACTCCAAGTGATCAAGCCAAACACATCCGAGTAAAAGCAATCATTCATATGTGAAAAATGGTTCACTTTACTATATGGTTTATTAGTTAATGTATTAACTAGCATGAACTAACAATGAGCAATACATTTGTTATAGTGTTTATTAATCTTTGTTAATGTTAGTTCATAAAAATACAGATGTTCATGTTAGTTCACAGTGCATTAACTAATGTTAGCGGATACAACCTTTGATTTTAATAACGTATTAGTAAATGTTGAAATTAATATTAGCTAAGATTAATAAATGCTGAGGAAGTGTTGTTCATTCTTAGTTCATGTTCACTGCTGAGCGTTATAGTGAAGTGTTGCAGGAAAGTGTGTGTTGGAGAGATGGACTGACCTTTACACTGGATTCATGGAAAACTGGGGATCTCCAGCGAAGCTTCTGGAGGGAACGTGCGATGGAGGAATGAAGAGAACTGGGGATATAGAAATCAGTGTGGGATATTACTCTGAACCACAAACATGATGTTTCCCTGGAGGTGAACGAGGTCAGCGGAGGTCAACGGAGGAGGTGAACGAGGTCAGCAGAGGTCAGCAGAGGTCGGAGGAGGTCAGTCAGCGGAGGTGAACGAGGTCAGCGGAGGTCAGCAGAGGAGGTCAGTCAGCGGAGGTCAGCAGAGGAGGACAGCAGAGGAGGTCAGTCAGCGGAGGTCAGCAGAGGAGGTCAGTCAGCGGAGGTCAGCAGAGGAGGACAGCAGAGGAGGTCAGTCAGCGGAGGACAGCAGAGGAGGTCAGCAGAGGAGGACAGCAGAGGAGGACAGCAGAGGAGGTCAGCAGAGGAGGACAGCAGAGGAGGACAGCAGAGGAGGACAGCAGAGGAGGTCAGCAGAGGAGGTCAGCAGAGGAGGTCAGTCAGCGGAGGTCAGCAGAGGAGGTCAGCAGAGGAGGTCAGTCAGCGGAGGTCAGCAGAGGAGGTCAGCAGAGGAGGACAGCAGAGGAGGTCAGCAGAGGAGGTCAGTCAGCGGAGGTCAGCAGAGGAGGACAGCAGAGGAGGTCAGCAGAGGAGGACAGCAGAGGAGGTCAGCAGAGGAGGACAGCAGAGGAGGTCAGTCAGCGGAGGTCAGCAGAGGAGGTCAGTCAGCGGAGGTCAGCAGAGGAGGTCAGCAGAGGAGGTCAGTCAGCGGAGGTCAGCAGAGGAGGTCAGTCAGCGGAGGTCAGCAGAGGAGGTCAGCAGAGGAGATCAGCAGAGGAGGACAGCAGAGGAGGTCAGCAGAGGAGGACAGCAGAGGAGGTCAGTCAGCGGAGGTCAGCAGAGGAGGTCAGTCAGCGGAGGTCAACAGAGGAGGTCAGCAGAGGAGGTCAGTCAGCGGAGGTCAGCAGAGGAGGACAGCAGAGGAGGACAGCAGAGGAGGTCAGCAGAGGAGGTCAGCAGAGGAGGACAGCAGAGGAGGACAGCAGAGGAGGTCAGCCAGCGGAGGACAGCAGAGGAGGTCAGCAGAGGAGGACAGCAGAGGAGGACAGCAGAGGAGGTCAGCAGAGGAGGACAGCAGAGGAGGACAGCAGAGGAGGACAGCAGAGGAGGTCAGCAGAGGAGGTCAGCAGAGGAGGTCAGTCAGCGGAGGTCAGCAGAGGAGGTCAGCAGAGGAGGTCAGCAGAGGAGGACAGCAGAGGAGGACAGCAGAGGAGGACAGCAGAGGAGGTCAGCAGAGGAGGACAGCAGAGGAGGTCAGCAGAGGAGGACAGCAGAGGAGGACAGCAGAGGAGGTCAGCAGAGGAGGACAGCAGAGGAGGTCAGCAGAGGAGGTCAGTCAGCGGAGGTCAGCAGAGGAGGTCAGTCAGCGGAGGTCAGCAGAGGAGGTCAGCAGAGGAGGTCAGTCAGCGGAGGACAGCAGAGGAGGACAGCAGAGGAGGTCAGCAGAGGAGGACAGCAGAGGAGGACAGCAGAGGAGGACAGCAGAGGAGGTCAGCAGAGGAGGTCAGCAGAGGAGGTCAGTCAGCGGAGGTCAGCAGAGGAGGTCAGCAGAGGAGGTCAGCAGAGGAGGACAGCAGAGGAGGACAGCAGAGGAGGACAGCAGAGGAGGTCAGCAGAGGAGGACAGCAGAGGAGGTCAGCAGAGGAGGACAGCAGAGGAGGTCAGCAGAGGAGGACAGCAGAGGAGGTCAGCAGAGGAGGTCAGTCAGCGGAGGTCAGCAGAGGAGGTCAGTCAGCGGAGGTCAGCAGAGGAGGTCAGCAGAGGAGGTCAGTCAGCGGAGGTCAGCAGAGGAGGTCAGCAGAGGAGGACAGCAGAGGAGGTCAGCAGAGGAGGTCAGTCAGCGGAGGTCAGCAGAGGAGGACAGCAGAGGAGGTCAGCAGAGGAGGACAGCAGAGGAGGTCAGCAGAGGAGGACAGCAGAGGAGGTCAGTCAGCGGAGGTCAGCAGAGGAGGTCAGTCAGCGGAGGTCAGCAGAGGAGGTCAGCAGAGGAGGTCAGTCAGCGGAGGTCAGCAGAGGAGGTCAGTCAGCGGAGGTCAGCAGAGGAGGTCAGCAGAGGAGATCAGCAGAGGAGGACAGCAGAGGAGGTCAGCAGAGGAGGACAGCAGAGGAGGTCAGTCAGCGGAGGTCAGCAGAGGAGGTCAGTCAGCGGAGGTCAACAGAGGAGGTCAGCAGAGGAGGTCAGTCAGCGGAGGTCAGCAGAGGAGGACAGCAGAGGAGGACAGCAGAGGAGGTCAGCAGAGGAGGTCAGCAGAGGAGGACAGCAGAGGAGGACAGCAGAGGAGGTCAGCAGAGGAGGTCAGTCAGCGGAGGTCAGCAGAGGAGGACAGCAGAGGAGGACAGCAGAGGAGGACAGCAGAGGAGGTCAGCAGAGGAGGTCAGCAGAGGAGGACAGCAGAGGAGGACAGCAGAGGAGGTCAGCAGAGGAGGTCAGTCAGCGGAGGTCAGCAGAGGAGGACAGCAGAGGAGGACAGCAGAGGAGGTCAGTCAGTGGAGGTCAGCAGAGGAGGACAGCAGAGGAGGACAGCAGAGGAGGTCAGTCAGCGGAGGTCAGCAGAGGAGGACAGCAGAGGAGGTCAGCAGAGGAGGACAGCAGAGGAGGACAGCAGAGGAGGTCAGCAGAGGAGGTCAGTCAGCGGAGGTCAGCAGAGGAGGACAGCAGAGGAGGACAGCAGAGGAGGTCAGTCAGTGGAGGTCAGCAGAGGAGGACAGCAGAGGAGGACAGCAGAGGAGGTCAGTCAGCGGAGGTCAGCAGAGGAGGACAGCAGAGGAGGTCAGCAGAGGAGGTCAGTCAGTGGAGGTCAGCAGAGGAGGTCAGCAGAGGAGGTCAGCAGAGGAGGACAGCAGAGGAGGACAGCAGAGGAGGTCAGCAGAGGAGGTCAGCAGAGGAGGACAGCAGAGGAGGACAGCAGAGGAGGTCAGCAGAGGAGGTCAGCAGAGGAGGACAGCAGAGGAGGTCAGCAGAGGAGGACAGCAGAGGAGGACAGCAGAGGAGGTCAGCAGAGGAGGTCAGCAGAGGAGGACAGCAGAGGAGGACAGCAGAGGAGGTCAGCAGAGGAGGTCAGCAGAGGAGGTCAGCAGAGGAGGACAGCAGAGGAGGTCAGCAGAGGAGGTCAGTCAGCGGAGGTCAGCAGAGGAGGACAGCAGAGGAGGACAGCAGAGGAGGTCAGTCAGTGGAGGTCAGCAGAGGAGGACAGCAGAGGAGGACAGCAGAGGAGGTCAGTCAGTGGAGGTCAGCAGAGGAGGTCAGTCAGCGGAGGTCAGCAGAGGAGGACAGCAGAGGAGGACAGCAGAGGAGGTCAGTCAGTGGAGGTCAGCAGAGGAGGACAGCAGAGGAGGTCAGCAGAGGAGGTCAGTCAGTGGAGGTCAGCAGAGGAGGTCAGCAGAGGAGGACAGCAGAGGAGGTCAGTCAGCGGAGGTCAGCAGAGGAGGTCAGCAGAGGAGGTCAGCAGAGGAGGACAGCAGAGGAGGTCAGCAGAGGAGGTCAGTCAGCGGAGGTCAGCAGAGGAGGTCAGCAGCGGAGGTCAGTCAGCGGAGGTCAGCAGAGGAGGTCAGCAGAGGAGGACAGCAGAGGAGGTCAGCAGAGGAGGTCAGCAGAGGAGGTCAGCAGAGGAGGTCAGCAGAGGAGGTCGGCGGATGTCAGCCGAGGTCGGTCAGCAGAGGAGGTGAACGAGGTCAGCGGAGGTCAGTGGAGGTCAGCAGAGGAGGTCAGCGGAGCGGATAAAATAAAGAGTGATTGAGCGACATCTGCAGTGACACACACACACACATTCCTCATGCTGTGCTGACCCTTTCCCTCCAGAATGATGTCACTTCCTGGTGGATGATGTCATTACGGAACATGTTTCGTTTGATCTATTGAACAACAAAACATCATGATGCTTAATATATTTGAACTATTATATAAGTAATATTATATTATTTTATATATTAGTTTTCTTTTAGAACTATAACATTTATAATTGATAATAATTTTATAATATATAAACACACACACACACACACACACACACATATTATTTTAGCATTATATCGTATTTATAATTTGTAATTGATTGTAATTTTATAATAATTTTATTTATATTTATATTATAATTTATATTACATATAAAATGTTTATATAATATAAAATTATTATAAAGTAATTTAAATTATTATAAATTAATTTTATATATATATATATAATTACACACTCTCACACACACACACACCGCTCTAACTAAAATGACTTAATTTGAATGAAATAAATTCAATTTTGTGTAAAAACTTTCTTAAATTAAATTTGTTTTTGAGAGTAGCCTACGTTCAAACGCGCATGAATACACTCACCTAAAGGATTATTAGGAACACCTGTTCAATTTCTCATTAATGCAATTATCTAATCAACCAATCACATGGCAGTTGCTTCAATGCATTTATATATATATATATATGTGTGTGTGTGTGCTGTAGTTTGTGACTCTTAAACTCTGGTGTCAATAAAAATGTATCTTTGTTCAGTGATAATCACTTTATCTGTCTTTTTATTCAGCAAGTTAATCAGTGTGTGTGTGTGTGTGTGTGTGTGTCTTGCACTGCCATTCAGCTCAGTGGTATCATAATTTTCCTGTTAGACATCAAACATACTATATACAGTATAATATAGTTTTATAGTATGGTATAGTTATAAGGTAGTCATTGCTTTTCTTTAGGCCTTAAAACGGTCAAAGGGGCTTCCAACCAAATTTTGCTTAGGGCCCCCAAAGGTCTAGGGCCTGCTCTGCATTTAGGGGTGTGGTCCTGTTTAAGACAATCTCCTGAACTCCAAACTGAATGTCAGAATGGGAAAGAAAGGTGATTTAAGCAATTTTGAGCGTGGCATGGTTGTTGGTGCCAGACGGGCCGGTCTGAGTATTTCACAATCTGCTCAGTTACTGGGATTTTCACGCACAACCATTTCTAGGGTTTACAAAGAATGGTGTGAAAAGGGAAAAACCTCCAGTATGCGGCAGTCCTGTGGGCAAAAATGCCTTGTTGATGCTAGAGGTCAGAGGAGAATGGGCCGACTGATTCAAGCTGATAGAAGAGCAACTTTGACTGAAATAACCACTCGTTACAACCGAGGTATGCAGCAAAGCATTTGTGAAGCCACAACACACAGAACCTTGAGGCGGATGGGCTACAACAGCAGAAGACTCCACCGGGTACCACTCATCTCCACTACAAATAGGAAAAAGAGGCGACAATTTGCAAGAGCTCACCAAAATTGGACACTTGAAGACTGGAGAAATGTTGCCTGGTCTGATGAGTCTCGATTTCTGTTGAGACATTCAGATGGTAGAGTCAGAATTTGGCGTAAACAGAATGAGAACATGGAACCATCATGCCTTGTCACCACTGTGCAGGCTGGTGGTGGTGGTGTAATGGTGTGGGGTATGTTTTCTTGGCACACTTTAGGCCCCTTAGTGCCAATTGGGCATCGTTTAAATGCCACGGCCTACCTGAGCATTGTTTCTGACCATGTCCATCCCTTTATGGCCACCATGTCCCCATCCTCTGATGGCTACTTCCAGCAGGATAATGCACCATGTCACAAAGCTCGAATCATTTCAAATAGGTTTCTTGAACATGACAATGAGTTCACTGTACTAAAATGGCCCCCACAGTCACCAGATCTCAACCCAATAGAGCATCTTTGGGATGTGGTGGAACGGGAGCTTCGTGCCCTGGATGTGCATCCCACAAATCTCCATCAACTGCAAGATGCTATCCTATCAATATGGGCCAACATTTCTAAAGAATGCTTTCAGCACCTTGTTGAATCAATGCCACGTAGAATTAAGGCAGTTCTGAAGGAGAAAGGGGGTCAAACACAGTATTAGTATGGTGTTCCTAATAATCCTTTAGGTGAGTGTATAATATCAATGATAATATTATAAAATGATTATAAACTCAGCTAATGTGCACATAACTCTACAGCTGTAGTGATGAATCTTCGGTCAGTAAACGGAATGCGTGTTTGTTGAGCACAGTTCACTATAATCCAGTCACAGTTTCCAGCCTCGGGTCATTAATGAACGCTAACGAGATTAACGATCAGGAATATCTCTGGTTTAACAGCGAACGCTGGCGACTGATCAACTGATACACTCAGAAGCGAATCAACTGAAGCCAGAGGAGCGCTCATGTCCGGCTGATGGAGAACAGATGTTCTGCTCACTTGTTTTCAGCTCGTGCTCTCGGAAAAACTCGATTACAACTGGAGAATGTGGGATTTGGAAATCTCTAACATTTGATGATTGAATATAAAGCGATGTGTGTCTCTCGGAATCAGAAGTCCAGCGCGTGTGTTTCTCTCTTTCCAGATCAAGTGTGTGTGTGGAATTATTCATGAATCGTTATTATTCTTGGGTCAGAGCAGGTCATGTAACACTTTTCATCAGCCAAATACTTCCTTTCTTAGCAACGGTGTTTGTTTAATGCTCATAAAGTTATAAAACAAGATGAGATATTGGCAACGTTTGGCTCTTTTTAGTTTAAAGGGTTAGTTCACCCAAAAATGAAAATGATGTCATTAATGACTCTCCCTCGTGTCGCTCCAAGCCCGTCAGACCTCCGTTCATCTTCAGGACACAGTTTAAGATATTTTAGATTTAGTCCGAGAGCTTTCTGTCCCTCCATTGTAAATGTGTGTACGGTATACTGTCCTTGTCCAGAAAGGAGATAAAGACATCATCAAAGTAGTCCATGTGACATCAGTGGGTTAGATATGGCGCTTTTCCACTACACAGTACCAGCTCGCCTCGGCT
>JARWKJ010000019.1:697500-712500 GCA_029959095.1 Rhinichthys osculus
CAAATTTAGTGACCACAGGCTCGCTGTAACACTAACCCATGTGATTAAACACACAGCTACTGGAGTGCCTCAGGGCTCAGTGCTGGGACCGCTTCTCTTCTACATCTACATGTCATCACTGGGATCTGTCATTCAGAAACATGGGTTTTCCCATCACTGTTATGCTGACAACACACAACTCTATCTCTCAGTCCAGCTCGCATCTCAGCCTGACACATGTTTCTTGCTGGATGAAGGACCATCATCTTCAACTCCACCTTGTGAAGACAGAACTGCTCGTGTATTCAGCCAAACCAACACTACACCGCAACTTCTCCATTCAGTTTTTTCTTAAACAGAATCAGGATTACTCTATAGTAGTTTAGTTTCGTCTTGCTCCTACTACTCTTAAGACTGAGCTCTTGGTAGCCAAAGACATAAAAGTCTGAACTATTTGATGTTTCCCTTGCAACTGAACGACTATGTACGTTGGGTGAACGTGATTTCACCAAGTACCACATGTTCCTGGATCAACTTTTCAATCAACCAATCGGATTTGAGGGACAAGTTTACAGTTTATGTCAAGTTTGGGCTCAGAACCAGGGTGAAGTACTTAAAAATCAGTGTTATTCACCTTTCATTACCCTCTGACACACACACACACACACACACACACACACACACACACACACGCACGCACACACACAGGTATAAACTCCTGCCAAACGTTTATCAGTCTCCAGGTGAATTCCAGCTGAATGACAGAATAATTCAATCTCATAATGGAATAAATGTTCACAGACTCCAGTGATTGTGAAACACTCTTCAGTCTCGG
This sequence comes from Rhinichthys osculus, assembly GCA_029959095.1. NCBI lineage: Eukaryota > Metazoa > Chordata > Actinopteri > Cypriniformes > Leuciscidae > Rhinichthys > Rhinichthys osculus. The sequence continues at coordinate 698,315 of JARWKJ010000019.1, forward strand.
CTCTTATACACGCACATCGCAAAAAAGAATTTGTTTCTTGAAAAAAATAAACATTTAACTGAAAATTAAATATTTAAAAAAAAAAAACTCCCTTTCTGGTTACACTTTACTTGAAGGGGTGTGCATAAGACTAACATGACACCTTCATAATCATGACATGACATGTTATGAATATGAAGGAAGTTGTATGCATGTTTATGACAACTGTCATTAAGTGTCATTCGCTCAGTTATGACATTTTTAATGCAAATATGACATTGTTTGAGATGTCTTTGTTATGACACCTTGACATAAACTAATACATCATAACCTGTCAGTGTCTTTGTCATGACAACTTGACATTACTAAGACAAAACAACCTGTCATAAACATGACATAGCAGATTAATTATCAAACTTAAGAAACCACTTAGTTTTATTGGTTAATATTACATTAAACTGTCAGGTGGTTGGTGTTGACATTGGCTGTCATGAAGCCATTATAACCTTTTAATGACAAATTCAATGTGTACCACTGTAGTTGAGGTCACGAAACATATTCATGACACAGTTATAATGGCCTTATGACAGCCAATGTCAAAACCAACCACATGACAGTTTAATTTAATTTAATGTCATGTTGTCATGACAAAGACACTGACAGGTTATGATGTTTTGGATTATGTCAAGATGTCATAACAAAGACAACTTAAACAATGTCATATTTGGATACAAAATGTCATTATTGAGCGAAAGACACTTAATGACAGTTGTCATAAACATGCATAACCCTCCTTCACGTGTCATGTCATGTCATGGTTATGAAGGTGTCATGTCAGTCTAATGCACACCCCTTCAAGTAAAGTGTTACCTATTTTCTTCATTTAGTTGCCAAGTTTTTCATTAAGTTTAACCTAATGTTCTAAAATAAGTAAAACAAAAAAAAGTGTACGAATATAGACACATTTTTAAAAATGTCAAACCCACAAAACTAAATTAACAAAACATTAGCTGAAAAATTAAAATAACAGAAAATGTTTTTTTTAAAAAGCAATTCAAAATATGAACTATAATAGTATCTGAAATAACTGAGCGTCTGAATCTGCAGAAGCTTCACGTTTACATAATGCTGCATCATTTACGAGAGTCAGAATTAAATACGTTAATGTTTTACTGCATTTTTTATAGAATTAATTGTAATGATTACTTTAAACTGAAACTCATTATATATAAAAACACTGGAAAATCTCAGTGTTTCCAAGGTTCATTATTTACGCATCATTTCTGCACCAACTCAACATTATAGAACATGTACAAATTAATATATATATACACACACACATTCTCTCTCTCTCACACACACACACACACACACACTCTCTCTCTCTCTCTCTCTCACACACACACACACACACACACACACTCTCTCTCTCTCTCTCTCTCTCTCTCTCTCTCTCTCTCTCTCTCTCTCTCTCTCACACACACACACACAGACACAACCAAACACACACAAGCTCACACACAAACTCTCTCTCTCTCTCTCTCTCTCTCTCTCTCTCACACACACACACACACACACACACAGACACAACCAAACACACACAAGCTCACACACAAACTCTATCTCTCTCTCTCTCTCTCTCTCTCTCTCTCTCTCAATCTCTCTCACACACACACACACACACACACACACACACACACACACACACACACACACAATCATGCTTTTACTGGATTTATATTGTACAGGCTCTTCTTTATATTCCAGATCTGTCTCTGATATTTTCCACTCAACGCTACTGGGGTAAACTAGTCTAGAAGTGTTTACTAATAAATCAATTACATAATCATGATATGAATGTCATGTCTGTCTGCATAATTCTCAGCATGTGTGTTTTTCCACAGCTAATTAAAGCCATGTATTATTTGGGTTATGTCTTGCTGTGATCATCATCTTCATCTTCATCATCATCAGCGGTTATAGACTCAGCCAACAGAAATATGTCCTGGACGTTCATCATGTGGGATTGCGGGACCAACCTCAGCCTGATCCGGGAACAGCGAACAGGATTCTTGTCATTACGCGTTGGTGAGAATCCAACAAGTTCACAGTTGAGATTTCCCATCACACCGGCTGGTCATGTGATCGATTGCTCCTGATTGTGTTGATTCTCTTCCATCACTGAGTCAGGAGGCCGGAAGTGTGTGTGTGTGTGTGTGTGTGTGTGACCATATAAGGAAACTTCCCAGTCCACAATCCTGTGATTCACTTCTTGCACTGCAACTTATGAGCCGAAATCAACCGTGATCAGCTCAGAGGCTTCAGACATAAATAAGCCTTTATAGAGACACACTGAACATTTTCTCATTTGTTAATTTATTAATCAAACTAAATTAAACAAACTACCTTGTAACCAATCAGATCAACGTGTGATCGTCAACCAGTGGATCTCTGAGCTGAGTGAGTGAGTGGAGGCGGGGCTCATTTGCATATTCATAGAACCACGCATACTAAATGAGGCGAGGGTGTCGAGTTACATTCAAGATATTTTAAGGCATGAAGAGGGAAAAAAAGTTTTAAGTGATAAAATTATTGACTAGGGGGACTTTAAGACATTTTTTTTTCATTTATCCCAGTCTATGAATTGAATGAATAGCCGACACTGTAAACAATTTTTAAATTCTCTTTTGTTAATTTTACTATGAAACTAAATTAATCTTAGTGCATGAGTCACACTGGAGGAATAAACACTCTTCGCATCCGCTTCCCCCCGAGGTCGTGATATTGAGGAAAGGCCACATAAAACATGCATGAACACATCTGGAGGAGCGTCGATAAGCAAACGCTTGTGCAACAGCACATCTGTCACCATGGAAACCGCACAACATCACATCTGTCACCATGGAAACCGCACAACATCAGCACATCTGTCACCATGGAAACCGCACAACATCAGCACAACAAGCGCTCGTCTCCGCTGGTCTGATCGTTTCATGTGTTTTCTATCTTTATCTGAGCGACGGTGGCTGTTGTTGTTTCTGTTTGAATTATGATTATTATTCTTACCCAATTGGCAGATAGTTTTGCTTTTTTTATGCAACAAATCACTTAATTTTGATTTATATTCCCAGAAAACAAGCGTGATATCGTATGGCATTTTACTCATCTAGTAGATGCATCTTGATTTAAGAATTTTTTAGATATTTGTTCTGGAAACAAAACATAAATACTGAGTAGAAGAACCGCATGTTTGCAGTTCACTGATGCAGGGAAACACTGGGAGTGAATCATGTGACTCACTACATCATCAGCAGCTGCTTCTTCTCAATCTCCCAGAATTCCTGCAGTCTGACGCCACAGTTTCCGGCTCTTCCTTTATTGGGCTCGACGGCGATCGGAAGAGCTGTGAGTGCTTTATCATCAGCCGCTCGAACACAGTGCAGTGCATTATTCACACAGCGCTGAGATTTACCATGTTTTCTACACACACACACACACACACACATGCATGCAATCATCAAGCTCAGCTCACACACAAATAAATGTTTGTCCCCCTGTGGTGAAAATCAAGCTTGTTTATGTGTCTATGTTGTGTTTAATACGCTTTAAGACACACATGTGTAAGTTCATAAGTCGACAGCATTGCTGAGTATTTCCTCCTTAAAACTGCAGTGAACCAAAGACAGTCTCAAAAACACGGTTTGAAATCGCTGGTGTTTCTGACGTCACAAACGACCTTGTAACCAATCAGATCAACGTGTGATCGTCAACCAGTGGATCTCTGAGCTGAGGGAGTGAGTGGAGGCGGGGCTCATTTGCATATTCATAGAGCCGTGCATACTAAATGAGGCGAGGGTGTCGAGTTACATTCAAGATATTTTAAGGTATGAAGAGGAATAAAACGTTTAAATATGTCATTTTGGTGATCAAATATGAGTTTATAGGGATACGGGGGACTTTAAGACATTATTTTTCTTTTATGCCAGTCGATGGCATTAAAGGGTTAGTTCGCCCATTTAAGACATGAAGTTGTATGCAGTGGCGCAAAAAGTGGGTATGCGCTATATGCGGCGCATAGGGGCGCAGCACCATGGGGGGCGCCAAAGCGATGGTAAATTTTTTTTAATTTAAATGTAATTAAAATATATATATATATATATATATATATATATATATATATATTGTATTTTCTATATGTAGCTGCTGTTGTGCGTTTCTAAATCATTTCTGCATTTCTTCAATGTTATATAAAATTTTAGAGGACTAACAGGCTAGAGTAGGCGCCCTCATGGAGAAGGGGGCGGGGTAATAATATCGCGAGCGGGCGGGGGCGCCGTGAGCGCTGAGCGAGTAGGTACGAGTAGCCTAGTGACTAGTCGTCGAAAAAGATGGATAAAACAAAATGCTGGGGGGCTAAAAATAGAAAAAGAAGGAGGGAAAATGAGATGGCATGTCAATTGATTAATTAATTAATTAATTAATTCATTACATTTATATAGCGCTTTTCTTGGCACTCAAAGCGCTTTACATAGAAGGGGGAATCTCCTCAACCACCACCAGTGTGCAGCTCCACCTGGATGATGCGACGGCAGCCATAGTGCGCCAGAACGCCCACCACACACCAGCTTACTGGTGGAGAGGAGACAGAGTGATGAAGCCAATTGGTTTATATATATATATGGGGATGATTAGGAGGCCATGATGGACAGAGGCCACTAGGCAAATTTGGCCAGGATGCCGGGGTTACACCCCTACTCTTTCAAAAGACATCCTGGGATTTTTTGTGAAATCAGAACAGAAAATTTTATTACGGGGGGGCATGCCCCCGAACCCCCCTAGAGAAACAGAGGCCCACCTACCACAGTTTTACCTAAAATCCTGTGAGAAACACTGGTATTGCTGTTCCAATGGAGCTTATAGTTTTTTTAGGGGGGTTTAATCACAGTGGAGTAGCTATAGTTTAATTGTATTAATAAATGACAATTTTGCACTTATTTTATCTGTTAGCTCTCACTCGTTCCTACTCACGTATTACATGGCACACTTATTTATTTATTTGTTTATTTATTTTGGGGGGGGGGGGGGGGGGGCGCAAAAATTGTTGCTGCATACCCCTCTGACACAGGGTAGTTGCGCCCCTGTGTGTGTGTGTGTGTGTGTGTGTGTGTGTTTGCGCAGAGGTTCGTCTGGCGTTTATCAGCCGGTTTCCTGTGAGTCACACAGAGATTGGGATGAAACAAACTCTCTCCAGAACATCTGAGGTTCTCCACACAGAAACAACACCGTTCTGAGATACAAGCCTTCCTCTGAGCCGACAGAGACCAGAGCCGAACACCCATCAGATCCTGTTCTGTTCCACACACACACACACACACACACACACTCCTCCGCATGTCTCAGGTACTTCATTCACTTTGAGGATTGACACCAATCATTTTCATTCTGATTCACAAGCTTTTCATTCATTTCATTTTCATTACTTTGAACAATTACTTGGTTTCTCTCCGGGAACCAACACCTTACCGTGGTGGAGAGGTTTGGGTGCCCCTGTGAGCCTGGAGGCTGTGTTGTCTGGAGCCTAGTGCTCCTGGTAGGGTCTCCCAAGGCAAAGTGGTTCCAGGTGAGGGGCCAGACTAAGAATGGTTCATAAAGACCCTTATGAAGAAACGAGGAAGAGGAGAAGAGACCCTGCCCGGAGGAAGCCCGGGGCCCCCATCTGGAGCCAGGCCCAGAGAGAGGGCTCGCCGGCGAGCGCCTGGTGGCCGGGTTTGCCACGGAGCCCGGCCGGGCACAGCCCGAAACAGCAACGTGGCACCCCCCTCTCCATCCTTTGGACCCACCATCCATGGGAAGATCCATAGGGGTCGGGTGCGCTGTCACAAGGGTGGCGGTGAAGGTCAGGGGCCTCAGCGGACCAGACCCGGGCGGCAGAGGCTGGCTCTGGGGACGTGGAACGTCACCTCTCTGTGGGGGAAGGAGCCGGAACTTGTGCGGGAGATGGAGCGCTACCAGTTAGATCTGGTGGGGCTGACCTCCACGCACAGTCTCGGTTCTGGAACCGTACTCCTGGATAGGGGATGGACCCTATTCTTCTCTGGAGTTGCCCAGGGTGTGAGGCGCCGGGCGGGTGTGGGGATACTCACAAGCCCCCGGCTGAGCGCCACTACATTGGAGTTTAACCCGGTGAACGAGAGGGTCGCCTCCCTACGCCTTCGGATTGTGGGGGGGAAAACTCTGACTGTTGTTTGTGCATATGCACCAAATAGCAGTTCAGAGTATTCGGCCTTCTTGGAGACCCTGAATGGAGTTCTGTATGGGGCTCCAGTAGGGGACTCCATAGTTCTACTGGGAGACTTCAATGCGCACGTGGGCAATGATGGAGATACCTGGAGAGGCGTGATTGGGAGGAACGGCCCCCCTGATCTGAACTCGAGTGGGTGTTTGTTGTTAGACTTCTGTGCTAGTCATGGATTGTCTATAACGAACACCATGTTCGAACATAAGGATGCTCATAAGTGTACGTGGTACCAAAGTACCCTAGGCCGAAGATCGATGATCGATTTTGTAATCGTTTCATCTGATTTGAGGCCGCATGTGTCGGACACTCGGGTGAAGAGAGGGGCGGAGCTGTCAACTGATCACCACCTGGTAGTGAGTTGGGTCAGGGGGTGGGGGAAGAATCTAGACAGACCCGGTAAGCCCAAACGGGTAGTGCGGGTGAACTGGGAACGTCTGGAGGAGACCCCTGTCCGCGAGATTTTCAACTCACACCTCCGGCAGAGCTTTTCTGGCATCCCTGTGGAGGTTGGGGACATTGAACCTGAGTGGGCAATGTTCAAAGCTTCTATTGCGGAAGCTGCAGCGGGAGCTTGTGGTCTCAAGGTCTTAGGTGCCTCAAGGGGCGGTAACCCTCGAACACCGTGGTGGACACCGGTGGTCAGGGAAGCCGTCCGACTGAAGAAGGAGGCCTTCTGGGATTTGTTGTCCCGGAAGACTCCGGAGGCGGTTGCAAGGTACCGACAGGCCCGAAGGGCTGCAGCCTCTGCTGTGGCAGAAGCAAAGCAGCGGGTGTGGGAGAAGTTCGGAGAAGACATGGAGAAGGACTTTCGGTCGGCACCAAAGTGCTTCTGGAGAACTGTCCGCCACCTCAGGAGGGGGAAGCGGGGAACCATCCAAGCTGTTTACAGTAAGGATGGGACTCTGTTGACCTCAACTGAGGAGGTAATTGGGCGGTGGAAAGAACACTTTGAGGAACTCCTAAATCCGACTGACACGCCCTCTCTAGTAGAGGCAGAGCTGGAAGCGGATGGGGGATTCTCATCAATTTCCCTGGTGGAGGTCACTGAGGTAGTCAAACAACTACACAGTGGCAAAGCCCCAGGGATTGATGAGATCCGCCCAGAAATGCTAAAAGTTTTGAATGTGGAGGGGCTGTCTTGGATGACACGTCTCTTTAACATTGCGTGGAAGTCGGGTACAGTGCCCAAGGAGTGGCAGACTGGGGTGGTGGTTCCCCTGTTCAAAAAGGGAAACCAGAGAGTGTGTGCCAATTACAGGGGTATCACACTTCTCAGCCTCCCTGGTAAAGTCTACTCCAAGGTGCTGGAAAGGAGGGTTCGGCCGATAGTCGAACCTCGGATTGAAGAGGAACAATGCGGTTTTCGTCCCGGCCGTGGAACAACGGACCAGCTCTTTACTCTCACAAGGATCCTGGAGTGGGCTTGGGAGTATGCCCATCCAGTCTACATGTGTTTTGTGGATCTGGAGAAGGCATATGACCGGGTCCCCCGGGAGATACTGTGGGATGTGCTGCGGGAGTATGGGGTGAGGGGGCCCCTTCTCAGGGCTATCCAATCCCTGTACATCCAAAGCGAGAGCTGTGTCCGAGTACTCGGCAGTAAGTCGGACTCTTTCCAGGTGAGGGTTGGCCTTCGCCAGGGCTGCGCTTTGTCACCAATCCTGTTTGTGATATTCATGGACAGGATATCGAGGCGTAGTCGTGGCGGGGAGGGGTTGCGGTTCGGTGGGCTTGGGATCTCGTCACTGCTTTTTGCGGATGATGTGGTCCTGATGGCATCATCGGTCCGTGACCTTCAGCTCTCACTGGATCGGTTCGCAGCAGAGTGCGAAGCGGTTGGGATGAGGATTAGCACCTCTAAATCTGAGGCCATGGTTCTCAGCAGGAAACCGGTGGAATGCCAACTCCAGGTAGGGAATGAGCTCTTACCCCAAGTGAAGGAGTTTAAGTACCTCGGGGTCTTGTTCACGAGTGAGGGGAGATTGGAGCAGGAGATTGGCCGGAGAATCGGAGCAGCGGGGGCGGTATTGCACTCGCTTTACCGCACTGTTGTGACGAAAAGAGAGCTGAGCCGTAAGGCAAAGCTCTCGATCTACCGGTCAATCTTTGTTCCTACCCTCACCTATGGTCATGAAGGCTGGGTCATGACCGAAAGAACGAGATCGCGGGTACAAGCGGCCGAAATGGGTTTCCTCAGGCGGGTGGCTGGTGTCTCCCTTAGAGATAGGGTGAGAAGCTCAGCCATCCGCGAGGAGCTCAGAGTAGAGCCACTGCTCCTTTGCGTCGAAAGGAGCCAGTTGAGGTGGTTTGGGCATCTGGTAAGGATGCCTCCTGGACGCCTCCCTAGGGAGGTGTTTCAGGCACGTCCAGCTGGGAGGAGACCTCGGGGAAGACCCAGGACTAGGTGGAGAAATTATATCTCCACACTGGCCTGGGAACGCCTTGGGATCCCCCATTCAGAGCTGGTTAATGTGGCTCGGGAAAGAGAAGTTTGGGGTCCCATGCTGGAACGGCTGCCCCCGCGACCCGATCCCGGATAAGCGGATGAAGATGGATGGATGGATGGATACTTTGAACAGTTGAATTCATTAAAGGGTTAGTTCGCCCATTTAAGACATGAAGTTGTATGCAATCCTTACCAGCACTATAGTGCATACACACTGACCCACTCTGTTGTCACCTCCCTGGTCAGAGTTCTGGCCGCTGGAAGTTTTTCAATAAAGTACTCCCGGTTATTTTCCGGGGCCAGAAAACTGTGCGTTTTTACGTGAAAAAATTATTTGCGTTTCAAAGCTTGATTAATTTACCACACAAAAAACACGCCGGTCAAAATTCATACCTCAGTTTTAATCGGCACTATTTTCTATCCATTTCTATCAATCCGCGCTGCTGTCAACATCAGACAAAAGATAGACAAAAGACAAAAAAGAAAAAAAAAAGTATGAGAGTACGAAAAAGCACGTCGGCCCAGCGGGAATCTCCCGGTAGCCCCGATGGCCACAGAGATATAGATAGCCTACATGCCTGGATGTCACACTTTAAATCCTACCTGTTGGCTTTCAGCATGCACTTATCTAGCTGCTGTCGCATCAATTGCCAGCATCACATCACAGCCAGCAGCCATATCACCCTGTAGCCCAAGACTGGTTGCCCACTGAAGCTAAGCAGGGCTGAGCCGGGTCAGTACCTGGATGGGAGACCTTCTGGGAAAACCAGGTTGCTGCTGGAAGAGGTGTTAGTGAGGCCAGCAGGGGGCGCTCACCCTGTGGTCTGTGTTCCCTCCTTGACCCCGTGGGTCAAATTCGAATGAAAACTTACGGGGTCACGCGGTAAGACGTTTGTTGTAATCCTTGAGATGTAACTCAAAATTATCTTTGCAATGTCAGCATCTGTAGAAGCTCAGAGGGCTGTGTTCACCTGCAGAACACCTGTTCTCACCAGGTGTATGTAGCATGAGTCCAGCAGGTGGATGAGGCGTTCAGGCTTTCTGCCAGTGATCCTGTGATGTGAGCAAAGCTCATAGAGTCAATCTGGACCTTTTGACTTGTTCAGTTGATGTGTCATTCCTTCATGGAGAAACTTCCGCTTCCCTGGCACCTTCCCCATAACGATAATCTGTCCCTTCTTGACCAATCCTGTCACCTCCCAACGGTGCGGCTGTCTGGACAGACCTCAGTGGATGAAGGTGTTCTCCTGGGCTTCACACTGCTTTGTGTGAGACACCTGAAAAGCATCTTAAATGTCCGCTTCACGATTGAACACATATGAACCTGAACTCGCGAAGAAATCCTTAGAAACGCATAATGCAACAAAACAAAATCATGTCATGTTCAATGTCAAATACCATGTTCTTGTCAGCAGGTGTGAATGGTACATTTGTCTCATATTAAATATCCAATTCTTAAATATATATATATTTTTGGTCTGAATTATACAAAGGAAATGCAGCAAGAGGTCAGTGTAATCAAAACAATCAAATAAATGTTATGCATCAAGAAGTCATGTAATCACAATAATAATATTCAAAATTGAAAAAAATATGAAGAATCAGTGTTTGTTCAGGAATCTTCCAATGCAAGCCACTTATGCAAATCTAAGAAGTGACTTGGAACATGAATGGAGATTGTTCATCCCTTGTAACAGGTGTGAGATTGTGTGTTTGTGTGAGGGTGTGTGTGTGTGTGTGTGTGTGTGCGTCTGTGTGTGAGTGTGATAGTTTGTGTGAGAGAAAGAGAGAGAGAGAGTGTGTGTGTGTGTGTGTGTGTTGTTGGATAAGTCACAGTCAATGACAGGGTTGAATTGTAAATTCTGTAATTGTTTGAAGTGCTCACACTTCAGATCTATTTGTTATGATGTTTCTGTTATTAGTGGTTGTTGAGAAATCAGGGGCCCTCTGACCTTCCAACCACCCTAATAACAATCAGAAAGTTTAAACATTCTTAAATTTAATAGCAGGTCTGCCTCTGCTTTAAATTTGTTTTTGCATCATTGATTTGTGACTGCAGCCATTCATATGTCTTTCCCATCCTATGTGTGTGAAGCTATCTGGATCTGTTAGTGTGAAGATGGACAATAGATCTTTAGTGAAGTTACACTTTTGGACTCTATGTCATCTTTATCTTCTCATGATGTGTAGTGTTCAGTCTGAATAGACTTGATCTATTCCAGGTGATGATGCTGTGAGGGTGTAGTGATGGAGGAGTGTGTTCAGTGTTTATGTCTAGGAGATGGGTGGAATCGACTGGATAGCAATTGTGTTGCAAATTTTAGTTCCAGTTCTAAACTGGGAGGCCATGCTAATTTAGTGATGTGCTATTGTGAGATGTAAATGGCCTTTGAAGTGTCTTTTCACCCATCTCCCGAATCTCAGGTTATGTTCTAACAATCGTGATGTCCGGCCGTCCTGGCATCCGTCCCCTGAGGAATTGCAGAAGTAACCTGACAGAAACAAGTGCAGAGAGAACCACAGTTAATTCTGATGTTTTCAACAGTTTCAAATTCAGACATGTGGGATTCTTTTGCTTGCTCCATTATCATGTCCATTGCAATTTTAATTCCAGCTGTCCCATGAAACCGAGTTTCATTGACCAGGTCTGAATTATTGCTGTTGTTTCAGTGCAGTGTGCGACACCTTAAAGCTGCTCTTGTAGTCGAGCCTTCACAGTCTGCTGTGTCACAGCATTAAGGTCCCAGTTCTGCTGGGGACATTCTCTGGCTTTACCTCAAGTTGCTTTCATTACAGTCAGATCTGTGGTCATGGTGTCGTTCACACATTTGGTTAGTGCAGGTCTCTAGTTACCTTTAAAAGGCTGTGGTCTGTCTGATGTTTAGTTCACACCCTCCTTCTAAATTTGCTTCCTTGATCAGTTGGCTATTACCTGTGCCACACTTCTGGGAGTGTTTTTTAAAGGCAAAAAATTAAAACACACCTCCGCCCTTTTGGCACTGGATAGCAGGTCAACGAAATCGAACTGTAAGGATTAATGTCACACTTCTCCAATTAATGCCTGCTTGGCGATTACAACATAATGTATATTATAATTTGAGTTATAATACAATTACATTATATTTAAGAATATAAATTAAATTATATTATTTCTGGTCTTCTGAAGAGTCTCTGCTCGTTCGCATGTGTTTACATTTGAATATGAAAAGGCTTTCTGGCTCAAGGCTCATAAGCTGTACATTCGCTGTTTCTCCTTTCTGTTTGCTAGGTTTCAAATACCTTTTCTTCTCATTTAGTCTTTTTAAATGGCCATTTTAACGTTTGATTATTCTTTTGAACTCTTAATTTTAGTTTTATCCGATTAGATCAGGGAATCTATATCGCTCAGCGTTCCTTCTCCCAAGGCCGCACGGCACACTCCCGTCAGTTCCAATAACCAATTCAGAGGTAATTTTGGCTAAATATCTGGGATCTGCCGTAATTCACACGTACACAATCGAAGACATATTCATAGCCCCCTTGAATGCCACCTCAGGAACAATTCAATAATTTACTTTAGTAGCGTACACTTATCTAAAGTAACATTAAATTAGAACAGAGGTTTTTAGACGTACCCGAATCTAGATCAAACAGCATTAGCTGATTCTAGACGGAAACTACCCGTCTCCTCATTCAAGTACACTTAAAATGGTATCGGATATTAGCCGTCGCTAATCTGACGCGAAAGATGTGGAAATATACGAATCCAATAATCTATGGAAAAAACAGTCTTTCAGAGTCATTCAGAATTAATTCAAACGTAACCATTTACAAATTTGGTATGCGAAACAGCTCCCATAGAGTGGAGAGGTAAAGTCTACGTTCTCTAAAGCTTTGAATATGAAAAGGTTATTTGTTTCAGGATTAATGAGATGCGCGTTCGTGGTTTCTGACTCTCAAATTCATTGTGAATCACATTATAACCACATTCAGCATAGAGACACACGCGTTTAATTCAGTTCACACAGGATACGCGGCCTAGAATACAACATCAACAGCCTTTACCTAAGTGTTCCAAATACACAAACAGTAAAGCAATCCTGTGTTTAAAGAATAAACTTACAATTAGCCTATGTGCACATATAGTAGCACAAAACAAAAAGTGTGTTCTATGAGTGCATTACAATGTTTAAAACACAACTCCAAATTTGAAAATACAAATTATTGCATTATTGCTTTTTAATCCCATCTGTGTTAAAGTGGAAGCTTTCAAATGCAATATAGAGTTTGTCAAGATTCGTTTAGGTTTAGTATCGAATATTATTCAATGTGGCTTTTGTGCCCACCGGTGGGCTGGTCACACAAAGAGTTAAGCGTTTTTTTTTTAATGCAGCATGGCTTTAGCATTTAGCATTAGCTTAGTTTTTAAGTAGCATGGGCAATACTAGCATTTAGCCTAGCCTCGTTTTGGAGGCAGCATGGCTTTAGCATTTAGCATTAGCTTCGTTTTTTAAGTAGCATGGGCAATACTAGCATTTAGCTTAGCTTCGTTTTGGAAGCAGCATGGACAATAACATTTAGCTTAGCCTTGAGATCCGATTTTAGCCTGTAAATAATATCATCCTGTTTTTCCAAATTTAGCTTTTTATAAACAATGCATCGATCTGCCTTTTTATTTATAAAATCACGTGTTCTCCGATTTTCTCCATTTACAAACTTAGATTTTTCTTTCTGTTGTTTTCCGATTCTCTTCATGTGTTGCTAGTTCGTTTCAACAAAGCCAATACCACAATGGCGACAAACATGCGGCTGATTTGAAAACTTTTAGGCTGTTTTACAGCTCCTCGTCAAGTAACGTTGCACGAAAAACATTTGGAAGATGTTATTCCGATTTTAGGTTTCGTTTTTTTGTTGCTTAGGCAAACGAGGATATCTTTAATCTATTAACAAGGGTTTTCATTCTTCATCTGCGCTGCCGCTTATCACGTCCTCACGTATTTCAGTTCTGGACTAAACAAAGGGCTTTCCTATAGCTACCCATAACAATGCAAACAACATTTTTCTCAACACTTCACAAGAGGAAGAAGAAAATGACTTACCACAGCGGCAGAAGAAAGTGAAGATGTTCAAACCTCATGCTGATTTTAAAATCCCCATACTTTGCTGGAAAAGACGTTGCTCGCGAATTCATCTGTTGCGATCACGTCGGGGTCACCAATTTGTAGGGCCTGCTAATTCGATCCAAGGGCGGCATTCAAATTAGCGGTGAAGGTCTCAACGCGCGTTCCGTCTCTTCCAATGGCAAAGGGATATTTAATTAAATGCAATACTTTTTGTCTTATGTATTAACTCGTTTCATCTGACTCCATAGAATGAAAGTGTTTTAATGATATCTGTGCATCATTAAGTATACGTTAATGTTTGACTATTCGTTTTAACTCCAATGAAAATGAAGTCAAAGTCTGTTAGAATAATCAAATATAA
>JARWKJ010000019.1:722500-817500 GCA_029959095.1 Rhinichthys osculus
ACGATGGCGTGGGTTTCACCGTCTCAATCTCATCACAGTGGAGAACAGCGTCTTCTCGACACGAACAACACGAACCAAACTCTTCCAGTCTCAGATACACTAGTGTTTGAGGGCGGGGCTAAGAGACGCTGCTCAGCCAATCAGGACCAGAGGCGGGCATTATGCTAATGAGTTACAAACCTACAGCAGGAAGTGAGACTGAATTACTGACGACTCGCTTCAGTTCAGAATCACAAAATCTCCATTTATCTTTAATCTTTAAAACTTTGCAGAGCTTTTATATTCACAAACAGCTTTATTACTCACTACATGAATGATAATATCCCATAAAGCATTAATAGGGGCACTTTAACTGATCAGTTTAGTGATGTCAGCACATGATTACCTTGAATCCGTACACAGGCCAGAGTCTCTCATACGTGTGTTCATGAGCCCAGAGCTCCAGATCCACTCCTGCACACACACACACACACACACACACACACAACGTAACCATTCAGCTCATCATTAAAGACTCATTCTACAAATCAACATGCGCCGGCATCATGAAGGCAAGAAACTACAGGTGAATATGAGTGAAAACTATATCTAATAGATAGCATTTCAGAGAACTGGGGAAGTATAATGCTGTTTAAATATGCAAATGAGGCATTATCTAATTAAATATGCACTCGTTTCCATACATTTTCAGAAATATAATCATTGGATAAAAAAGAAATACATTTTCACCATGTTTTTAGGAGTAAAATGTTATGATATATGAAAAACCCTTCAGATTATAGATGTGAATAAAAGTGTGAAGTCCGGTGTGTGTAAAGCTGCTAAAATGGAGATTTCTGACTCAAAATCTGCAAATGCTAATAGATAAATAATAAAATAAACACTTGTTTTCTTTCCGCTAGTCTAAAAGAAGACGAATGTTACGGAAGTAAAGTAGACCAAAAACTCAAAACCTCGTACCATACTGATAGAATAAATCCTCCAGTCCAGGAGCCACGGGCTTCGTGTCGTTGCGTCCGAGGCGGACCTGAAGCGGGACGAGAGATCGGTCATGAACAAACACAAACACATTTACATTACAAACACAACATTAATCTGAGGCGGATCCATCTTTAAACCAAACGTCTGATGCACAATGAACACACTAGCCTAGATTCATTCAGAAAACAGTCGTGTTTATATTTCACAGGCAGATAAACGACTCGTCTGAGGAAGAACTAGTTTATGAGCTTCGTCACATTAAATCAGGAAGATAATCGTTATTTTCAGATCCTTTTCAGAAAATATATTTTTTGTTATTATGCAAATGTTTCTGAAATGTGATTGTTTACATCTGTGTAATGTTACGGTTTATGGTCTAAAAAAAATGAATGAATCTTTCTAAACTCTAGAATAGATCATTATTACACTGAAAACAATCTAAGCAGGATTTACTTTAAAACTACTAGTAAATTTCATAAATAATTACAAAGAAATGGCAGGTAACACACTGAGGCAACATTCTTTCACATGCGACCTTCTGCAGTGTTAAAGTGCCCCTATTAATGCTTTATGGGATATTATCATTCATGTAGTGAGTAATAAAGCTGTTTGTGAATATAAAAGCTCTGCAAAGTTTTAAAGATTAAAGATAAATGGAGTTTTTGTGATTCTGAACTGAAGCGAGTCGTCAGTAATTCAGTCTCACTTCCTGCTGTAGGTTTGTAACTCATTAGCATAATGCCCACCTCTGGTCCTGATTGGCTGAGCAGCGTCTCTTGGCCCCGCCCTCAAACACTAGTGTATCTGAGACTGGAAGAGTTTGGTTCGTGTTGTTCGTGTCGAGAAGACGCTGTTCTCCACTTTGATGAGATTGAGACGGTGAAACCCACGCCATCGTTACTGTTCGTATCACTGTGATCAAGAGCTGAGAGTCAGATATGATAATGAGCGTTCTGACCAATCAGAGCAGAGCAGCTCTCAGAGAGGCGGGGCTTAGAGAGACTGACTCCTCGATGGAAGCGTTTCAGACACTGAGAGGAAAGAGCTGAAGCTGCAGTGGAGATTATGAGGACATTAGTGTGTTTAATGTGTGTGAAGCTGTTATAGGAGCACTTTAACAGATTCGAGAGGAGAGCGTATGCGAGGTTAAACACGTCGACCGCTGCAGGACGGACAGATGAAATGAATTAAAGACATTACGAAGGCGCTGTCATCAGATTAGCTGTCGGATGTCAGATCAGGTCACACACATACGTGGCTCTGAAAGCGTGTGCAGTCGTCACCATCATCATCAGAACAATACATGGGTCTGTGTCCCATCGTGATGATCCACGGTCTCTGCGCTCGATTCTCAGGACGGGACGCCTCCTGAACCAAACACACACACACAACACTATTATAACACATGCGGTTAAAGGTGGAGAAAGTCGTTTTTGAAATATGCTGTTGGCCAATGTTGATGTAACACTGTAATCTCCCTCTTGCTCGTTCTCTCTCTCCTCATACGCCCCCTAATGCTGATTGGCTACACGTTTGTTGTTGGTGTTGTTTGTTGGTGTCAAAAACTACTGATCCCACCATTAAACAGAACACAACGCTTCAGGTTTCATTTGTTCACGTTAGTTAACCACATGCATTGCTCAGTTTTAGTTAATGCATTGACTAATGGGCCCTTAATGTAAAGATTATGCCAATGATCATCGATCTGTGTGTTCGTACCTCGAGATCCTTCCGTAGCCACTCGTACTGTCTGAACAGCAGATCAAGGCCGTATTCCAGATAGAAATAGACTTCAGTGGAAAAGGAGATGATGTGAGCGGGACCGACGTTCCAGCTACACACACACACACACACACACACTTTTAAACATGCTTCATTGTTCAGAGCTGGACTCTCTCTGTGTTTAAAGCAAAACTTTTTCCAGCTTTCTCTCATGATAACTCGTACCTGTACCACAGATTCTCCGTGTGTCCCGGCATACTGAAACGACTCCGGTAGTGGGAGAAATTACTGGAAGAAGAATAAACACAGACAGACTGAAAACCACAGCGACTCACTCATCATGTGAAACAAACGCCAGCGAGAAACACACCAACACTCTCGAGTTTCATCCGCCTCATAAACATGAGATACGGGTGTGTGTTTAAACACTGACAAATTCAGGGTCAGTGAATGGAGAGGGTGGGGGTCAAAGGTTAAGAGGTCAGGGGTCATTTCCGTCGTGCAGGGGTCGTAAGGTCAAGGCTAGGAAAACAACAGACGTTTGCTGCATTACAAGGAAAAATTACAGCGCAAAAACCACTTCCATCCATAATCAATCATGTTTAACATCAGTGTTTCTGTGAGTTTTTGAGGTAAATCCACAGGTTTGGTACATTTTGTTTTATTGATGGGTAAATATCATATCCATACTTGTAAATGGAAAATATGTAAGCCCTCCTTTAATATATGTCTAAGTGAGTTTGTGGTCAAATGTTTCTGAGTTTCAAATGTTTCAAAAAACATAATAGAAAGTCTGAAACTCTATGTTTCTCTTTGTCAAAATATTTACTGTTTTAGTATATTTGTCTTTGATGTCTATATCAGCTGTTAGTCTTCATCCTTGCTCCTCTTTTTATTCAAACTGTGTGTTAGTCTCAATGGAAGTCTTACTTTGTTGATTGTTCCCTGTCTTATGTACATTCTGCAATAAAAACAAATCCCCCGGTTTGTGCTTCCCTCCAGTGGTCAGTGGTCAAACTGCACTCACGACTTCACTGAAACACATGCGTCTGGTGAATCATTTACTCTGCCGGGCAAATGTTTGGAATAATGACGATTTTTAGCAGTGTTAGGACACTTTCACTCTGGAAATCTGGCTAATTTCTGCCCTCAACATGACTGTAACCTGGCTAAAGTCCCGTAACGCCTGTCCTCCTGAAAGACACTGAGGTTGAGGATAAGAACAGGTTAAACACTCACAATGCCGACTCGTGGTTTCCCGGACAGGTCATGTACGGTGTGTAAGCAGCGATGGACTGGATCTGCTTCATGAACTCATCACCGATCCTACCGTTGTCCTGAGAGAACACACACACACACACACATTACAGACCTTATTCAGAGCAGCGCCACGACAGGTATGAAAGCGAGGCTGTGAGGAACAGACTTACTGTGTTTGTAAAAAACTGGATAAAGCTTCTAGATCACTTAAAATTTTCATATTTATATATAATTATAATTAATTAAATATAAATTATATTAATACATTTTTCATATTTATATAATTTCAATTTACATGGAGCTTTTTGCCTCCTGAAATTTCTCAGAAAGATATTTTTGCAGTGTTTCATCCGCAGAACAATACAAAAACACCAGAAATAACAGAACAAGCCAGTGCTGTACGTCTATCCCTCACAGCCTCGCTGCATTCCCGTTAAAATCAGAGATGGAGCTGCTGCGAATAAGGTTTATGTAATTATATTAGTCTTACACTTGGTCAACAATCAAAAGGATGAACCGTGAAAGATGATAAAACTGACATTTTATGAACAATAAAACTGACATTTTCAACAATATTTTTTTTTTTACACTTTTAACCGATAAAATAGAAACTTTTTAACTGATAAAATAGACATGTTTACTTTTAACCGATAAAATTGACACTTTTAACTGGTAAAATTTACACTTTTCAACCGATAAAATTTACACTTTTTAACCGATAAATTGTACACTTTTTAACCGATAAAACTAACACTTTTAACTGGTAAAATTGACACTTTTCAATCGATAAAATTTACACTTTTTAACCGATACAATTGACACTTTTTAACCAATAAATTGATACTTTTTAACCGATAAAATGTACACTTTTCTACAGATAAAATTTACACTTTTAACCGATAAAATTTACACATTGTAACCGATAAAATTTACACATTTTAACCGATAAAATTTACACTTATAACCGATAAAATTTACAAATTTTAACCGATAAAATTTACACTTCTAACCGATAAAATTGACACTTTTAACCAATAAAATGGACACTTTTTAACCGATAAAATTTACACTTTTAACTAATAAAATGTACACATTTTAACCGATAAAATGTATACATTTTAACCAATAAAATTTACACTTTTAACCGATAAAATTTATACATTTTAACCAATAAAATTGACACTTTTAACCGATAAAATGGACACTTTTTAACCGATAAAATTTACACTTTTAACCGATAAAATTTACACTTTTAACCGATAAAAGTTACGCTTTTAACCGATAAAATGAACACTTTAACCCGATAAAATGGACACTTTCTAACCGATAAAATTTACACTTTAAACCGATAAAATGAATACTTTTTAACCGATAAAATGTACTTTTTAACCGATAAAATTGACACTTTTTAACCGATAAAATGGACACTTTTTAACCGATAAAATGGACACTTTTTAACCGATAAAATGGACACTTTTTAACCGATAAAATGGACACTATTTAACCGATAAAATGGACACTTTTTAACCGATAAAATAGACACTTTTTAACCGATAAAATGGACACTTTTTAACCGATAAAATCGACATGTTTTAACTGACAAAATGGACACTTTTTAACATAAAATAAATACATTCAATACAACATGTTGATTACCAAATGTCATGTAATGTAAATGAAACCGATCCATCATTGAGCTGATCTGGAAGCCTCAGTCATGACAGAATCCAATCAGATCCATCTATTTTCCAGACAGCCAGCCTGACACTTTCATAACCATAACTGAACTCAAATCCAGAGGTTTTGGGAAAACTGTGTCGAGCATCAGGAGTTTCCAGACGCTCTCTGTGCTTCTACTGAACAACAAGCTTGTTTCTAGTTAATCTCAGATTACGATTTTATGAGAAACATTACACAGTTGTTTCAAAATGATGCTGATCATCTTTAACACAGTTTGATTATGACTCAATCTGGCTGATTTTTCTTCTTTATTAAACATAGATGCCTTAAAGACACAGCAGCAAAAAAACTGCTTTTTTAAAGGGATCGTTGACTCAAATATAATCATTGCCATCATTTACTCGTCCTCATGTTGTTCAAACCTGTGTGACTTACATTCTTCTGTGCAGCATAAAAGAAGATATTTTAAATAATGCCTCAGTATTTTTTGTCCATACAATATAATGTCAATGGGGTCCAATTTTTCCTTGATAAAAAAGACATGTCTATTTTAATGACACGAATGCGAGTAAAAGAGGACAGAACGATCATGTTTGGCTGAACTTTGCCTTTAATTGTCAGTGTCAAAGAGAGAAAGTAAATGATTATGGAAACTAAACTATGACCTTTTGGTAAAACATTTATATATATATATATATATATATATATATATATATAAAACGGCTTTACAATGTACATACGGAAAGAATTCAGACTTTATTCTATGTGATTAGCTTGTTTATGATCATCGTGATACTTGATGCATGTGAACAGACGTCACATTAACAGCCCTTGATGAGTGTGTGTGTGTGTGTGTGTGTTTTCTTACCTCATCCATGTCATACGCAAAGTCCCCTGAGAAAACAATCACACGCTGTAATGCACTTTCACCACATGCCAACAACTCTGAGAAAGCTAGGGTCCACACTAGGACAGCGAGCCGCTGGTCTCACCGATGTGCAGAATGGCGTCGTACACGCCCATCTGGGTCTCCTTCTGCAGCCGACTCAGGGACTGGGGGTTCTCATTGCCCATGTCTCCGAACACAGCGAATCTGGGGCTGAAACTCACGCTTTCATTCAGAGCGGTGAAGGAGAAGACATCACTCCAGCCAGAATCACTGCCACAGTGATACACTGAAACACACACACACACACACACACACACACACACACACACACACACACACACACACACACACACACACACACACACACACACACAGGTGAAGGAGAAGACATCACTCCAGCCAGAGTCACTGCCACAGTGATACACTGAAACACACACACACACACACACACACACACACACACAGGTGAAGGAGAAGACATCACTCCAGCCAGAGTCACTGCCACAGTGATACACTGAAACACACACACACACACACACACACACACACACACACACACACACACACACACACACACACACACACACACAGGTGAAGGAGAAGACATCACTCCAGCCAGAGTCACTGCCACAGTGATACACTGAAACACACACACACACACACACACACACCGGTGAAGGAGAAGACATCACTCCAGCCAGAGTCACTGCCACAGTGATACACTGAAACACACACACACACACACACACACACACACACACACACACACACACACACACACACACAGGTGAAGGAGAAGACATCACTCCAGCCAGAGTCACTGCCACAGTGATACACTGAAACACACACACACACACACACACACACACACACACACACACACACACACAGGTGAAGGAGAAGACATCACTCCAGCCAGAGTCACTGCCACAGTGATACACTGAAACACACACACACACACACACACACACACACACACACACACACGCACAGGTGAAGGAGAAGACATCACTCCAGCCAGAGTCACTGCCACAGTGATGCACTGAAACACACACACACACACACACACACACACACACCGGTGAAAGAGAAGACATCACTCCAGCCAGAGTCACTGCCACAGTGATACACTGAAACAAACACACTCACACACACACACACATACACACACACACACACACGCACACACAGGGCTTCTCAAAGCTTCAAGAAGAGTCATGAAAAATACATGGTGTAATATTGATGGTGAGTGCGACACGCGTGTTTACCGTTAATATGATTGAGACACAGGTGTAATATTGATGGTGAGTACGACACGCGTGTTTACCGTTAATATGATTGAGACACAGGTGTAATATTGATAGTGAGTGCGACACGCGTGTTTACCGTTAATATGATTGAGACACAGGTGTAATATTGATGGTGAGTGCGACACGCGTGTTTACCGTTAATATGATTCAGACACAGGTGTAATATTGATGGTGAGTGCGACACGTGTGTTTACCGTTAATATGATTCAGACACAGGTGTAATATTGATGGTGAGTACGACACGCGTGTTTACCGTTAATATGATTGAGACACAGGTGTAATATTGATGGTGAGTGCGACACGCGTGTTTACCGTTAATATGATTGAGACACAGGTGTAATATTGATGGTGAGTACGACACGCGTGTTTACCGTTAATATGATTGCGACACAGGTGTAATATTGATGGTGAGTGCGACACGTGTGTTTACCGTTAATATGATTGAGACACAGGTGTAATATTGATGGTGAGTACGACACGTGTGTTTACCGTTAATATGATTGAGACACAGGTGTAATATTGATGGTGAGTGCGACACGCGTGTTTACCGTTAATATGATTGAGACACAGGTGTAATATTGATGGTGAGTACGACACGTGTGTTTACCGTTAATATGATTGCGACACAGGTGTAATATTGATAGTGAGTGCGACACGCATGTTTACCGTTAATATGATTGCGACACAGGTGTAATACTGATAGTGAGTGCGACACGCGTGTTTACCGTTAATATGATTGAGACACAGGTGTAATATTGATGGTGAGTGCGACACGCGTGTTTACCGTTAATATGATTTAGACACAGGTGTAATACTGATAGTGAGTGCGACACGCGTGTTTACCGTTAATATGATTGCGACACAGGTGTAATATTGATGGTGAGTGCGACACGCGTGTTTACCGTTAATATGATTTAGACACAGGTGTAATACTGATAGTGAGTGCGACACGCGTGTTTACCGTTAATATGATTCAGACACAGGTGTAATATTGATGGTGAGTGCGACACGCGTGTTTACCGTTAATATGATTGAGACACAGGTGTAATATTGATGGTGAGTGCGACACGCGTGTTTACCGTTAATATGATTTAGACACAGGTGTAATACTGATAGTGAGTGCGACACGCGTGTTTACCGTTAATATGATTGAGACACAGGTGTAATATTGATGGTGAGTGCGACACGCGTGTTTACCGTTAATATGATTTAGACACAGGTGTAATACTGACAGTGAGTGCGACACGCGTGTTTACCGTTAATATGATTGAGACACAGGTGTAATATTGATGGTGAGTGCGACACGCGTGTTTACCGTTAATATGATTCAGACACAGGTGTAATATTGATGGTGAGTGCGACACGCGTGTTTACCGTTAATATGATTCAGACACAGGTGTAATATTGATGGTGAGTGCGACACGCGTGTTTACCGTTAATATGATTGAGACACAGGTGTAATATTGATGGTGAGTTCGACACGCGTGTTTACCGTTAATATGATTGAGACACAGGTGTAATATTGATGGTGAGTACGACACGCGTGATTACTGTTAATATGATTGAGACACAGGTGTAATATTGATGGTGAGAGCGACACGCGTGTTTACCGTTAATATGATTGAGACACAGGTGTAATATTGATGGTGAGTGCGACACGCGTGTTTACCGTTAATATGATTGAGACACAGGTGTAATATTGATGGTGAGTGCGACACGCGTGTTTACCGTTAATATGATTGCGACACAGGTGTAATATTGATGGTGAGTGCGACATGCGTGTTTACCGTTAATATGATTCAGACACAGGTGTAATATTGATGGTGAGTGCGACACGCGTGTTTACTGTTAATATGATTGAGACACAGGTGTAATATTGATGGTGAGTGCGACACGCGTGTTTACCGTTAATATGATTGCGACACAGGTGTAATATTGATGGTGAGAGCGACACGCGTGTTTACCGTTAATATGATTCAGACACAGGTGTAATATTGATGGTGAGTGCGACACGCGTGTTTACCGTTAATATGATTGCGACACAGGTGTAATATTGATGGTGAGTGCGACACGCGTGTTTACCGTTAATATGATTCAGACACAGGTGTAATATTGATGGTGAGTGCGACACGCGTGTTTACCGTTAATATGATTGAGACACAGGTGTAATATTGATGGTGAGTGCGACACGTGTGTTTACCGTTAATATGATTGAGACACAGGTGTAATACTGATGGTGAGTGCGACACGTGTGTTTACCGTTAATATGATTGAGACACAGGTGTAATATTGATGGTGAGTGCGACACGCGTGTTTACCGTTAATATGATTGCGACACAGGTGTAATATTGATGGTGAGTGCGACACGCATGTTTACCGTTAATATGATTGAGACACAGGTGTAATATTGATGGTGAGTGCGAAACGCGTGTTTACCGTTAATATGATTGAGACACAGGTGTAATATTGATGGTGAGTGCGACACGCGTGTTTACCGTTATTATGATTGAGACACAGGTGTAATATTGATGGTGAGTGCGACACGCGTGTTTACCGTTAATATGATTTAGACACAGGTGTAATATTGATAGTGAGTGCGACACGCGTGTTTACCGTTAATATGATTGAGACACAGGTGTAATATTGATGGTGAGAGCGACACGCGTGTTTACCGTTAATATGATTGAGACACAGGTGTAATATTGATGGTGAGTTCGACACGCGTGTTTACCGTTAATATGATTGAGACACAGGTGTAATATTGATGGTGAGTGCGACACGCGTGTTTACCGTTAATATGATTGAGACACAGGTGTAATATTGATGGTGAGTACGACACGTGTGTTTACCGTTAATATGATTGAGACACAGGTGTAATATTAATGGTGAGTGCGACACGCGTGTTTACCGTTAATATGATTCAGACACAGGTGTAATATTGATGGTGAGTGCGACACGCGTGTTTACCGTTAATATGATTGAGACACAGGTGTAATATTGATGGTGAGTGCGACACGCGTGTTTACCGTTAATATGATTGAGACACATGTGTAATATTGATGGTGAGTATGACGCGTGTGTTTACCGTTAATACGATTGAGACACAGGTGTAATATTGATGGTGAGTGCGACACGCGTGTTTACCATTAATATGATTGAGACACAGGTGTAATATTGATGGTGAGTGCGACACGCGTGTTTACCGTTAATATGATTGAGACACATGTGTAATATTGATGGTGAGTACGACGCGTGTGTTTACCGTTAATACGATTGAAACACAGGTGTAATATTGATGGTGAGTGCGACACGCGTGTTTACCGTTAATATGATTGAGACACAAGTGTAATATTGATGGTGAGTTCGACACGCGTGTTTACCGTTAATATGATTCAGATACATGTGTAATATTGATGGTGAGTGCGACACGCGTGTTTACCGTTAATATGATTCAGACACATGTGTAATATTGATGGTGAGTGCGACACGCGTGTTTACCGTTAATATGATTGAGACACAGGTGTAATATTGATGGTGAGTACGACACGTGTGTTTACCGTTAATATGATTGAGACACAGGTGTAATATTGATGGTGAGTGCGACACGCATGTTTACCGTTAATATGATTGAGACACAGGTGTAATATTGATGGTGAGTACGACACGTGTGTTTACCGTTAATATGATTGAGACACATGTGTAATATTGATGGTGAGTGCGACACGCATGTTTACCGTTAATATGATTGAGACACAGGTGTAATATTGATGGTGAGTACGACACGTGTGTTTACCGTTAATATGATTGAGACACAGGTGTAATATTGATGGTGAGTATGACACGTGTGTTTACCGTTAATATGATTGAGACACAGGTGTAATATTGATGGTGAGTGCGACACGCATGTTTACCGTTAATATGATTGAGACACAGGTGTAATATTGATGGTGAGTACGACACGTGTGTTTACCGTTAATATGATTGAGACACATGTGTAATATTGATGGTGAGTGCGACACGCATGTTTACCGTTAATATGATTCAGACACAGGTGTAATATTGATGGTGAGTACGACACGTGTGTTTACCGTTAATATGATTGAGACACAGGTGTAATATTGATGGTGAGTGCGACACGCGTGTTTACCGTTAATATGATTGAGACACAGGTGTAATATTGATGGTGAGTGCGACACGCATGTTTACCGTTAATATGATTGAGACACAGGTGTAATATTGATGGTGAGTGCGACACGTGTGTTTACCGTTAATATGATTCAGACACAGGTGTAATATTGATGGTGAGTGCGACACGCGTGTTTACCGTTAATATGATTGAGAAACAGGTGTAATATTGATGGTGAGTGCGACACGCGTGTTTACCGTTAATATGATTCAGACACAGGTGTAATATTGATGGTGAGTGCGACACGTGTGTTTACCGTTAATATGATTCAGACACAGGTGTAATATTGATGGTGAGTGCGACACGCGTGTTTACCGTTAATATGATTGAGAAACAGGTGTAATATTGATGGTGAGTACGACACGCGTGTTTACCGTTAATATGATTCAGACACAGGTGTAATATTGATGGTGAGTGCGACACGCGTGTTTACCGTTAATATGATTGAGACACAGGTGTAATATTGATGGGGAGTACGACACGTGTGTTTACCGTTAATATGATTCAGACACAGGTGTAATATTGATGGTGAGTGCGACACGTGTGTTTACCGTTAATATGATTCAGACACAGGTGTAATATTGATGGTGAGTGCGACACGCGTGTTTACCGTTAATATGATTGAGAAACAGGTGTAATATTGATGGTGAGTACGACACGTGTGTTTACCGTTAATATGATTCAGACACAGGTGTAATATTGATGGTGAGTGCGACACGCGTGTTTACCGTTAATATGATTGAGACACAGGTGTAATATTGATGGGGAGTACGACACGTGTGTTTACCGTTAATATGATTGAGAAACAGGTGTAATATTGATGGTGAGTCCGACACGCGTGTTTACCGTTAATATGATTCAGACACAGGTGTAATATTGATGGTGAGTGCGACACGCATGTTTACCGTTAATATGATTCAGACACAGGTGTAATATTGATGGTGAGTGCGACACGCGTGTTTACCGTTAATATGATTCAGACACAGGTGTAATATTGATGGTGAGTGCGACACGCGTGTTTACCGTTAATATGATTGAGACACAGGTGTAATATTGATGGTGAGTGCGACACGAGTGTTTACCGTTAATATGATTTAGACACAGGTGTAATATTGATGGTGAGTTCGACACGTGTGTTTACCGTTAATATGATTCAGACACAGGTGTAATACTGATAGTGAGTTCGACACGCGTGTTTACTGTTAATATGATTCAGACACAGGTGTAATACTGATAGTGAGTGCGACACGCATGTTTACCGTTAATATGATTGAGACACAGGTGTAATACTGATGGTGAGTACGACGCGTGTGTTTACCGTTAATATGATTGAGACACAGGTGTAATATTGATGGTGAGTGCGACACGCATGTTTACCGTTAATATGATTCAGACACAGGTGTAATATTGATGGTGAGTGCGACACGCGTGTTTACCGTAAGCGGTGCCGGGCCTCAGGTCTCCCAGCGTGACCCGGTGGACAAACACACGTCTGTGCTCGAGTCCTTCGTTAATGAAGACGCTGGAGTTTCCCTTCGCCGAGCGACTGAAGAGCGTCCCCCCCCACACCCCGAACTCCACCACACTCTCCGTCTCATTGGCTGTGGACCATGTGACCAGCATAGAGCCTGACACACCTGAGAACACACACACCATCATCATCATCCTCAAACATTTTCAGCACAGTTAAAAATACACCTAAAATATATTTTTAATAAAGTGCAAATAAATACACTTTTAAAAAATAAGATTTTTTTTGTACTTCAAGTATATTTTTAGAAAAGTATATTTGCAATGTACAATTGAATATATTTCAAATACAATAAAGCATAGTTTAGTTTGACCTGGAGCTCTCACCTGGATACGAGATGTGCACCTGCTCAGGCTGAGTTCCTGCGGGCGACACGGCGGCGGCGGAGCCACAGAAACACAGAAGAAGAAGAAGTGACATCATCAGGACCTGAGGGTCACATGATGCGGGTCACATGATCAGACACCAGACTGTGCAAGAGTTCACTGTACAAAAACACTGCAAATACACAGATCACATGTGCAACAGGAGAACCAGAGATGACAGAAATAATGATTTTTCAAGGTTACTTCAATGTTAGGACAAAACATTCTTAAAATAATGTTTCTGGAAGGTTCTTATAATATTACTAACATGTGATATACATTCCAGTAATGTTGAAAAGAAACATTTTTCTTAGCTAGATCACAACTTCCTTAATGTCTGAATACCTTTGTAAGTTATACATTGCTCTGAATTTTTTAATGCAGAGATTAATTGACGGAGGACTGTATTAATCCACCAGTGACAAAACTGAGTTAAATCATCATGACATAATTTATCAAACATTTAACAAACTGTATATTACAGATAACCTTCAATACACATATAAACAACCAATAAATACGACGTGAATTTAAATGAACAAACGCTAAAATAACCCAAATACACATCTAAACAACCACTAGATACCATATAAATAAACCCTAAATTAATAAACACTCTCGGCTAAATATATAAGCAGTCTTTACAGATGAAAACATTTAAAGTTAAACTAACAAACACGCAATTGATCTCACGAACCTGCTGGTTTAATGTTGATTGTTGTGTGTGTTTCCTCAAACTGCCTCAGCTCAGCTGCTGGTCACATGACCGGTGTTTACTCCGTAAGATCACGTGACGCTCCTTTCCCACGTGTGCGCGGCGACGTGCGCGCTCACGTCATTGTTTGTTTCGGTTTTGCCCTGCAGACGCTCAGTAATGTCGCGTTGTTTTTATAAAAGGACTTGAGGAATAACTAACACTGATTACATTGTCTGAGAACAACAAAAAAACTTACAAAAAAAAATAAAAATCTGTTTGTAATTCTCAAAAAACGTGTTGATACTTTCAGTTTTTATTGCTTTGATTACCTTCTCTATTTCTTTCAGCTCAAAGCAGCGTTTGTAGCTCTGCTCTGTGTGATGATTGACAGCTGTCAGTCAGTGAGATCAGCGAGTGTAACAGCGACTCCTGGCGGCGCATATCAGCTTTACAGCGAGTGAGGAGCTGAGGATAAAACTAGATCAAAATTACATTCACTAAAGATTTTTTTTGAATCAATTCGATTATTTTTCAATTATTATTAAAAAAAAAAGTATTTCTGATATTTCTTGGTTTTCCAATTCCATGCATATATATTACTGTTATATATATATTATCACAGTTAATTACTCCTGTAGAGAAACTTACTCAAAACTGTGTGGACAAACACACTCTCTCACTCACACACACACACGCATGCGCACACACACACACACACACACACACACACACACACACACACACACACACACACGCATGCGCACACACACACACACACACGCATGCGCGCACACACACACACACACACATAAACGCACTACTAGGGACCATCATAAAACTACACAACATAATTTGTGAAGAAACGAAACAAAGAAACAAGAAAATGTTTTATTTATTTATTTAAAGTTTTATTCATTTTTCTTTAAACATGTATAATACTTTAGAATTTTATAAAGTACTTTACAGGTCTCATTTGTTAATGAAACTAACATGAACTAACAATCAGCAACATTTTTTTACACAATAAATTACCTTTGTTAATGTTAGTTCACAGATACAACTTTTGATCTTAAAAATGTATCGGTAAATGTTCAGATTAACAAAGATGTAGAAATATTGTTCACTGTTAGTTCATGTTAATATTAATTGATGGACAAGAACAAACAATGAACAGTTAATAAATGATTAATAAATACAGTATCAGATGTATTGCTCCGTTAGTTAACTAACAATAACTAGTGGAACTTTATTGTAACATGTGACCAATGTAGGCGAAGCAGCTTGAATGATTGTTAAGGTTAATACACATATAAACACATATAAACACATATAAACACATATGTTTGACTGACAGAAATATTGAAATACTAGCTCTTTTATTCACTAGATGTCACGGCCGTATTAATCTTTGATCTGCGCCTCGGAGCCCCGCCCCTTACACTCGAAGCCCCACCCCTCACACCCTGAGCCCCGCCCACACTTGCCCTGGCTCCTCCCCCTGCTCTCCCGTGGCTTTTAGGCGGAGAGAAGAACCGGGTCACGATCTCTGAGACGTCAGGAAGATCCTGGTTTGAGTTCAGCATGTTCATCGACTGCTCCATCTCCTTCAAACGAAAGAACATCATCAATAACGATCAAACGTATGGAAGCGCTATATTATAAAGCCTCGTTCATTCGCTCAAACATGATTCTCAGCACATAGACATAGACGTAGACATAGACGTAGATGTAGACCTAGACGTAGATGTAGACCTAGACCTAGACATAGGGCTCTATCTTGCACTCGGCGCAAATGACTTTGTACACTGACGCATGTATCATTCTTATTTTGCACCCGCGCAAAGCGGACTTTTCCCTCCACAGACGCACGTCGGTTAACTAAGAAATACACTTGCGCTCCCCGGGGCGGTTCAGCGCAAAGAGGAGGCGTGTTCCGGCGCAAACTTTCCCTCATGCTATTTTGCTGTTCTATAAAACAATTGCGCCACTGACCAGAAAAAACCTAGTCTAAAGTCAGTGGCACAACGCGTTGTTCATAATGCTATTTTAAGGGCGCATGCTTGGCCATAATCAATGTAGCGTGTGCACAACGTGCATACACTTTGATTCTCTCATCTAAGCAGCAGTTTTCATTTTTGCAAATCATACATTATTACGATAGATAGATAGATAGATAGATAGATAGATAGATAGATAGATAGATAGATAGATAGATAGATAGATAGATAGATAGATAGATAGATAGATAGATAGATAGATAGATAGATAGATAGATAGGCAATTTATTATAAAAGCATACATGTAGCTTACACATTTACCCAAATTATCATACGCCTGTTTAACAGAAGTTAATTTGGGTGGGTTTCTCCATCCCCAATGTCACTTCTCTGTGTTTTACGGCCCTGACGAGAACGTTGCTCTCCTCGGCTGTGAACCGCTCCTGGCGCGCGCCTGGCAAATCCGCCGTTATAATAGGAATCCGCTTTAGAACAAGCGCGCCTGCTCTTAAAGGGAATGTGAGATGACGCTCTGATTGGTTTATTTCACGTTACGCCCAAACCACACCTATGAATAATGAAGCTACTTCAGACCAACCCCTTTTAGATTTGCGCCAGGCGCAAGAGGCATTTATCCCGCCGGGAATATAGCAACAGCGCCGGGATCCGCCCACAAAGTTACTTGCGCTTTGCGCTTTGACACTTGCGTTTCAGATCGTTAAAATAGGCAGTAGCACCTCAATGCAGTACATAAGATCCACAGGGAGGAGTCGGATCAAGATCCGAGGGGTGGAGATGGGTAGGATTAGGGGTGGGTTTAGGGATTAGGGGTGTGTTTAGGGATCAGGGGGCGGAGATGGGTAGGTTTAGGTATATGTAAGGTGGGAGGAGTTGGATCTGGATCTGGATCCGACTCCTCCCCGTGGATTTCATGTTCTGCAGTGAGGACCATCTCAAAATAGGGCCCACAGACATAGACGTAGATGTAGACCTAGACGTAGACGTAGACGTAGATGTAGACCTAGACGTAGACGTAGACGTAGACATAGACATAGATGTAGACGTAGACGTAGACATAGACATAGACGTAGACGTAGACATAGATGTAGACGTAGACATAGATGTAGACATAGATGTAGACGTAGACATAGATGTAGACAGACATAGATGTAGATGTAGACGTAGATATAGATGTAGACATAGACATAGATGTAGACATAGACATAGACATAGATGTAGACGTAGACATAGACATAGACATAGACATAGACATAGACAGAGACATAGACATAGATGTAGACGTAGACGTAGACATAGACATAGACATAGATGTAGATGTAGACATAGATGTAGACATAGACATAGATGTAGACATAGACGTAGATGTAGACATAGATGTAGACGTAGACGTAGACATAGACATAGATGTAGACGTAGACATAGACATAGACATAGACATAGATGTAGACGTAGACATAGATGTAGACATAGACATAGATGTAGACGTAGACGTAGACGTAGACGTAGACATAGACGTAGACGTAGACATAGATGTAGACGTAGACATAGATGTAGACATAGATGTAGACGTAGACATAGATGTAGACAGACATAGATGTAGATGTAGACGTAGACATAGATGTAGACATAGACATAGATGTAGACATAGACATAGACATAGATGTAGACGTAGACATAGACATAGACATAGACATAGATGTAGACGTAGACATAGACATAGATGTAGACGTAGACATAGATGTAGACATAGACATAGATGTAGACATAGACGTAGATGTAGACATAGATGTAGACGTAGACATAGACATAGACATAGATGTAGACGTAGACATAGACATAGACATAGATGTAGACGTAGACATAGACATAGACATAGATGTAGACGTAGACATAGATGTAGACATAGACGTAGATGTAGACATAGATGTAGACGTAGACATAGACATAGACATAGATGTAGACGTAGACATAGATGTAGATGTAGACGTAGACATAGACATAGACATAGATGTAGACGTAGACATAGACATAGACAGACATAGACATAGATGTAGACGTAGACGTAGATGTAGACATAGATGTAGATGTAGACATAGATGTAGACATAGATGTAGACAGACATAGGTGTAGTTGTAGACGTAGACATAGATGTACACATAGACATAGATGTAGACATAGATGTAGACATAGACATAGATGTAGACGTAGACATAGATGTAGATGTAGACACAGATGTAGACATAGATGTAGACATAGACATAGATGTAGACGTAGACATAGATGTAGATGTAGACACAGATGTAGACATAGATGTAGACATAGACATAGATGTAGACATAGATGTAGACGTAGACATAGATGTAGACAGACATAGATATAGATGTAGACGTAGACATAGACATAGACATAGATGTAGACATAGACATAGACATAGACATAGAGGTAGACGTAGACATAGACATAGACATAGACATAGACATAGACATAGATGTAGACGTAGACGTAGACGTAGACGTAGACGTAGACATAGACCTAGACCTAGACCTAGACGTAGACATAGACATAGACCTAGACGTAGACATAGATGTAGACATAGATGTAGATGTAGACATAGATGTAGACATAGATGTAGACAGACATAGATGTAGTTGTAGACGTAGACATAGATGTAGACATAGACATAGATGTAGACATAGATGTAGACATAGACATAGATGTAGACGTAGACATAGATGTAGATGTAGACACAGATGTAGACATAGATGTAGACATAGACATAGATGTAGATGTAGACAGATGTAGACGTAGACATAGACATAGATGTAGACATAGATGTAGACGTAGACATAGATGTAGACACAGATGTAGACATAGACGTAGACAGATGTAGACTTAGACAACTTAGATGCCAGAGACACTTAGAACAGGGGATCACATGACGGACATTAAACATAACCAAATCGTGACACTAGAACTTTATTCTAGAGCTGCTGTAAAGCCTACACTGTTACTGTAATCTCCTGTTATCACTGTAAAGCTGCTGTGAAACTCTAGATTGTTAAAGCGCTGTATAGATGAAGGAGACTCGACTTGACTTTATAAATAAAGTTTGATTGATTACCCGCTTCATCTCTGGATCACTGGAGTTCATGACTTTAGGAAGGAGAATGATGATGAGGAGAGGAAGAACCATCATCAGAACCTGAGGGAACAAGAGCACAGCACACGTCACACGGCTGCGGGAAGTGACCGGACCGGACCGGACTGGACCGGTTCTGCAGAGACGCACCATCGGGTTCATGAGGAAATCGGACCAGATCCAGGTCTCCCGCTGGATGAAGTATGAGTGCAGGCCGAGGCATCTCATCTGGAGAGGGTACGGGAGTCGGATCACCTCTGATGTTCTGATGTAGTCGACCACACGAGCCCTGTGAGCCACGCACAACTGTATTAAAATGCTCATAATCCGATTACAGTTACTTTTTTATTGATTACATTATTACACACTAGTCACGCAGTAAATTATTCATGCAACCCTTTTATCATGGACAGATGCACTTTTATGATGGACAGATGCACTTTTATCATGGATAGATTCACTTTTATGATGGATAGATGCACTTTTATGATGGACAAATGCACTTTTATGATGGATAGATGCACTTTTATGATGGATAGATGCACTTTTATGATGGACAGATGCACTTTTATGATGGATAGATGCACTTTTATGATGGACAGATGCACTTTTATGATGGATAGATGCACTTTTATGATGGATAGATGCACTTTTATGATGGATAGATGCACTTTTATTATGGATAGATGCACTTTTATGATGGACAGATGCACTTTTATGATGGATAGATGCACTTTTATGATGGAAAGATGCACTTTTATGATGGATAGATGCACTTTTATGATGGACAGATGCACTTTTATGATGGATAGATGCACTTTTATGATGGACAGATGCACTTTTATGATGGACAGATGCACTTTTATGATGGATAGATGCACTTTTATGATGGATAGATGCACTTATAGATGCACTTTTATGATGGATAGATGCACTTTTATGATGGATAGATGCACTTTTATGATGGACAGATGCACTTTTATGATGGACAGATGCACTTTTATGATGGATAGATGCACTTTTATGATGGATAGATGCACTTTTATGATGGATAGATGCACTTTTATGATGGATAGATGCACTTTTATGATGGACAGATGCACTTTTATGATGGATAGATGCACTTTTATGATGGACAGATGCACTTTTATGATGGATAGATGCACTTTTATGATGGATAGATGCACTTTTATGATGGATAGATGCACTTTTATGATGGATAGATGCACTTTTATGATGGACAGATGCACTTTTATGATGGATAGATGCACCTTTATGATGGACAGATGCACTTTTATGATGGATAGATGCACTTTTATGATGGACAGATGCACTTTTATGATGGATAGATGCACTTTTATGATGGACAGATGCACTTTTATGATGGACAGATGCACTTTTATGATGGATAGATGCACTTTTATGATGGATAGATGCACTTATAGATGCACTTTTATGATGGATAGATGCACTTTTATGATGGATAGATGCACTTTTATGATGGATAGATGCACTTTTATGATGGACAGATGCACTTTTATGATGGACAGATGCACTTTTATGATGGACAGATGCACTTTTATGATGGATAGATGCACTTTTATGATGGACAGATGCACTTTTATGATGGACAGATGCACTTTTATGATGGACGGATGCACTTTTATGATGGACAGATGCACTTTTATGATGGACGGATGCACTTTTATGATGGACAGATGCACTTTTATGATGGACAGATGCACTTTTATGATGGACAGATGCACTTTTATGATGGACAGATGCACTTTTATGATGGACGGATGCACTTTTATGATGGACAGATGCACTTTTATGATGGATAGATGCACTTTTATGATGGACAGATGCACTTTTATGATGGACAGATGCACTTTTATGATGGACGGATGCACTTTTATGATGGACAGATGCACTTTTATGATGGACGGATGCACTTTTATCATGGACAGATGCACTTTTATGATGGACAGATGCACTTTTATGATGGACAGATGCACTTTTATGATGGACAGATGCACTTTTATGATGGACAGATGCACTTTTATGATGGACAGATGCACTTTTATGATGGACGGATGCACTTTTATGATGGACAGATGCACTTTTATGATGGACGGATGCACTTTTATGATGGACGGATGCACTTTTATGATGGACAGATGCACTTTTATGATGGACGGATGCACTTTTATGATGGACAGATGCACTTTTATGATGGACAGATGCACTTTTATGATGGACAGATGCACTTTTATGATGGACAGTGATAGATGCACTTTTATGATGGATAGATGCACTTTTATGATGGACAGATGCACTTTTATGATGGACGGATGCACTTTTATGATGGACAGATGCACTTTTATGATGGACAGATGCACTTTTATGATGGACGGATGCACTTTTATGATGGACAGATGCACTTTTATGATGGACGGATGCACTTTTATGATGGACAGATGCACTTTTATGATGGACAGATGCACTTTTATGATGGACGGATGCACTTTTATGATGGACAGATGCACTTTTATGATGGACGGATGCACTTTTATGATGGACGGATGCACTTTTATGATGGACAGATGCACTTTTATGATGGACGGATGCACTTTTATGATGGACAGATGCACTTTTATGATGGACAGATGCACTTTTATGATGGACAGATGCACTTTTATGATGGATAGATGCACGTTTATTACACCTAGGATGGCTTGAGGTAGAGTAAATCATGGGCTAATTTTCATTTTAAAGTGAACTACTCCTTTAATAATAAAAAAGGAATGTATCGTCATTCTCTTTGTATTTTTAGATCAATATGCAGGGTTCCAGACTGCGACCAAATTGGTCGCATATGCGACCGTTTTTTGAGAATGTGCGAGTTAAAATTGTATGTGGTCGCATTAGTGCGAGTGGAGGCTCGAGCAACAGAACGCCGTTGTATCAGCTGCTGCAGTCCGTAACGTAACTTATGTTCAAAATGAACGAGTACATCATGAATCCATTTTACAAACTGTGTTTTTGACTTATCCTGCATCACTACGGTATGCCTATAATAAGTGTTTATATTCGGACTATTTTATCCCGGGGTCGTCTCGGCTGCGGAGTAGCCCAGTGCCTGCGTGACTCGCCATAGACATTAACAGTGTTCTTCCGCTAGACACGTGCAGTTTATTTATTGACGAACGTAGACGTCACGCGCAATGCACACTGATGGTGAAACGCGCCAATTATGAATTCAGGAATTAAGGCATATAAAAATTAAAAGGTCTCACGAAACACCGAGCCCCTTCCTACGTCTTTTCAGCGGTTATATGAGAGTAGTCGCTCCACAGAGGAAAAGGAAATGATTATAAAATGCAGAAGGCAAGGAGTGTGAGATTTCAGATTTTTGTTACAACTATAAACTTTGATAACGGAAAATCTGTATCAGCATATTATATTACTCTAATCTTTTAAAATGTAATGCATACATTTGAATGTTTAATGATTTTTAAAAGATAGAAAGATGATGCTGATAGAAAGATGATAATAGACAGACAGACAGATAGATATAATATAATTCAAATGTAAATAGATAGATTGTATACACTCTAAACGATGCTGGGTTGTTTAAACTCAAATTTGGGTCAAATATGGACAAACGTTAAAATTTTAATTTTAACCCAATTTTCACTTTCAACTGTAAAAATGTTTTATTACATTTTTAACCCAACATTTGGGGTTGTCCATATTAGAGCCAAATTTGGGTTGAAACAACCCAGCATTTTTTAGTGATAATTCAAATGTTAAATGCTTAAAATTACAGATTAAAATTACTGTCCAAAATCCATTAAAATGATAATTATCATATATTACATGTGTTTTTATATAATATATTACAGGTATTTATGCTACAACTCAGAAAGCCTTTGCTAGCCTTGGTCCATTAAAACCACTATTCATCAACATGCATTGATTAATCCCATGGCATATAGCAAAAAAAAAAGGTGCGACAAAATCATATGCTGGTGCAACCAACTGAGAAAGTTGGTAGCACCAGTGCAACCAGTGGAAAAGTTAGTCTGGAGCCCTGATATGATACAAAATAAATCCTATTTTAAAATCTATGTGGGTCAAAAGTAGTCAAAAGTAGTAAGAATACATTAGCTGAAATGTGTAATCTAATAGATTACAATACTACCTACAATTTTCCTCATGTAATTTGTTAACAACTTCCAGCCCTTCACTTCACATGTACGTTTAACAGCCGTCGTAACTGATTTCAACACGCATTAAAATCTCTGTAAACCGCAGATCTAACGCTCCTCTATGAGTTTGAGTGGTTAGTTTTGCACAAACAGTGATGTGGCCTTATGTAACAGTGTTTTACAGCAGAAGTTTAACATCCACACACACCTCATCTTCCCAGTAGCCGTGATGTCGACTCGCACAGGCTGGAATCTGTAGGTTGGAGAGGAGATTTCCAGAACATACGATCCCGACGGAACGTCACTGACTGAGAATCCTCCATCTTCTCTGCAGAAATGAGCAGGACACAAATACAACGTTGTGCCGATGTTCCCATTAAATCATAAAACCGTTATTTATGAATGTTCTTTAAAATCTCGCAATTCTGACTTTATTTCTCAGACTTGCGAGATATAAAGTCGAAATTCAGACTCGTTTTTGCTTTTATATCTCCCAATTGCGTGTTATAAAGTACAGTAGAGGTTTATATGTGTTTATATCTCGTAATTCTGAGGGAAAAAAAATCTGAATTTTGAGTTTATTTCTCGCAATTCTGACTTTATAATAGAAAAAAAGTCAGAATTGTGACATAAAAAGTCGCAATTACCTTTTTATTTTTCATTCTGTGGCGGAAATAAGCTTCCATACAATTCCTACATTATAACTGTCGTCTTTTAAAATGTTTTATTATGTGACAGGGAATGCTCTAACTTTCCTGGCTAACCAACAGAAGGTTTCTGGGAAGCAAAAATTGTTAGCTGGGATGGAACTGAAACCTTATCATAACGATGAATCATGGTCTCGATCACATGTCTCAGGCAGTGTTGGGGAAACTCATTACAAGTAACTTGAGTTATGTAATCAGATTAATTTATCAAGTAACTAGTAAAGTAACACATTACTTTTCAATTTACAACAAAATATCTGAGTTACTTTTTCAAATAAGTAACACTAGTTACTGTTTCACATGTATTGGCTCTCCTGTCCTCATGTTGAGAGAAATAAAGTAAGGTGTTGTGTGTGTGTGTGTGTGTGTGTGTGTGTGTGTGTGTGTGGCTGTGTGTGCGCTGTGTAAACATGTTGGTTATTTCAGTTCTAGACTAAAGGTGAACATGCATTTACTCGTCTCACTTGCACAAAAACATTCAGCATTCCTCAAAATGAATAAAAACAATAAAATGCAATACTTTATGTTTGTATCACGTTATTAACCAATGACTTTGCTGCTGACCTTCAATGATCTAATTCAACCAAACAAATAAGCAAAAATGACTTTAGATCTACTGTACTCTGCCTCTACTGTACGCTACTGTACTCCACTGTACTCTGCCTCTACTGTACTCCACTGTACTCTGCTGTACTCTACTGTACTCCACCTCTACTGTACTCTACTGTACTCCACCTCTACTGTACTCTACTGTACTCCACCTCTACTGTATGCTACTGTACTCTACTGTACTCTACTGTACTCTGCCTCTACTGTGCTCCACCTCTACTGTACTCCACCTCTACTCTACTGTAATCCACCTCTACTGTACTCCACCTCTACTGTATGCTACTGTACTCCACCTCTACTGTATGCTACTGTACTCTACTGTACTCTACTGTACTCTGCCTCTACTGTGCTCCACCTCTACTGTACTCCACCTCTACTCTACTGTGCTCCACCTCTACTGTACTCTACTGTACTCCACCTCTACTGTATGCTACTGTACTCTACTGTACTCTACTGTACTCTGCCTCTACTGTGCTCCACCTCTACTGTACTCCACCTCTACTGTACTCTACTGTACTCTACTGTACTCTGCCTCTACTGTGCTCCACCTCTACTGTACTCCACCTCTACTGTATGCTACTGTACTCCACCTCTACTGTATGCTACTGTACTCTACTGTACTCTACTGTACTCTGCCTCTACTGTGCTCCACCTCTACTGTACTCCACCTCTACTCTACTGTGCTCCACCTCTACTGTACTCTACTGTACTCCACCTCTACTGTATGCTACTGTACTCTACTGTACTCTACTGTACTCTGCCTCTACTGTGCTCCACCTCTACTGTACTCCACCTCTACTGTACTCTACTGTACTCTACCTCTACTGCACTCTACCTCTACCGTACTCTACTCTGCTGTACTCTACCTCTACTGTACTCCACCTCTACTGTGCTCTACTGTACTCTACTGTACTCCACCTCTACTGTACTCTACTGTACTCTACTGCACTCTACCTCTACTGTACTCTACTCCGCTGTACTCTACCTCTACTGTACTACACCTCTACTGTACTCTACTGTACTCTACTGTACTCCACCTCTACTGTACTCTACTGTACTCTACCTCTACTGTACTTCACCTCTACTGTACTCCACCTCTACTGTACTCTACTGTACTCTACCTCTACTGCACTCTACC
The DNA here is from genome assembly GCA_029959095.1 of Rhinichthys osculus. Classification (NCBI taxonomy): domain Eukaryota; kingdom Metazoa; phylum Chordata; class Actinopteri; order Cypriniformes; family Leuciscidae; genus Rhinichthys; species Rhinichthys osculus. The sequence continues at coordinate 748,947 of JARWKJ010000019.1, forward strand.
TCTACCGTACTCTACCTCTACTGTACTCTACCTCTACTGTACTCTACATCTACCGTACTCTACATCCACTGTACTCTACATCTACTGTACTCTACTCTACTGTGCTCTACTGTACTCTACCTCTACTGTACTCTACCTCTACTGTACTCTACTGTACTCTACTCTTCTGTACTCTACTGTACTCTACATCTTCTGTACTCTACTGTACTCTACTCTTCTGTACTCCACTGTACTCTACATCTACTGTACTCTACTGTACTCTACATCTACTGTACTCTACTGTCCATTACTACACTCTACCTCTACTGTACTCTACTTTACTCTACCTCTACTGTACTCTACTGTACTCTACCTCTACTGTACTCTACTGCACTCTACCTCCACTGTACTCTACTGTCCACTACTGCGCTCTACCTCTACTGTCTACTGCACTGTGCGCTACTGCACTCTACTGTACTCTACCTCTACTGTACTCTACTGCACTCTAATTTGCTCTACTGTACTCTACTGCACTCTACCTCTACTGTACTCTACTGTACTCTAACTCTACTGCACTCTACTGCACTGTACTCTACTGCACTGCACTCTACTGCACTCTACTGTACTCTACTGCACTGTACTCTACTGCACTCTACTGTACTCTACTGTACGCTACTGCACTCTACCTCTACTGTACTTTACTGTACTGTACGCTACTGCACTCTACCTCTACTGTACTTTACTGTACTGTACGCTACTGCACTCTACTGTACTCTACTGCACTCTACCTCTACTGTACTCTACCTCTACTGTAGGCTACCTCTACTGTACTCTACCTCTACCGTACTCTGCCTCTACTGTACTCTACCTTTACTGTACGCCACTGTACGCTACCGCACTCTACTGTACGCTACTGTATGCTACTGTACTCTACCTCTACTGTACTCTAACTCTACTGCACTGTACTCTACTGCACTGTACTCTACTGCACTGTACTCTACTGCACTGTACTCTACTGTACTCTACTGCACTGTACTCTACTGCACTCTACTGCACTGTACTCTACTGCACTGTACTCTACTGCACTGTACTCTACTGCACTCTACTGCACTCTACTGCACTCTACCTCTACTGCACTCTACTGTACTCTACCTCTACTGTACTCTACTGCACTCTACCTCTACTGTACTCTACTGTACTCTACCTTTACTGTACGCCACTGTACGCTACCGCACTCTACTGTACGCTACTGTATGCTACTGTACTCTACCTCTACTGTACTCTAACTCTACTGCACTGTACTCTACTGCACTGTACTCTACTGCACTGTACTCTACTGCACTGTACTCTACTGTACTCTACTGCACTGTACTCTACTGCACTCTACTGCACTGTACTCTACTGCACTGTACTCTACTGCACTGTACTCTACTGCACTCTACTGCACTCTACTGCACTCTACCTCTACTGCACTCTACTGTACTCTACCTCTACTGTACTCTACTGCACTCTACCTCTACTGCACTCTACTGTACTCTACCTCTACTGTACTCTACTGCACTCTACTGCACTCTACCTCTACTGCACTCTACTGTACTCTACCTCTACTGTACTCTACCTCTACTGTAGGCTACCTCTACTGTACTCTACCTCTACCGTACTCCGCCTCTACTGTACTCTACTGTACGCTACTGTATGCTACTGTACTCTACCTCTACTGTACTCTACCTCTACTGCACTGTACTCTACTGCACTGTACTCTACTGTACTCTACTGCACTGTACTCTACTGCACTCTACTGCACTGTACTCTACTGCACTCTACTGCACTCTACTGTACTCTACCTCTACTGTACTCTACTGCACTCTACTGCACTCTACCTCTACTGCACTCTACTGTACTCTACCTCTACTGTACTCTACTGTTCTCTACTGTACTCTACTGCACTGTACGCTACTGCACTCTACTGTACTCTAACTCTACTGCACTCTACTGCACTCTACTGCACTCTACCTCTACTGTACTTTACTGCACTGTACGCTACTGTACTCTACTGCACTCTACCTCTACTGTACTCCACCTCTACTGTACGCAACTGTACGCTACCAGACTCTACTGTACGCTACTGTACTCTACTGCACTCTACTGTACTCTACCTCTACTGCACTCTACTGTACTCTACTGTACTGTACTCTACTGCACTCTACTGCACTCTACTGTACTGTACTCTAACTCTACTGCACTCTACTCTACTGTACTCTACTGTACTCTACCTCTACTGTACTCTACCTCTACTGTACTCTACTGCACTGTACACTACTGTACTCTAACTCTACTGCACTGTGCACTACTGCACTCTACTGTACTCTACCTCTACTGTACTCTACTGCACTCTACTCTACTGTACTCTACTGTACTCTACTGCACTCTACTGTACTCTACCTCTACTGTACTCTTCTTGCACTCTACTGTACTCTACTGCACTGTACTCTACTGCACTCTACCTCTACTGTACTTTACTGTACGCTACTGTACTCTACTGTACTCTACCTCTACTGTACTCTACCTCTACTGTACAGAAGTAAATACCCTAAGCCTCAGGCATTTCCTTTAGCCTGAGGCTTATTCATTTGAATTCGTGTGAAAAGGGCCTTTACATTAGTTAAAAATAGAACTTTTTTTGTTATTAAAAAACAAAAAAGCCTAGCCCAGATGAGAAAAAAGTAACGCAAAAGTAATGTAACAAAAGTAATGTAACATTACTTTTAAAAGTAACTTTCCCCAACACTGGTTTCAGGTGTGTGTGTGTTTGTGTGTGTGTGTGTGTGTGTGTGTGTGTGTGTGTGTGTGTGTGTTCAAGTTTACACGCACCTGATGAATCCCACATGTGTGTCTCCGTCCAGCAGAACCCGAGCATGAGCGATCCAGTCCTGAGTTCTGACTCCCGGAACCAGAGCTCGACCCGACACCTGGACCCTCACATCTCCTTCAGGAGCCCTGAGCTTCAGCTGATCTTCCTCGGGTGTCCTGAACTTCACATCTTCTGCTGTCTCTTCATCCTCCTGTAGTTTAATGTGTTCGTGACCGAGACTCGCGTGCAACGCGAACAGCAGGAGCGCGACGCACGCGCACGCACGAGATCCCACGCGCGTCTCCATCGGATCGATGCGCGTTTTCCGCTTTTCGTCAGTCGTTTATTATTAAAGTTGTTGTTTCCTTTCGGGTACAAATCTTTTTACAGTCTATGGTACAAATAGACCAGCACGTGACGGTTTACATTTCTGTCTGCTGTCAATCAGAGTTTAACAGGCGCTCCGTGATGATGTCACGACTTTACTCAACAACTGTTTTATTTTTATTTCAGAGATTATTATTGTAGTTCAACAGAAAATGTGTTTCGAAATTGTTGCCTCTTATTTCATAAGCTGCAACTTGCCAAACACTGTGTGTGTGTGTGTGTGTGTGTGTGTGTGTGTGTGCGCGCGTATTTGTCAAATGAGCCCAGTGTGACATTTATGGACAGAGACTGAATCTATATTTAGCAAAGGTGTGCGCACACACACACACACACACACACACACTCTCTCTCTTTCTCTCTCTCTCTCTCTCTCTCTCTCTCTCTCTCTCTCTCTCTCTCTCTCTCTCTCTCTCTCTCTCTCTCTCTCTCTCACACACACACACACGCTCTCTCTCTCACACACACACGCTCTCTCTCTCTCACACACACACGCTCTCTCTCTCTCACACACACACACACACACACACACACACACACACACACACACACACCACAAACACACACACTCTCTCTCTCTCTCTCACACACACACACACACACGCTCTCTCTCTCTCACACACACACACACACACACACACACACACACACACACACACACACACACACACACACACACACACACACACACACCACAAACACACACACTCTCTCTCTCTTTCTCTCTCACACACACACACATACTCACTCACACAAACACTCTCTCTCTCTCTCTCTCTCTCTCTCTCTCTCTCTCTCTCTCTCTCTCTCTCTCTCTCTCTCTCTCTCTCTCTCTCACACACACACACACACACACACACGGGCCGGAAGTGACCCGTCACAGAGAATTAAACACAAAGTTCATCAAAACACTGATCTTGTGTGATGAATGACGATCATCTGTAAATCACAAAAATCACCAGAAAATAAAACCAACTATCAAACTGTTTAATATTGTCACAATATTTTCCACAATTTATTTTCCAAATAACTCATTATTGTTCATGATGACTCACATTAGATGCTTGTTGCTGTAATACAGTACTGAAATATATACAGTATATTCTTCCAAAATCAGCATAAATTAACCATGATGTATAAAATACTTTAAAAAAAAAGTCACATTCCAGAAATGCAATTTGAGGTGAAATACAATCCGGTCTGTTCATGAAAACAGGAACCATTCTTGTGTATGTGTCAGTCGATTTTTTGTACTCTACTGTAGTATTTATTAATATTTTCAATTCACTTTTATATTTATTTTCAGTTTTCAATTTTAGTTTAAGATGTGCTTTTTCATTGAATTTAAAAAAATATATTATATATATATAGGCCTATATATATTAGTTTTAGAAATGTAAATTTCTAAATAACAGTATAGATAAAGATCCGTATTTTATTTGTATACTACTGTAGTATTTATTAATATTTTGTATTTATTAATTAGTATGTATATTTTTAATTTTCAATTTTAGTTTAAGATTTATGGGATTTAATTAAAAAAAAATATATATATATATATATTTTATTTATTTATATATTTGATTATTTTTAATTTTGGAAATGTTAGCACTTGTTTGCTTCGGCTGTGTCTGGTGTTTGTCAGCTCCACATGTGAGCCGGAGGTCTGGGTTCGGCTGGTAATCGGGTCAAAGGCTGACCTGAATCAGATAAAGTGAAACTCGTACAGGGAAGCGTCCAGATAAAGCCTTCAGTGCCGGGCTGAAGTCCAGAGCTGATAGTGCGGCTCGCTCTCCCTCAGGATTCTCCGGATCTCCCAGTCGCACGGATCGAGGATGCTGTGGGTTTGTCTGGTTCTGGTTCTGGTTCTGCTGGCCCGGGATCCTTCTGAAGCGTCTCCTGCTGAAAACATGCACATGCTCGAGGCCGAAGAGCACAAACTCATCCTGAACCTCGGACACAAAGGTCAGATCGTAGTTCATACTCAAATATCTCTTTACTCCTGCATCTTTATGAAGTCATAGTGATTATATAACAAGATCAAGTAAATCAAACTCAAAAACGTGTTCATTGAGCCACTCATTTTTCAGAAATATAGAAATACTAGTTTGTTTGAGTGAATTTAGGGCAGTTTTCGTAACTTTACTCCACTAACACATTCTGACGTGTGAGCCATTAGAGCAAAGGTCAAAGGTCAAGCAGGACTCAGGGTGTGTTCATATAATAAAGACTAATTACATCAGGTTAGAGATAATGGCTTCTGATTAATGAAATGATGAAAGATTATCAAGACAAGCATGTGTTTTCTTAGAACATACTTATTACAGTTTCTTTTATTTATTACAACATGTCTTTTTATTAAAAATATTTATTAGTAAGAACATTTCTTTTTATGTCTTTTAAATGTTAAGTACTTCAACTTCAACGTATTTATAAATATGTTTAATAAGAAGAAATGGTGTAATAAATATAAGAAAATGTGTTTAAGTTAAATTTCTAAAACAAAAATAAAATATATGAAAGAATATAAAAATAAATTAAAGCTATATTTTCCTTTTTATAGTCCTATTTAGCTTTTGTAATATATTTTAGTATTTTTTTATTTTTCTTAAAAAAAAAAAAAAATATATATATATAAATTAATTAAAGATTATATATATATTATCTTTGATTTATTTTTATACTCTTCTAAATATTTTATGTTTTATTTTAGACAACGTATAGGGCTTTAACTTAAACATTTATTACAGTTTCTTATATTTATTACAACATTTCTTCATTTTTTTTACAAATATTTCTATTTGGATTTAATTAATTTAAAAAATGTATTTTTAATATATATTATTATTTTTATTTTATTTTTTTGGAGAGTTAGTACTTCAACTTAAACGTATTTATTTCAGTTATTTGCCAAGGCAACATGTTTATTTTTCTCTCTATTTTAATATTTTAATTTAGCTTTCACTATATATCAATAAATATCTATCTATCTATCTATCTATCTATATATATATCTATATATATATATATAATTAATTTTTTTACTTTACAAATGTTAGTACTTCAACTTAACATTTATTTCAGTTAGGTGCCAAGGCAAGATTTTGATTTAATAGTTATATTTTATTCCAGTTTTGTTTCCAAAAACGATCTGTAATGCTTCCAGCTTTAGTAATCGGTAAACGGTAAACGGTAAACAGTAAGTAAACAGTAAACAGTAAACGGTAAACAGTGAACTGTAAACGGTAAACGGTAAACAGTAAGTAAACAGTAAACAGTAAACGGTAAACAGTGAACTGTAAACGGTAAACGGTAAACGGTAAACGGTAAGTAAACAGTAAACAGTAAACGGTAAACAGTAAACGGTAAACGGTAAAAAGTAAGTAAACAGTAAACGGTAAACAGTAAACAGTAAACGGTAAATGGTAAATGGTAAACGGTAAACAGTAAGTAAACAGTAAACAGTAAACGGTAAATGGTAAATGGTAAATGGTAAACGGTAAACAGTAAGTAAACAGTAAACGGTAAACAGTAAGTAAACAGTAAACAGTAAACGGTAAATGGTAAATGGTAAACGGTAAACAGTAAGTAAACAGTAAACGGTAAACAGTAAACAGTAAACAGTAAACGGTAAACAGTAAACAGTAAACAGTAAACAGTAAACGGTAAACGGTAAACGGTAAACAGTAAGTAAACGGTAAACGGTAAACAGTAAGTGAACAGTAAGCAAACAGTAAACAGTAAACGGTAAACAGTAAACGGTAAACAGTAAGTAAACAGTAAACGGTAAACAGTAAACGGTAAACAGTAAGTAAACAGTAAACAGTAAACGGTAAACAGTAAACGGTAAAGAGTAAGTAAACAGTAAACGGTAAACGGTAAACAGTAAGTAAACAGTAAACAGTAAACGGTAAACAGTAAACGGTAAAGAGTAAGTAAACAGTAAACAGTAAACGGTAAACGGTAAACGGTAAACGGTAAACAGTAAACGGTAAACGGTAAACGGTAAACAGTAAGTAAACAGTAAACGGTAAACAGTAAACGGTAAAGAGTAAGTAAACGGTAAACAGTAAACGGTAAACAGTAAACAGTAAACGGTAAACAGTAAACGGTAAACAATAAGTAAACAGTAAACAGTAAACGGTAAACAGTAAACGGTAAAGAGTAAGTAAACAGTAAACGGTAAACGGTAAACGGTAAACAGTAAACGGTAAACGGTAAACGGTAAACGGTAAACAGTAAACGGTAAACAGTAAGTAAACAGTAAACAGTAAACAGTTAACGGTAAACAGTAAAAGGTAAACGGTAAACAGTAAGTAAACAGTAAACGGTAAATAGTAAACGGTAAACAGTAAGTAAACAGTAAACAGTAAACGGTAAACAGTAAACGGTAAAGAGTAAGTAAACAGTAAACAGTAAACAGTAAACGGTAAACGGTAAACGGTAAACAGTAAGTAAACAGTAAACGGTAAACAGTAAACGGTAAAAAGTAAGTAAACAGTAAACGGTAAACAGTAAGTAAACGGTAAACAGTAAACAGTAAACAGTAAACAGTAAACGGTAAACAGTAAACGGTAAACAGTAAACGGTAAACAGTAAGTAAACAGTAAACAGTAAACGGTAAACAGTAAACGGTAAACGGTAAACAGTAAATAAACAGTAAACAGTAAACGGTAAACAGTAAACGGTAAAGAGTAAGTAAACAGTAAACCGTAAACAGTAAACAGTAAACAGTAAACGGTAAACAGTAAACGGTAAACAGTAAACAGTAAACGGTAAACGGTAAACGGTAAACAATAAACAGTAAGTAAACAGTAAACGGTAAACAGTAAACGGTAAACAGTAAGTAAACAGTAAACAGTAAACGGTAAAGAGTAAGTAAACAGTAAACAGTAAACGATAAACAGTAAACGGTAAACAGTAAGTAAACAGTAAATGGTAAACAGTAAACGGTAAACGGTAAACAGTAAGTAAACAGTAAACAGTAAACGGTAAACAGTAAACGGTAAACGGTAAACGGTAAACAGTAAGTAAACAGTAAACGGTAAACAGTAAACGGTAAACAGTAAACGGTAAAACGGTAAAGAATAAGTAAACAGTAAACAGTAAACGGTAAACGGTAAACGGTAAACCGTAAACGGTAAACAGTAAGTAAACAGTAAACAGTAAACGGTAAACAGTAAGTAAACAGTAAACGGTAAACGGTAAACGGTAAACAGTAAACGGTAAACAGTAAGTAAACAGTAAACAGTAAACGGTAAACAGTAAACTGTAAACGGTAAATGGTAAACGGTAAATGGTAAACAGTAAGTAAACAGTAAACAGTAAACGGTAAACAGTAAACGGTAAACGGTAAACGGTAAACGGTAAACAGTAAGTAAACAGTAAACGGTAAACAGGAAACGGTAAACAGTAAGTAAACAGTAAACAATAAACGGTAAACAGTAAACGGTAAAGAGTAAGTAAACAGTAAACAGTAAACAGTAAACGGTAAACAGTAAACAGTAAACAGTAAAAGCGTCACTGATGAACCGCTGGCAGTCAGAGCGGGAGGATGAACACTGAGTCTGATGGTGTTGCTTGTTCTCTCAGAGATTAAATAATTATAGACCATTTCAACGGCTATTTGTAGATGGAAGGAAGTGACGTGTTTGGCCCTCAGACGTTTCCGGTTAGTTAGAGCGCACATTCGAAACAACGGCGGGAAGCGCTTTATTTACTGTCTATTTACCGCAATTGTGCGATAATTTTCTTATTCATGCGAATAAAACATGTCAAAATTAAAATTAGGAGCATGTTGTTCAGTGGTTGGATGTTCTCTCAGGCCCGGAAATAACTTGCTCTCGGTAATCAAAGCGTTTATATTTTCGAAATTTGCTGCGCCAGGATTGCAGCAGTGAAGCGAGAAGAATGGATACTAAGCAACTAGCAATATACAGTGTACACATTTCGATTCTGGTAAGTAAAATACTTATTTTTTCATTGGATTATTTGTATTTCTCTACTTTAACTGTTTTAAGTGTGATGCAGCATAATTTAAGCTAGCACTGTTGGTCCGACCGTAATTGTTTACATATTATGCACCTAGCAATTTGACGCGCGTGTATTGAAAAAAGGCCAAGTTTTTATTTCCTTTTTTCCCTAAATGTTCTGTGGGCTGTAATTAATTAAGTTAGGAGTTAACATTTGTTGTCAAGCTGTCTAGTCAGTTGACAACTGCAGAATGGTGTGTAACAGCTAACTGCAGTAGTTTATTATGGGAAAGGTAAAAAAAAATCATCACTTATTAAGCTTGGCTAATGTTAATTCCAACATTTACTGATGTATTACACAATAGCATTGTTTTTTAAATATTGTGCATTAACCAGATTAAGTTAAATATTTGTGTTTCTACTTTTGTCTTCAATAGGAAAGCCATCATCTGTAATTTAAGACGCTTAACACTGCTACAGGGAGACAGCTGATCGTCCTGCAGTGCCAAACCACATGTGACCATACAGTGTGTGCAGAATTATTAGACACGTTGATTTTCTGATCATATTTTTTTTCCCAGACACATTTTACCAATTCCAAACCACATTAATCTTGATAACTACTATTCATTTTGTATTTAATCATATACAAGTGATATAATTGTTTATGAAGGCTGGAAATGAAAACACCTTATATTCAGGTGGATAATAATTGATAATTATTAGGCATGTTTTCTTTTACAGATTAAATAAGCCAAAAAAAGAGATTTAACTCAGACTGAAAAGTCAAAAATCATTAAATGCCCATGAGAAGGATCCAATACTAGGAATTGCAGTTAAGGCATGACCATTGGACAGTGAAATGCTCATTGGGTCAGACGAAAACAGGTGGAGAAGAAAAGACGCATGTTAACTGTAAAACAATTAAGGTGAAGAATTAAGCGTGAAACCATCAGGAACCCTTTAGTCTCCAGCGCCGCCATTTTCCAGAACTGCTACCTACCTGGAGTCTCCAGAAGAGCAAGATATCAGGATCTCAGAGACTTAGGTTAGGTAAAGAATCCTAAAAAATTACCCCCTCTTAATAAGAATCACAAGCTGAAGTTAGTAAAATACATGAAGACTGTTTTTATGGCTTTATAGACAGACAGATCGAGAGTGACTCCTGAAGGACGAGCACCACATCCTCTTGTACCACTGTTTGAAGAATTCATGTTCCAGAATCTGGCAGTAAGTTTTGGGAGTTAATTTTTAGTCCATCTCCTACCCTGAAGTCCGTTTTGCAGAGATGGACTAAAAATGAACTCCCAAAAGTTACTGTCAGATTCTGGAAGATCATGTATTCTACTACACTTCAGCTTGTGATTTTTTCAGTGGCGATTTTTGCTTACCTAATTATGAAAACATACCTAATTATGCACACCTGAATATAAGGCGTTTTTCATTTCCAGCCTTCATAAACAATTATATATCACTTGTAAATGATTAAATACAAAATTAAATGAATAGTAGTTATTAAGATTAATGTGGTTTGGAATTGGTAAAATGTGCCTGAAAAAAATATGATCAGAAAATCAACGTGCCTAATAATTCTGCACACACTGTATGAACCCCCAGATGTGTTGGAGTACTTGAGGATTGATATTGACCCCCTTTGTTCAGGGACTCATAACTCCATTTCTGTTTGTAAAAAAAAAAAAAACATTCTGTGAAATGTGTTTTATGTTGTTGTCTCAGTTGTTGAAGCATTTTGTGTTCATACAAGTAAACACACAATAAGAAATTTAGTCAACATTTGAAGTGGACCTAACCCTTTCATCAAAGTTATACATTAGTATTGAACAAAACACGTTCTTGTCTTAGGACAACTTTGATTAACTTTTTTGATCCACTTCAAAAGTTGACTACTACAGGTGAAACTCGAAAAATTAGAATATCGTGCAAAAGTTCATTTATTTCAGTAATTCAACTTAAAAGGTGTCAATAATATTGTGAAAACCTTTTCACAATATTCTAATTTTGAATTCATAAGCTGTAAGCCATAATCATCAAAATTATAACAAAGGCTTGAAATATCTCACTTTGCATGTAATGAGTCTATATAATATATTAGTTTCACCTTTTTTAAGTTGAATTACTGAAATAAATGAACTTTTGCATGATATTCTAATTTTTCGAGTTTCACCTGTATACATACACAGCAAATCTGTATGCGACTACTTGAAAACCATAAAAGAACATAATTACCTTCAAGGACCTGAAAAGTGTATTCTGTGTGTTTTATTCTTAATTGTACAATTATTAATCTGCATGTTTCTCTTAAATGGCTAATACGGGCATTAGAAAATAAAGACAGCCAGCATTAAATTGCATTCACCTTCTATTTATTTGTGACCACATGAATGGCTCAGATAGGACATTAAAACCCTCGCACACCGTTCCACAGCAACAACTTCACCTAACTAAACACACACCCTTGGAAACGTATGAAATGAGTAATGGCATATAGCGATTAGTTTACTAGCGTACATTTAGCATTGTAATATACATGCATGTTCTGTAAAGCTGCTCTGAAACGATATGTATTTTGAATTGCGCTGTACAAATAAATATGAATATTTGCATAGATATACAGACTGACCCAGCAATGCAAGTGAAATGCCCACTCGTAACTTCGTCGGACAAACCATGATAAGTACGTTTTTGACGCTGTTTGACTTGCTTCATCTGCACCAAACACAAGACAGATGTCATCCACATTGTACGAATAAATGTTCCCAACCTTTCCGCTAAGAAATTAATTGTAAGCATCCAGACTGCGATATGCTTTTATCGCATCTCTCGTGTACACGCAAGCAGCCGCAACACGCAATCAGATGATCCGTCAGACTATTCAGGTAAAAAGTTTACGCATCAAAGTCTTATTTAAAAGGTCCGATGATTTTAATCATAATTTATTTTCAGTTTTTGGAAATACTTTAACTTGCCTTTTGCTAGACTTAAAAAGTACGAGCTTGTTTTCACCTATGGTTTTCACAGATCTGTGGTTCTAAAATGGCGCCACCGGAAATGATTTAGGGCCAGACATGCGCAGTAGCATTCCAACGCGTTTGTTATTGTTTACGTCCTTGAAATGGTCTATACACAGTATACACACACATATATTATGTAAACACAAACTTTTATTTTGGATGCGATTAATTGTTGCCCAGCACTACTTTATGTAAATATTACAGTTTATACTTTTATTTTGTATGCGATTAATTGTTGCCCAGCACTACTTTATGTAAATATTACAGTTTATACTTTTATTTTGGATGCGATTAATCGTTGCCCAGCACTACTTTATGTAAATATTACAGTTTATACTTTTATTTTGGATGCGATTAATCGTTGCCCAGCACTACTTTATGTAAATATTACAGTTTATACTTTTTTTGGATGCGATTAATCGTTGCCCAGCACTACTTTATGTAAATATTACAGTTTATACTTTTATTTTGGATGCGATTAATCGTTGCCCAGCACTACTTTATGTAAATATTACAGTTTATACTTTTTTTCGATGCGATTAATCGTTGCCCAGCACTACTTTATGTAAATATTACAGTTTATACTTTTTTTGGGATACGATTAATCGCGATTAATCGTAGCCCAGCACTACTTTATGTAAATATTACAGTTTATACTTTTTTTGGATGCCATTAATCGTTGCCCAGCACTACTTTATGTAAATATTGGAGTTTATACTTTTTTTGGATGCGATTAATCGTTGCCCAGCACTACTTTATGTAAATATTACAGTTTATACTTTTTTTGGATGCGATTAATCGTTGCCCAGCACTACTTTATGTAAATATTACAGTTTATACTTTTTTTGGGATACGATTAATCGCGATTAATCGTAGCCCAGCACTACTTTATGTAAATATTACAGTTTATACTTTTTTTGGATGCGATTAATCGTTGCCCAGCACTACTTTATGTAAATATTGGAGTTTATACTTTTTTTGGATGCGATTAATCGTTGCCCAGCACTACTTTATGTAAATATTACAGTTTATACTTTTTTTGGATGCGATTAATCGTTGCCCAGCACTACTTTATGTAAATATTGCAGTTTATACTTTTTTTGGATGCGATTAATCGTTGCCCAGCACTACTTTATGTAAATATTGCAGTTTATACTTTTTTGGGATGCGGTTAATTGCAATTAATCGTAGCCCAGCACTACTTTATGTAAATATTACAGTTTAAACTTTTATTTTGGATGTGATTAATCGTAGCCCAGCACTACTTTATGTTAATATTGCAGTTTATACTTTTTTTGGATGCGATTAATCGTTGCCCAGCACTACTTTATGTAAATATTACAGTTTATACTTTTTTTGGATGCGATTAATCGTTGGCCAGCACTACTTTATGTAAATATTACAGTTTATACTTTTTTTTGGATGCGATTAATCGCGATTAATCGTAGCCCAGCACTACTTTATGTTAATATTGCAGTTTATAAATTTTTTGGATGCGATTAATCGTAGCCCAGCACTACTTTATGTTAATATTGCAGTTTATACTTTTTTTGGATGCGATTAATCGTTGCCCAGCACTACTTTATGTAAATATTACAGTTTATACTTTTTTTGGATGCGATTAATCGTTGCCCAGCACTACTTTATGTAAATATTACAGTTTATACTTTTTTTGGGTGCGATTAATCGCGATTAATCGTAGCCCAGCACTACTTTATGTTAATATTGCAGTTTATACATTTTTTGGATGCGATTAATCGTAGCCCAGCACTACTTTATGTTAATATTGCAGTTTATACTTTTTTTGGATGCGATTAATCGTTGCCCAGCACTACTTTATGTAAATATTACAGTTTATACTTTTTTTGGATGCGATTAATCGTTGGCCAGCACTACTTTATGTAAATATTACAGTTTATAATTTTTTTTGGATGCGATTAATCGCGATTAATCGTAGCCCAGCACTACTTTATGTTAATATTGCAGTTTATACATTTTTTGGATGCGATTAATCGTAGCCCAGCACTACTTTATGTTAATATTGCAGTTTATACTTTTTTTGGATGCGATTAATCGTTGCCCAGCACTACTTTATGTAAATATTACAGTTTATACTTTTTTTGGATGCGATTAATCGTTGCCCAGCACTACTTTATGTAAATATTACAGTTTATACTTTTTTTTTGGATGCGATTAATCGCGATTAATCGTAGCCCAGCACTACTTTATGTTAATATTGCAGTTTATAAATTTTTTGGATGCGATTAATCGCGATTAATCGTTGCCCAGCACTACTTTATGTAAATATTACAGTTTATACTTTTTTTGGATGCGATTAATCGTTGCCCAGCACTACTTTATGTAAATATTACAGTTTATACTTTTTTTTGGATGCGATTAATCGCGATTAATCGTTGCCCAGCACTACTTTATGTAAATATTGCAGTTTATACTTTTTTGGGATGCGATTAATTGCGATTAATCGTAGCCCAGCACTACTTTATGTAAAAATTACAGTTTAAACTTATATTTTGGATGTGATTAATCACGATTAATCGTTGCCCAGCACAAGTTTTAGTATTTTAGTATATATATATATATATAGCTGTAATTTATTTATTGTTCTCTCAGAGATTCCCCGGGACTGTCATGATCTGTGGCACAGCTCTGGCGGTCAGGTTCGGGACGGCCTGTACCTGATCCGACCCGGAGACTCGCCGATCGCGGTGTTCTGTGCCATGAGCGAGGGCGGGTGGACAGTGGTCCAGCACATCACGGTCAACAGCAGCGTGGACTTCGACAGAACCTGGGCCGAGTACAAGCGAGGCTTCGGGTCGCTCACCGGGAACCACTGGCTGGGCAACGAGCACCTGCACCGGCTCACCGGCGGACCCGTGCGCTACAAGCTCGCCGTCAAGCTAGTGGACCAGGACGCCATGACCAAGACCGGCGAGTACGACCCGGTTCTGGTGGAGGACGAGGACGCCCAGTACCGCCTGCGTTTGGGTCCGTTTCAGGGCACGGCGGCGGACGCTCTCACGCTCGACACCGAGAACTATCTTCACGATAACCAGCGCTTCACCACCCGAGACCGGGACAACGACAACTACTTCCAGAACTGCGCTAAGCTGGAGTTCCAGGGCGTTGCGGGCGGAGGGTGGTGGTACGACGCGTGCGCCGGCGCGAACCTCAACCGCAGGAACGTCATCTACTGGCAGAAGGACTGTAATAAAGAGCACTTGTGCAAATACGCCTGGATGATGGTGAGACCTTCAGACCAGGTCAAGGTGGTTCGCTCCGGAGACTGTGCGAGAGACGAGCTCTGAGCATCTCAACATCCTTCAAACAAGATGAACTGGGCACACTTTATTTGAAGGTGTCATTGTTACGATGTAATTATACATTTAAGAACTGAGTAATAATAATTAACAACATGTACTTACTACAGGGTTTGGGTAAGATTAGGATGTGGTTGAGGGTTAGTTGCATGTAATTATGCACAATTTACTGTTATTACTGCGGTAAGTACATGTAACATATGTAACAAGGACACTGTAAAATAAAGTGTTACCGTTGAATTTACTGGAGATGTATCTCACAGAATGTAGTGATGTTTTTAATTAAAGTCTCCCTGTGGTGTAAATCCAGCTTTTAATGTTGTTTATATGTCCATGTGGTGTTTTTAATATGCTTTAAAGGTGATATATTATGCCTCTTTTCACAAGATGTAATATAAATCTATGGTGTCCCCAGAATGTGTCTGTGAAATTTCAGCTCAAAATACCAGATCATTTATTATAGCTCGTAAATTTGTTCCTTCAAACAAGATGTATTTACTGTAAAACCAAAACAATCTCTGTTCAATTAATTTCCTGTTATCTCTGTAAAGCTGCTTTGAAGCAATCTGTATTGTTAAAAGCGCTATATAAATAAAGGTGACTTGACTGGATGACTTTTCTTATTTGCGAATAAGAAAATAAAAATAATCTGAATCAAAAGGAAAAACAAGATTATTGTTCTGACCCCAATGGCAAGTTTTAATCATAAACTTCATATTAAATTCTGAAAAAAACTCTTGTCGTTTTGCTTCTAAAGGAGAAAACTGCGTTGGAAAGCAAGACAAAAACATTGTAGGGTTGAATTATTAACCCATTCAACACATGATTATCAATTATCTATTTCTTTTTTATTCAATAAACATTTAAACGTCAGATTTATTTGTACTGAAGTGCAAAAAGTTTCATAAAACAGATCACACACACGATTACAGGGAATTAACAGACCGAAGACGCACTGCAGATTATAGTCTTGTTTTCCAGCACAAATATATAAACATTGTGATAAACATATAAACATTACAAAATGCCAAGATATTAAGTCTTGTTTCTGAAAAATGTATCAAAATGTAGTGAGTTTGTGCTTAAAACAAGAACAAATATCTGCCAATGGAGTCAGAAGAAACATCTTAATTCAGAGGGAAAACAAGATTATTTCTTGTTTTAAACACAAACTCACTTCTCTTCTGATCTTCAGTCATTTTGCTTCTCCAGTAAATCTTGATTTAAGAATGTTTAGATATTTGTGCTGGAAAACCAGACAGAAACACTGATGCTTTTTGCAGTGCGGTTTCAATCCTCCGAGCAATAAAGCCAAAGAAAATAGAAAGTTCTGACATGTTTGTTCACCCTCATTGAGTTGTTTACGGCACATTTAAACCAATCTTCCAAATCACACACTGTCATTAAACGGGTTGTTTCCTGAAACTCAGACATCTTCATCAACACGACAGCGGGAAACATCCAGATCCATTGGGATGAAATCACATCAGGAGAAATGAAGCTGTTTCTGTCGTTCTTATAATGGTACAGTAAGGCATTTAAAGAGGGTACAATCGACATCAAGCCTGTGAAATGTACAACATTAGCCCTTATTAAGACTGTGACAGAAACAAAACATGAATAAAATCATCACTGAGCAAAAACATGATGGTGTGTTTGTTCTGCACTCGTGAAACTCAATCTCTTTCTTCATATTCTTACAACTGGATCTCCATCAATCCTCATATTTGATAATGGTGGGAGGTTTATTTCCATAAAGGATTAATGTTGTGAAAGCGTCACAACATTCGAAGATTACACACATCTGCTTTACAGATGAACTCAAGAGCTAGGACAGAGTTAAAGGAAAAGTTCACACAAAAATACTTATGAAAATAGTAAAGGAGGAATTTGACTGGAAAGATGGGCTTTTAATAAAACTAGTCTGTAAAAAAACGAGTTGCATTTTCCCCAAAACTTCAACGCCTATAATGCCCTTTTGATTTTGGGAGCACATAAATGCAGACGTCCGATTCCTGGAGCTGTAATTCATCCTTTATGCTGAGAAATATAGTGAGAGATCAGGTTTAGGTAAGATCATTTACATCACATCGTTCACAGACACTATAACAACACAAAACTGGTTGAAAACCTGCGAACTTTCCATTTAATTTAATCATTCCCTTTGCAAACATGGTATAGATTTACAGGAGACTTAAAGACTCATATGAGCCAGTTTTATGGTACATTTAGGACTTTTTTTTGGGGGGGGGGGGGGGGGGGGGGCAGTTCATATTCGGGGTAAACTAAACTACCAGTCAAAGGTTTTGCTAATCTTTCTGAAAGAGTCTCTTCTGCTCACTAAAGCTGCATTTGTTTGATCAAAAATACAGTAAAACAGTGAAATATTATTAGAATGTAAAACAATGTAAAATGATTTCTGAAGGATCATGTGACACTGAAGACTGGAGTAATGATGCTGAAAATCCAGCTTTGATCACATATAGATTACACTTTACTATATATTCACATAGAAAACAGCTGTTCCCTTTCAGTCAGTCACGGTCTACGTTACGTCAGAACGTCTAACGAATGGGGTCTCGCCCGAGAGCCCAATTACCTTCGAGATGCAAAAAAACGAACCAATGGTATGCAAAGTACCTTGGTCTGCGGAATCTGATTTGCGAGCTCCACCCCGCTGTGTGGGAATATAAGGAGCAGCGCGTGCATATTCGCATTCCTGCTTTCGCTTCGGAGTCGAGTGTTATTGTGCTCTACGATCACTTTCGTTTTGTCAAACTTTGAAGAGTCAAGTCTCTTCAGTGTTGTGTTGGTGTGACGCAGCGTTCAGCGGAGATCACTAAAGAGCATTTGTACCCATTGCGGGAGGATGACCCTTGGTCAATTCTTTTGACTCATGCTAGCAAACAGGACTTCCTACATGTTACGCATGCTAGCAGTGAATAGATACATGTTAATAACGACTAACTGAAGGCTGAAATATACTTCTGCGTCGGACCTATGCCGGAGCCTCTACGCTATAGACTACGAGTTGGTTTTCATTTATACTTCTGCGTCGTTGTCCGCGTTGACACGCAATTACACATGCAGAGGGAGCATGTGAAACCCGGGGAGCGGTTTTAGCGGACCAATCACAGCGCTTGCGTCTGCGTAGAATTGACACGTTGTTACATTTTTGGAGAGGTGCACGTCAGGGTACGGCGAAGGGTACGCGCGCTACACACAGCCTACGACGTAGCTACGGCGTGAGTTCGACGCAGAGGTATAAATTCGGCTTAAGTGTTAAAACATGTTAATAACATGGTAAATCATGGTAAACTATGGTAAATCATGTTAGAATCATAGTAAATCATACTAGAATGTGGTAAATCATGGAAAATCATGCTAGAAACATGGTAAATCAAGGTAAATCGTGCTAGAATGTGGTAAATCAAGGTAAATCATGCTAGCAACGTGGTAAATGATAGCAAATCATACTAGAGTGTGGTAAATCGTGGTAAACCATCGACGCTGCAATCGAGACTCACTGACCCTCAGGCGAGGTAGAGTCCCCTCTGCCATACACCGATCTAGTTCCTCTTCCCGTGAGAGGGCTACTTCGGCTGATGTCAGGGTGATGGTGTGGGCTTCCCCGACGAGTCAACCTCCACGGGCCACACGCCCCTCTCTGGCGTTGCAAACTGTGGTGCTTCCGAATAAGATTGCTGGTTCCTCTCTACAGCGACCCAGCGTTTCATTCGGGGCACCGGTGGATGATCACAAGATGGGCTTGAGTCCTCTGGAGATGAGGATTCGGCTGAGTTGCCTCCCTCTGGGACTAGTGTTGTCAAAAGTACCGACTTCGGTACCAAGTCGGTACTGAAATTTTAATAATGTGCCACTTTGAGCGCTGTTGAGCGTAATAGTAAACACCTCTGATTGGCCATTGTGTTCACGCGCTCATCGGATATGTCTGTGATTGGCTACAATGATCAATGCACGGGAGCGTTTGAGAGCACATGGAAGTGTTTGAAAGTTTAAAAAAAACTTTGTACCGAAGTCGGTACATTTGACAACACTATCTGGGACGACAGCTTTGCCCGAGTCTGATCCAGAGCTGACGGCCATGCTTGCCCGGGCAGCCGAGAGGATCAGGCTTGAGTGGAACCCTCCACCGTGCCCCGAGCGCTCAAGGCTGGATGATTGGTTCTTGGGTTCTTGGGTCTCAGTTCCATTCTTCCCGAAAGTGCATGAGGAAGTCAGCAGTTCGTGGAGGGCACCTCTGACTGCCCGTAACCGTTAACCGTAACTGGGCCTATCTCCGCCTTCACTGCCCTCGACGGCGGGGCGGCCAAGGTCTATGCTGGGGTTCCCCCAGTGGAGCGCTCTGTTGCGATCCAACTGTGTCCTCAGAGCGCCTCCACCTGGCGTGGCGACCCCAAGCACCCGTCCAAGGCCTGTAAGTTCTCTTCCACTCTCATGACTAAGGCTTACAGAGCAGCGGGCCATGGGGATTCTGCAGGTCCACCAGGCCAAGGCACTCAAACAGATGCACAAGGGCAGTGCTGACCCAGGGCTAATGCAGGAGTTGCACGGTCCCTGGGCCAGGTGATGTCCACCTTGGTGGTCTAGGAACGCCACCTATGGCTTAACCCGGCAGATATGAGGGAGTCTGAGCGAACCTGTTTCCTCAACTCCCCTATCTCCCAGGCTGGCCTCTTCAGCGGTGCAGTCGATGACTTCGTCCAGCAGTTCTCGGCCGCCCAGAAGCAGTGCTCTCCTTCCTTCAAGAGGGGTTGGAACGAAGGCTGTCTCCGTCCACCCTCAAGGTCTATGTGGCCACCAGTTCAGCTCACCATAATTTGGTTGACTCTAAGCCAGAAGGGAAGCACGGCCTGGTCATCAGGTTCCTGCGAGGAGCTAGGAGGCTCAATCCGCCCGGCCCTCAGTAGATACCCTCTTGGGATGAAGCGTGCCTGGAATTCGGGCCGGCTAACTCTCAGGTGACCCTGAGACCCCGGCTGGGATATGTGCCCAAAGTTCCCACCCCCTCTTCAGGGATCACTGGAGGAGGCAGACCCAGCCCTAGCACTGCTCTTTCCAGTACGCGCCCTTCGCGCTTACGTAGTCAAGTCATGTCAAGTCACATTTATTTATGTAGAGCTTTTAACAATACAGATTGTTTCAAAGCAGCTTTACAGAGATAACAGGAAAATAATGCAACAAAGTTTGTTTCTAGAAGAAAATAGCGTCACAGTCCAGCTTAAGTAAGTTCAGTGATGTTTCATTTTTGTTGTAAAAAAGTTTTAGTTAATTTATATATATATATAGCCACTCTGGAGAAAATCGTGATGTCATCGTCCAGCTTAGTTCAGTTCTCATATAATGGTGTCAATGCAGGCAGATCAATATTATTGTTGAATATTAAATTAAATGTTAAATTTAATGTCTGTAGATAGAACTCAGTGTTTCAAGACCACAGACCAGCTCTTTGTCTATTATGGAGGCCAGCAGATGGGAAAGGCTGTCTCCAAGCAGAGGTTGTCCCACTGGATAGCGGATGCTTTTACCATGGCTTACCAAGCCCAAAGACTGCTGGTAAGTCTTTGGTAAGGCTCCTCGCTAGCAGACATTTGTACAGCTGCGGGCTAGGCGACACCTAACACATTTGCGAGATTCTATAATCTCTGTGTAGAGCCTGTGTCCTCCCGTATACTCGCTTCAAGTAGCCAGTAAGTAGGACCTGCTTGGTGTCATTCGCTTGCTGTGCCATTCCACTCCACGGACTGGATGCATGTGCTGATTTCCTCAGGTGAGTTTCACAGTTCTGCACCTTGGGTTCCTCCAGCACTGTTGACGTCTAACACCTGTGTGCTGCCCAGTTGGCCTGCCCCTGTGTTGGACTAGGGGCCTCCATGTGTTGCGATTCCCCTGCCTGGGCAATCCCAAGTGTGTATTTCCACAGTAAGTCTCCTCCGACAGCACGTGTCTTTCGGTTGACAAGACCACTCTTGCCTCTATGAGGTTGAAATATATTCCAACCTCTGGTTTCATTATGTCAGAGATCTTCCATATGTATTCCTCCTAGGCAGTTCATGTATGTATTTTAAGTCCTCCCTACGGGTAGGCAGCATACTTGCATTTTCCTGATGGAATTTGCTACCTAGTGTACCTTGGTAACTCTGACGTTCATTTCAGCCCTTCGGTCGTGCTGGCCTCAAGACAGGGAGCTGTGGCTTGCGCCAGGCACTTGAAGACCGCCATAGTGGCGTTTTGGATAGGACCCCATTCGTCGGACGTTCTGACGTAACGTAGAACGTGATTGACTAAAAGGGAACGTCTGAAGGAGGGAACAGAGAAGTTACGTCCCCTTGCCACAACCGCTGTACCGCTGAACAGCCGGGACACACCTCTAGGGTCTTTAGCGCAGAACATGAATGTGAGTATGCACGCGCTGCCCACACAGCAGGGCGGAGCTCGCGATGCAAATTCAGCAGACCAAGGTACTTTGCATACCATTGGCTCATTTTTTGGAACTCGAAGGTAATTGGGCTCTCGGGCGAGACCACATTCCTCAGACATTCTGACATAATGTCTCCTTTCCCTCCTTCAGGGAACAAGGGTTACAT
Organism: Rhinichthys osculus; assembly: GCA_029959095.1. Taxonomy (NCBI): domain Eukaryota; kingdom Metazoa; phylum Chordata; class Actinopteri; order Cypriniformes; family Leuciscidae; genus Rhinichthys; species Rhinichthys osculus. The sequence continues at coordinate 771,111 of JARWKJ010000019.1, forward strand.
ATGTAACCGAGACGTTTTACATTGGAATAATATTTCACAATTTTTAGGGATGCACCGACATAATTTTTTTGGGCCGAAACGGATAACAATAATTCTTTATATTTGAAAGCCGATAACCAATATATTGGCAAATAAAACTAAAAACAAATTTTGATATAATTGTTGAGACCATGATTACAAAAACAAAAGTCCCACCATAATGTTCTCATTATAATTTTATGTAGCCGATATGACAGACTTGCGCTGCACATTGCACTTTAACTGGATTTTCCTTTTTGAAGTGATTCCAATCATATTTCAAGCAATTCAAAACCCTCATGTTGAACAGCACACATCTGAAGTGTCTCTGCTGAAGGAAATAATACATTATCCATCGGCTTTAATATATCAGCCAAATTTCATTAAAAAAAAACATATATCAGCAGATACAGAACTGATATGGGCCAATATATCATGTTCCCTAATAATTTTTACTGTATTTTTCAACAAATAAATGCAGCCTTGGTGAGCAGAAGAGACTCTTTCAGAAACATTACAAATCAAAACTTTTCAGTTGACAGTAAAACTGGTTTCTGTCCTGTGATAGTATTTTAAAGTCAGTTGTCTGATGAATCTGGGGCGTCTCAGGCGAGTCTGCTAAAGGTCTCAGGCGGGTTTTAGGCGAGTCTCAGGCGAGTCTGCCGAAGGTCTCAGACGAGTCTCAGGTCTGTCTTAGGAGAGTCTGCTGAAGGTCTCAGGCGACTCTCAGGTCGACTCTCAGGCGACTCTCAGAGACTCTCAGGCGAGTCTGCCGAAGGTCTGAGGCGAGTCTCAGGTGAGTCTAAGGCGACTCTGCTGAAGGTCTCAGGCGAGTCTGCTGAAGGTCTCAGACGAGTCTTAGGAGAGTCTGCTGAAGGTCTCAGGCGAGTCTCAGGCAAGTCTCAGGCGACTCTGCCGAAGGTCTGAGGCGAGTCTCGGGTGAGTCTTAGGAGAGTCTGCCGAAGGTCTCCGGCGGGTCTCAGGCAAGTCTCAGGCGGGTCTGCTAAAGGTCTCCGGCGGGTCTCAGGCGGGTCTGCTAAAGGTCTCCGGCGGGTCTCCGGCGAGTCTCAGGTGAGTCTGCCGAAGGTCTCAGGCGAGTCTCAGGTGAGTCTCAGGAGAGTCTGCTGAAGGTCTCAGGCGACTCTCAGGCGAGTCTGCCGAAGGTCTCAGGCGAGTCTCAGGCGGGTCTCAGGCGAGTCTGCCGAAGGTCTCAGGCGAGTCTCAGGTGAGTCTCAGGAGAGTCTTAGGAGAGTCTGCTGAAGGTCTCAGGCGACTCTCAGGCGAGTCTGCCGAAGGTCTCAGGCGTGTCTCAGGCGTGTCTCAGGCGAGTCTGCCACCCGCCGCCGGGTTCTGCCCGCACCAGTACAGCTTCTCCTCCTCACGCTTCTTCCTCCACTGGCACAGAAGCAACATGCGGAAGGTCTTCTGGAAGGTTTTGTTGCAGAGCGCGTAACACATGGGGTTGACGGTGCTGTTGACGTAACACAGCCAGTATCCCAGATGCCAGAGCGAGAGCGGGATGCAGTCGGAGCAGAAGGTGGACACCAGAACCATGATGTTATACGGCGTCCAGGTGAGGATGAAGGCCAGCAAGATGGCGCTCAGAGTCTGCGCCGCCTTCTTCTCTTTGATCAGCACCATCCTCTTCCTCTTGGTGATCTGGCTTTTTAGTGTGCCGTCGATAGGTTTCGAGGAAGACGAGGAGGAGGGGGCATTCACGGATTCGGCGGATGAGAAAGACGAGGGTTTTGCGTCTCCGTTGGTGTTCTTTAGTGGAACGGTTGGTTTGAACTTGTAGGAGACGCACTTCTTGCTCCGCGTACCCTAGTGAAAAAAGTATACTTTATTGTATTTGAAATATATTCCCTTTTTCAATAGTACATTGCAAATATACTAACAAAAATGTGTACTATTTTTCAATATATTAACAGTATATAAGCATCATGCTTTTACCTATTTTCACAATGCAACTTTTAACACACTTTAAAATAATTGTACTTTAGTATATTTTCTAAAAATTCTTGAAGTGAAAAGTCTGTTTATTTTTTAAAAGTGTACTTATTTGCACTTTATTAAAAATAAATTTTAGGTATATTTTAACTGTGTGCTGAAAATGTTATAGTATACAATAGTATATTGTACAAAGTACAGCTAAGAATTATTTGTTTATTAATGTGCATTTGTTATTGAAGACAAAGTGTGCAATTTGTAGTATTTGGAATTACTGTAGTACAAGGTATTACTGAGCATATACTTTTTACTCAAATATAATACACTTATAGTATATTGCTTGTATGTTTCAAAGACACTCGCAATGAATGTACTTGTAACTTGTAATAAAGTACACTTTAATATCAATAATCAAGCATGTAATTAGTCCCGACACAGGCATTTAGCACACACAAGTACACTAAATACACTTAAAGTTATGCTTTACTACAATTTAATTACAACTAAAATATACATAGTTCAAAATTAGTTGTTCCAAAATAGCACACTTCAAGTGAAAGGTGCAGTGTGTAATGTATAGCGCCATCTAGTGGTGAGGTTGTGAATTACACCCAACAGAAGTTACGGTGGTCGACAGGAAGTGATGTCGTCGTCTGAGACAGCAGAGAGTAGCCAGTTAAACACTGAGGTTTCTTTACAAAGATAAATTAAGAAATTAGGTTTACTTAATTATCCAGTAAAACGATGTTATTGGGAATATTATTGTGACTTGTTCATCAGTGTTTTACTCGCTGACTTTAGCAGCTTCTTATCACGAAGAACAACATAGTGACGAAACGTGTTTGTCCGCTCAGGGCCACCGTAGAAACATGGATGTAAGCGGACCCGCGGTGTGTGTAGAGAGAAATGCTCATTCTAAGCTAATAAACACACAACGCTTCATTATGTAAGGTCTTTATACACCACTGAACACATAGCTATGTTTATGATATTGCATTTCTGTCAACAGATCCTCCTAAATATTACACACTGCACCTTTAACTAATCATTAACACACTTGAAGTGTGCTGAATTAGTCTAGCTGCAAGTATATTTAGCATATTTTTCTTCACCAGGGTAGGACTCGTTCTGAAGTAGTTCTGCTCGTCGGCTTTGCGTTTGGACGCCTGGAAGACGCCGGGAGACGTGGATCGCTCCTCTTCCTCGGAGGAGGCGTAGCTGTTGAACTCGGCCGCTTTAGGAGTGGAGTTTTGTATGCTTTCGCTCGTATGCTTGCAGCCGCAACACGAGCGAGCGGTTTGAGTCTCGCCACTGGAGTTTGGCGAAGAGTTTACGCCTTGAAGCTCGGCGAGATCTTTAGTGCGTCTCTCGGTTTCCTTATATATCCGACAGTAAAGGATAGTCATGACGGATACAGGGAAATAAAAGGCGGCTATCGCCGTCCCGAAAGTAATCACAGGCTCGGAGAAGAACTGGATCTGACACTGTCGTTCAGGAACCGTCCGTTTTCCCACAAAATACTGCCAGCAGAGGATCGGTGGCGCCCAGAGAACGAAAGACACGAGCCAAGCTAACCCGATCATGATGGCCGCTCGCTTCGGCGTGCGTTTGGCTCGATACGTCAGCGGTCTGGTTATAGAGAAGTAGCGATCGAAGCTAATAACCAGTAGGTTCATCACAGAGGCGTTACTAGCCACATAATCCAACGCTAGCCATAAATCACAGGCTAGGCTTCCGAGAGCCCAGTAGCCCATGAGGATATATGAGGTGTACAGGTTCATGGAGAACACGCCGATGATGAGGTCCGCGAAGGCTAGGCTAAGCAGGTAGTAGTTGTTGACCGTCTTTAACTGGCTGTTCACCTTGAAGGACAGCATCACCAGAACGTTCCCGATGATGGTGACGAGGCTCACCACGGCGGAGACGCTAGCGATCGTCACCACTTCCCATAGACTGTGTGTGAACAGGACATCTGAGGCGTTAGCGCTGACGTTCATGATGATCGCAGCGGCTCGGTTCTCCATTCACACGTGGTTCGGCACGTCCATCTCCTGCACAAACACAGACCGGACAGGGACTTCAGATGAGAAACTCGCTCTTTAATTAGCTCTGGACCCAGACAGTAACATAGTGTCGGCCCACATCCGGCCCACATCCGGTACGCGCTGGATCCACAAGTTCCAGATGTGGGCCGGATCTGGGCCGACACGATGTTGCTGTCTGGGGATGTTTAATACAAGGCTATTATCGTTAACTAAAACTACTGAAAACATTTCTGTTAAGTGAAATACCGCTGAAATAAAATAAAATATCAGATAAAACAACTTAAACTAAACAAAAATTTGAAATGTCGTACTAAAATGTCTAACTGGACATAAATAAAAACTGAAACTGAAGTAAAAATAAAATAAACCCAAATAGTCCAAATGTTTTTGTTAATTGAAATGCAGCTGAAATAAAATATAAATATTGGATGAAAAACAAAGTAAATTAGGAATGTTGCATGGCAATAAATTGAAATATGTTCAAGTTGAAGCACTAAAATATCTAGCTGGAAGCAAATTAAATAATTAAAATTAAAATTAAATAAAAATAAAATTAATAATTAAATGGAATGTACATTTAGTCCAGGGTTTTTATCATTATCAAAACAATCCATTTTTGCTAAGTGAAATACAGCTAAAATAAAATATAAATATTATATTAAAAAAAACGAAATTAAATGTAAAATATTGCATTAAAATATCTAACTGGAAATAAATAAAAACTGAAACTGATTTTTATTTTTTAATAAACCTAAATAGTCTGTGGCTTTAATCCAGGGTTATTATCCTTTACCAAAACTATAAATAAAACATTTCTGTTTGACTCACCAAAGCTGAAATAAAATCACATACTAGATGAAAAAAAATGCAAAGCACTAAAATGTAAATAAAAAAATAAAAAAGTCCAAATCCCATAAACATACAAAGAATTAAGTTGAAAGTAAAATGAAAACTGATTATATAAATATAAATGCTAATTCAAAATATGAAAATAAACTATAACAGTATATAAATAATACTAAAATACTTTTTTAGATAATTGTCATAAACAATATCTGAATATATCAAGAGATTGAGTTTGTTAGAAACCTTTCATGTCTAAAAATCACTGACTTCTCTAAAGTGCTCGAATCAACCTTAAAGAAGTTTATTACAGTATTTGACGATTCATTAATTTAGTTCATCATAGAATATCATCATAATCATCCAATAAAATAGATGATGAGAGCTTCTAAGATTACACGTTAAGCTAATACTTAATGCCATTTAGAGTCATTATCATTCCATTGAAATCCCATTTGACATCTAATGTCTGATGGTTCATTGATCATCACTGATGGTGTGTGTGTGTGCGTGTGCGTGTGTGTGCGTGTGTGTGCCTGTGCGTGTGTGTGTGTGTGTGCGTGTGTGTGTGTGTGTGTGTGCGTGTGCGTGTGTGTGTGCCTGTGTGTGTGTGTGTGTGTGTGTGTGCCTTTGTGTGTGTGTGTGTGTGTGTGTGTGTGCGCGCGCGCCTGTGTGTGCCTCTGTGTGTGCGTGTGTGCATGCGTGTGTGTGTGCGTGTGCGTGTGCGTGTGTGTGTGCGTGTGTGTGTGCGTGTGCGCCTGTGTGTGTGTGTGTGTGTGTGTGTGTGCCTTTGTGTGTGTGTGTGTGTGTGTGTGCGTGTGCCTTTGTGCGTGTGTGTGTGTGTGAAGCGCCTCTAGAGGGCAGTTCCTAATAAAACCTCAGAGAGATCTGAAGCCTGGAGTGACTGAAGACACATCTTGATGTAAGACTGTTTAGATATTTGTGCTGGAAAACAAGACAGAAACACTGAGGAAGAGCATACAGTAAATGCAGCATCTGTAACCTAACCATCATAACCAGCAAAACTTCATCTGAACCACTGCAGGAAATGTTATGGTACTAGGCTACATTATATTTACGCATTAGTTATAATCAATTTATTCAGGTTTTGAGCATAGACCTGAACATTCAACACATTCTCATCCTTTGGCGTCATATAGGTGACATTTCGTCGAAATCTCACGCACAGCGTCAATATAACATATGTTATTATGGGTAGGTTTAGGTCTGGGGTAGGGTTACGGTTATGACGCCTTGGGATCTGCGTCTCATATTGACGCTAAAGGATGCCATGTGCATAAGATTTCGACGAAATGTCAAAAGCGTCACATGTATGACGCCTTGGGATGAGAACGGGCTGGAACATTACATGTCCAAATTAAACTGTGGTAAATCTTGAACGCTTTAGAGCGACAGACTGAAGTTTGATCTCTTCTCAAACACGACACTCGGCAGATTATTGCTGAGGTGAAAAAAGTGAACTTAAAAAAAGTTACAAAATTTTACGTGTATTGTTATGAAAAATACACAAAAATACTATTTTGAATTCTTTTATGAAATATATATTTTCAAAACATGTTTTACTCTAAAACTGAGAAACCAAAGCCATAACTCTCCACCAGTGGTGTTCCGCATGTGAGTCTGATCTCAGTAAAGGAGCGTTCAGTGAGAGTGTGTTCGGCTGCAGTTCCACACGCTTCCACTAGAGGAAACTCTCCTTCATTTCCAGTGCGTCGTTTCTGAGCGCGAGCAGCTCCAGTGGGACCAGTTAACCTGTTCAGATCATGGCCAGGATTGATTTTTTTTTTTTAGATTCCAAAACCTTCACCAATTTCATACCATTCCGATGAAGTCGGAGTTTTTTTTTTAACGTAACATGTTTCAGTCACAAATGACCGAAGAGCACTAAAGTGACTCAGAAATCCTCAGTTAAGCATCATCTGTACTGTACATGTACAGCAGGAGCACATGCTCAGATGAGGCGCGCGCACGTGAACAGGCACACGAATGATGTATCAGTGGCTTTTTGTTTCCAGGGAAACAGCGGAGTGATTTCTTTTGAATGATAAAGCCAACATCATCCAAGGCCGAGTGAAACGCTGAGGACAAACCAAACAAACACTTGAGGACCTTCTGGATGAGTTTAACGTGACGCACGCTGATCCTCAAACACATGCGACAAGAGCGCGTGCATGGAAAAATCAAAATCCACAGGATTAATAACCATTTGCTTTGAACGGACGTGATACACGAATAAAACACTGTTACAGTGTAGCTGCTGATGCACTGAAGCACTTCCTCAGTGTTTCACGTGTTTTCCAACACAAATATCTAAACATTTTTAAAATCAAGGTACATTTACTGGATTAGCTGGAAGATCTCTCAAAACCATGTACATTTAGCTTTAAATTATGAGTGTTCTGAACGCCCAAAACATTCAGTTTTTTAATGTTTAAAAAAAGTTTTTCTTGGTTATGTGAACGTTAAGGGAACGTTCATTCATCAAACATTATGTGTAACTAAAACGTTTCAGAAAAAAAAAACGTTCCATGAATGATGTATAAATAATGTTTTAGTGCTAATTTTTAGAGAAGATTATGAAAGACCAGATGACTTTGAATGAACGTTCTATTAACGTTATTGGAAGAACGTTTGATCATCACTTTGAGAGTATCTTGACTGTTAGCTGATGACAAGATATTAAGTCTTTTTTTTCTGAAGAAATAATCAAAATTCTGAGTTTAAAGGGGCTTTATGCAAGAATTTTCCTGTATTAATTGTTTTTTTAATTGTCATTGTGTGAACAGCTTGTAACGAGACTGATGTTTATGTGAAGAACTCGTTCTGGTTTTACAGTAAACAATGAAAAGCATGTGACGTTACGCTCCAGAGAGCCTCTTCCTTCAATCGCACATGAAACCAATGCTTATACAATGTTCAGGGTTATGCAGAAAGAGCCGTTCTGCACTGTAACGGCAGTCATGCAGAGAAAAGAGATTAAGTCTCACATAGTCAGATCTATATAGTCTCTAATACACTTTATAATCAGACTTTCATAACAGTGTGATTTAATGTGGACATGATGCGGTGAATCTCAGATCTGCTGCAAACATCCACATCTCTATGATCAGATGCTTTCTCAGTTCTGTTGTGTGTTTATTGTGTTATTGAGAGGAACGTGCAGCATATATTCCATATTCATCAAATCTCGGACAGATATTCAGAGATTACTTTGAGATGTTTGATAGCAAGTGTTTTCAACAGGATAATGGCTCAGCGCTCACACGGCCGATGACTCTCGACTCTGTCATCATGTTATTGACATCATCCCTGCTGGAAATACACACTGAATCACTGCATTACTCAGTCCTGGGAAAGCTAAATGATAAAAAAGAAGAATGATGGTCAATGCCATTGATTTTATACAGCCTCTAAAATCACCAAAACACCAGCTGATCCAAACAACATGATGAAGAACAGATCCTGCAGCCGGAATTTTTTTGTATTTTTTTTTTGGAGCCGCTTTGAATCTTAGTGATAAAAGCAGAAAGATCTGGTTTGCGGATATTTGTCTGTTTCTCTGTTGTGAAGGCGGCATGTGGTGGGCAGATTTCTGAGGAAGCAGATGAATAAATGATGACTGTATATTGGCGGATGATCTGATCTTACTGTCGCTCACAAACACGGACATCCTGAAATATAAGTTTTATATTGAGCATTAAACTCACAGGTGGATTAGACAAAAGATAAACTGATAGATATTGAGTACATTAAGAATTGCAAACATTTTTGTATTTCAAATTTTCTGAAAGTTTAAATATTCAAGTGAGTCATTGTCTAATTAATTATGAACTGATACATTTTCAGATTGATTCTTATAATCGGGTGATTCACCCAAATAATTCATTATGCTGCTCAGAGATTGTCTTTAAATAAACTAGATCATACATTGCTAATGTCCAGTTTAATTAAGGGTTATTGATTATCTGGAAAAACTACATAAAAGAACAGAACTGAAAACTTCCTCCCAAAACCAAACTGAACTTCAACTAACTAAACTTAGTACTCATTATTAACAAGAACAAATGTACGAAAGTGATTAAGAAAAAAAGAAATGGTGACTTTTTGACCAATATGAATATTGTATGATATGACCCCACCACGGAATAAAAAAGGTAATTGCAACTTTTAATCTCACAATTCTGACTTTTTTCTCCTCTAAATTGCAGGTTTAAATAAATTGCAAGTTTATAACCTGCAATTCTGAGTTTATATATCGCAAATCTGCCTTTTTTCTTACAATTCCACGTCTATATCTCACAATTTTGTTTTCTGAATTTATATTATTTATATTATTTGCGAGTTTATATCTCGCATTTCTGACTTTTTTCTCTGAATTGTGATATAAACTTGCAAATTACAAGAAAAAGAATCAGAATTGAGATAAAAATGTGCAATTACTTTAATTTTTTTATTTTGTGTTGGAAACAAGCTTCCGCATAAACACTGCTGTGAACCACGACCACTGACTGTGATGAAAGTGCAGCGTTGATCTGCTAATGACCTCTGAGACTCTCCGTCCTCAGTGTTTTCCCGTCTCACGTCACATTCCAGCGAGCCTCAGCTGTGTGTGTGTGTGAGTGTGAGTGTGTGTGTGTGTGTGGTGTTCTGACCCGTGTCTAATGTTCCTGCAGTTCTGCTGCGACTGACAAACTTCCTCCAGCGGTGAGTTTGTGTTCGAGTCTCAGGTGAAGCTGCAGACGCATCAAACTGCAGAAAATCCTGGAACCCATTTATCATTCAGTTCATTTATGTGCAACACACTGCAAAAATGAAATCTGCAGTATTTTCTCTTGTTTTCTAGTTGTGGCGGGAGGAGCAAACCACAGACACAGTGGGTGTGGCATCAGGCCTCAGAGAGAAATAAAACATAAAAATGTCCAAAAGGGAATGAAGTGTCCAAGGGGGGAAAGTGTCCAAATTAACAGGGGATCTATAGAGTCCTCGTCGTGCCGGGGAATCGTGAAGGAAGGACCCGTGTTCAGTCAGGATGGGTCCAGGTCTTCATTTATACAGCGCTTTAACAATATAGAGTTTCACAGCAGCTTTACAGTAACGGAGAGTGTTTAGGCTTTACAGCAGCTCTAGAATAAAGTTATTGTCCAGATAAAGTTAGTTCTGATTGATTCACTTGCGTTGCAAAGATCATTAGGGATTAACTTAGCGGCCGCTAACACAACACCGGTTTAAACGTTTTAAACTTTAATGTGTTCCGGCCGTTCATTTGAACGACAACAGTGTTTGGTGGCTCGAGAACGCAAACTTTGAAACAGGTTCCAAGGTGCAAGTTTTTAAACGTCATCTCCGTGTAAACTTCAAAAACTGTGAAAAGGGTGACGGCGTGCACATGCATATTAAGTGTTTAGTCTATAGACACCATATGGCAGTCTGGGAATCCCTCCATGCCGCCCTTCCTAGGCCCTCAAGGAAAAGAGACCGGTCTGTTGAGAAAAAGTATTCAACATTTAAGTGTTTAAGTATTCAGCGGCTGTGACGAGGGTTCATTAGATTCAGATGTGCCTCATCACACACCACCAGTCCTGGGTGTTACAGCGCCTCCTCTCTCACACACACTCCTGTCGGGAACCTGGTGAAGGGTGGCGATTTAAAGTTCACCCAACAATGAGAACCAATGAGGTTCATTCTCGTGTTACGCAGCACGTTTGAGCTTCAGCAAGAACCAATGAGGTTCATTCTCGTGTTACGCAGCACGTTTGAGCTTCAGCAAGAGCCAATGAGGTTCATTCTCGTGTTACGCAGCACGTTTGAGCTTCAGCAAGAACCAATGAGGTTCATTCTCGTGTTACGCAGCACGTTTGAGCTTCTGCAAGAGCCAATGAGGTTCGTTCTCGTGTTACGCATCACGTTTGAACTTCAGCAAGAGCCAATGAGGTTCATTCTCGTGTTACGCAGCACGTTTGAGCTTCAGCAAGAGCCAATGAGGTTCATTCTCGTGTTACGCAGCACGTTTGAGCTTCAGCAAGAACCAATGAGGTTCATTCTCGTGTTACGCAGCACGTTTGAGCTTCTTAAGAACCAATGAGGTTCATTCTCGTGTTACGCATCATGTTTGAGCTTCAGCAAGAACCAATGAGGTTCATTCTCGTGTTACGCAGCACGTTTGAGCTTCTGCAAGAGCCAATGAGGTTCATTCTCGTGTTACGCAGCACGTTTGAGCTTCAGCAAGAACCAATGAGGTTCATTCTCGTGTTACGCAGCACGTTTGAGCTTCTACAAGAACCAATGAGGTTCATTCTCGTGTTACGCAGCACGTTTGAGCTTCTACAAGAACCAATGAGGTTCATTCTCGTGTTACGCAGCACGTTTGAGCTTCTGCAAGAGCCAATGAGGTTCATTCTCGTGTTACGCAGCACGTTTGAGCTTCAGCAAGAACCAATGAGGTTCATTCTCGTGTTACGCAGCACGTTTGAGCTTCTGCAAGAGCCAATGAGGTTCATTCTCGTGTTACGCAGCACGTTTGAGCTTCAGCAAGAACCAATGAGGTTCATTCTCGTGTTACGCAGCACGTTTGAGCTTCAGCAAGAGCCAATGAGATTCATTCTCGTGTTACGCAGCACGTTTGAGCTTCAGCAAGAACCAATGAGGTTCATTCTCGTGTTACGCAGCACGTTTGAGCTTCTTAAGAACCAATGAGGTTCATTCTCGTGTTACGCATCATGTTTGAGCTTCAGCAAGAACCAATGAGGTTCATTCTCGTGTTACGCAGCACGTTTGAGCTTCAGCAAGAGCCAATGAGGTTCATTCTCGTGTTACGCAGCACGTTTGAGCTTCAGCAAGAACCAATGAGGTTCATTCTCGTGTTACGCAGCACGTTTGAGCTTCTGCAAGAACCAATGAGGTTCATTCTCATGTTACGCAGCACGTTTGAGCTTCAGCAAGAACCAATGAGGTTCATTCTCGTGTTACGCAGCACGTTTGAGCTTCAGCAAGAACCAATGAGGTTCATTCTCGTGTTACGCATCACGTTTGAGCTTCAGCAAGAGCCAATGAGGTTCATTCTCGTGTTACGCAGCACGTTTGAGCTTCAGCAAGAACCAATGAGGTTCATTCTCGTGTTACGCAGCACGTTTGAGCATCTCAAGAACCAATGAGGTTCATTCTCGTGTTACGCAGCACGTTTGAGCTTCTGTAAGAACCAATGAGGTTCATTCTCGTGTTACGCAGCACGTTTGAGCATCTCAAGAACCAATGAGGTTCATTCTCGTGTTACGCAGCACGTTTGAGCTTCAGCAAGAACCAATGAGGTTCATTCTCGTGTTACGCAGCACGTTTGAGCTTCTGTAAGAACCAATGAGGTTCATTCTCGTGTTACGCAGCACGTTTGAGCATCTCAAGAACCAATGAGGTTCATTCTCGTGTTACGCAGCACGTTTGAGCTTCTTAAGAACCAATGCGGTTTTTTATCTTGTGTTATGCAGGTTGTGAATAAAAGCCTAAATTAAATCTGTTCATCATATAAAACGATCAATCTGGTCAGAAATTTGATCTAAACCACTCAATTCATATGGATTAGTTTTACAATCTAATTAATTAACTTTTTGAAGCATCAAAGTGGTAGTTGAGTAACTGTCAATGGAGGGACAGAAATCTCTCAGATTTCATCAAAAAGATCTTAATTTGTGTTCTGAAGATGAACGAAAGTCTAATGGGTTTGGAACGACATAAGGGTGAGTAATTAATGACAGAGTTTACATTTTTTTGGTGAACAATCCCTTTAATGTACGGGGTGGCGCTGATAATAAGGGCGAGGCAGCCGTTCCGTCACACAGCACAAATTTATAAATATATAAATATTCCTAAATACATCTAAACATTCCTGCAAAATTACATATTAATAAGTCTTGTTTATTTTTCTGACACCATTGGCAGATATTTGTTCTTGTTTTAAGCAAAAACTTACTTCATTTTGATCAATTTCTCTTCTTTTCTCAAGTCACGTTGCTTCTCCAGTAAATGTATTTTGATTTAAGAATGTTTTGATATTTGTGCTGGAAAACAAGACCGAAATATTGAGGAATAACATCCTTTTTTTCTTCAGTGCGTTAGTCAATATGTCTGATTTGACTGTGTTTTGCAGCGTCTCGGGTCAGAACGCTTGTATTTCCCCAGCGTTTGGGCTCCTTTTAGTTCTCTGCAGGACTCGTTAAAATCATGGCTGACCGCCTCTAATCTGTGTCGTGTTCATGTGTGATTAGTTCTGATGAGAGACGGATAGAAACAGTGACCTCTATCAGATGTCAGCACTGCTTCTGCTCTACATGATGAATGTTAAAGCATTTGTAGTGTGAATGAAATTCAGGATCACAATCCTGTTCAACAGCCCCAGACTGACGCCTGCTTCACTTATGCTTTATGGCGATTCTGTGTAAGCAAACACACTTATGAAGTCACTAAAGTTCTCAAAACTCCATACAATGCTTCGGTCTCTCTTATATAAAATATTATAACATGTCTTGTTGTTCTTTTGCTTTTTATTGCAATGTACAGCACTTTGGAACTACTGTGGTAGCCTGTAAGGTTCTATATAAATAAATAAACGAACGAACGAAATATCTAAAATCACACAGTTACAAAAGGACTCGATGTATAATGAAGATCTGAATGGTTCAGCTGCGTTTACAGTGAACAGGGAACGTTCTGGCAAGATTCTCTCAACGTTATAAAGAAATGTTCTTCTAGTAACTTTATTAGAATTCGTTCCATGTTTTCCAGTTTTTAATAATGTTCTCAAAACATTAGCACAAAAACATTATTTATACATAATTTATTGAATGTTTTTTCTGAAACATTTTAGTCCAGATAACTTGATGTTCAATTATAACAAATGTAAATAGATAACAAATGTTCTATTAACGTTACTGCAAGAACTTTAAGAGAACCTTGCCAGAACGTTCCAATAACTCTTGCAATAATGATGGAGTCCAGATTAGCGTTTCTGCACAAATATTCACTGGAGGGAAAAGTGTGACAACTAGCCCCAGTACGTTCCACACGATTGACCGAGACTGAAGCTGTACTTACAGAAACCACACGTCCCAGCAGCGGCTTCATGAAGACACAGGGACAGAAGTCCTGCGGTAAACATGGTAAACGACTCCAGTTTTACTCCTCCAGTGCTTATAAATCCACTGTGAGCGAAATGTTCCATCCAAACATGCAGTGAAACCTGCACACATGTCACACTGAGTTACTCCAGCGCTTCACATGCACACTGAAGTGATGAAGAGAGAGAATGAAGATGAAGAACCCTGAGAGCAGCAGCAGAAGTGATGAGAGAGAGAGAGAGAGAGCTGTGACTCCTCACTGACGACACGTACGCAGCTGACGCTCACACTGAGAGAGAGAGAGAGAGAGAGAGAGAGAGAGAGAGAGAGACCACAGATGACTGAATGCTGATAAAGTCATGTGAAGACTGGAGAAAGTCAAGGAGCAAGAAAAGAGAAGCTGTGAGGGAAACAGGAGCAGCGAGAGGGCGAGCGGTCGCTCATAACTAGCTGGTTAATTGCCCTATGGCAAGCCGTTTTAGCTTAAAATGTCCCCAGCGTTATTTATCATAATTGATTCTTACTAGTAAAATTTCATTTTTGAGAGCTCTTTTTGGAAGTCTTACCAGTAAAATTTAATTTGGATAGCTTTCTAATTGGGATTCTTACCAGTAAAAATTAATTTCTAATTGGGATTCTTACTAGTAAAAAATAATTCGGAGAGCTTTCTAATTGGGATTCTTACCAGTAAAAATTAATTCGGAGAGCTTTCAAATTGGGATTCTTGCCAGTAAAAATTAATTCGGAGAGCTCTCTAATTTTAATTCTTACTAGTGAAAATTCATTTGGAGAGCTCTTTAATAGGAATTCTTACTAGTAAAATTTTATTTGGAGAGCTCTCTAATTGGAATTCTTTATAGTAAATTTTCATTTGGAGAGCTCTTTAATTGGAATTCTTACTAGTAAAATTTCATTTGGAGAGCTCTAATTGGAATTCTTTATAGTAAAATTTCATTTGGAGAGTCCTTTAATTGGAATTCTTTATAGTAAAATTTCATTAGGAGAGCTCTCTAATTGGGATTCTTTATAGTAAAATTTCATTTGGATAGCTCTCTAATTGGAATTCTTTATAGTAAAATTTCATTTGGAGAGCTCTCTAATTGGAATTCTTTATAGTAAAATTTCATTTGGATAGCTCTCTAATTGGAATTCTTACTAGTAAAAAATAATTTGGAGAGCTTTCTAATTGGAATTCTTACTAGTAAAAAATAATTTGGAGAGCTTTCTAATTGGAATTCTTACTAGTAAAATTTCATTAGGAGAGCTTTCTAATTGGGATTCTTACTATTAAAATTTAAATTGGAGAGCTCTCTAATTGGAATTATTACTATAAAAATGCAATTACAACAAGTAACACTGGTAACATTTTAAGGTAAAACGGCTTGCCATACCGTGTTGAGCTTGAGCTTTTGTCCTGAGCTGCAGACGTGTGCTGAGATAAAGACCGCATGTGTTTGAGCTTCATCACGGCCGTGTCATCGGCTCATTCTCTTCCTCACGCTGTGTGTGCGCAGATAAGAGATGCACAGATTCACTCATAAACACACAACGCAACAATACAAGAACTAATACAAGGAATGATTCACTTCTGTGCTCATTAACTCCCTCGTGGCAGGAGAGATGCAGCATCTGTTACCACTGACACCATCTCTCAGATTCAGCTTTATATCTATGATGGGCATAGAAAACAAAAACGTTACGAAAAAATTTAATGTTTAACCTCATGTAAATGTTTTTTTTTCCCTCACGCTTTTTGCATATTTTATTGTTATTGTTATTATTATTATTTTGTTCTATACTGTACAATTTGTTTAGTTGTTTTTGGCATTAATAAAGGCATTTTCATTTAAGTTAAAATTCAGATTTATTGATTTTATTAAACGTTTTAAGTTCCAAACATGATGAGTTCTGATGACATAATAATATTGATTATTGCATCAACTTAATATTGTGTGTAATTTAAACTGTTCATTGATTTTAAAATTAATTTAAATGAAATTCTCTTGATATCTTTGAAAATTGGGCCATGTATTTCTAGTTCCCAGCATGCTTTGCACAGGACTGGATCAGGAGAATAAATTTGAATATGAAATTAAGTGTTCATATTTTATTTGTGTTTTAGTGAAGGGAAGGTGAAGACCTGGGGACTCCTGAGACTTATATTACATCTTTTAAGAAGGGGCATAATAGGTCTATAATATTTCTAATATTAAAGGGGGACCAATTATGCCCCTTTTTACAAGATGTAATATCAGGAGTCCCTGTGGAGTTTCAGCTCAAAATACCCCACAGATCATGTATTATACCATGTTGTAAATGCCCATTTTTGAGTGGAGGGGAAAACATTGATAAGCTTTGTAACATCAATTGGTTCAACGGCCACAACTCAGTAGGTAGAATAACTTAATTTTCAATAATTAAGACACATTTTGCTCCAAATTAAGCTCATTTAACTCACAAGAATTTTTCACTACCAGTTGCCATACTTTTTTTTTTTGTTGAACCAAAACATTTGTTTGTGGGCAAGTGTTTCAGTTGATAATTTTTACATTGATGTTATTTGACTCATTTTGAACATGTAGATGAACTCATGAGACATTAGAGCCACTAAACTTCGTCATTATCATTTTCACACTCATTTCTGTACTTGAATAATAATTAGAGATCTCATTACACACAACTGACACTGGCAAGTCCTGACAAGATCTTTAATACTCTCTCACACACACACACACACACACACACACACACACACACACACACACACACACACACACACACACACACACACACACACACACACACACACACACAATCCTGCAGCCGAATTATTCCTATACTCATGAGTGACAACAGAACCAAACTCTCAGCATTATTTCCATGTCTTTCTGAATAATGTTTTCACATCATGTCTCAGTCAGTTGCTGACGCTGCTGGATGTCCAGTTTCAGATGATCCAGTGTTTGACTGAAGTGTCAGATGATCCTGTGCTGAAGTGTGTTTGACTGAAGCGTCAGCAGAGCGGCTGAAATGCGTCCCATCTGCCCTTCCAGCAGACGGCCAGCGGATCGAGCTCCTGATCGCTGAGATACGCATGCCCTGGATTTCCATGTGTCACAATACCACTAAAAACCCAAGACCAAGAACCAGAACCAGAAACCAAGGATCAAGTATCATGAATAGTTGTAAGACGCTGGATTGAGTGTCTGGACGTCTGAATGAGCTTCAACCTCAGCAGGACACACACTAGTGATTAAATATTCATCACACTGCTTGAATAAACCTCAGCGTGTTTGAAACAAAAATGTTCCAAGAATGTCTTTGTCATAAATGATGACAGAATGTTAATTTTTCAGTGAATGATTCCTTTAAAGGGATTCCCAAAAATGAAAATTAGCCCATGGTTTACTCTCCCTCAAGCCATCCAATAGGTGTAAATTACTTTCTTCTTTCAGACGAATGCAATCTGAGTTGTATCTCTTCCCAGCTTTATAATGGCAGTGAATGGAGGACGAGATTTTGAAGCCCAAAAAAATCCATCCATCATAAAAGGAATCCATACGACACCTGGGGTAAATAAAGGCCTTCTAAAGCGAAGCCATGCGTTTGTGTAAGAAAAATATCCATATTTAAAACTTTATAAAGTAAAATAACTAGCTTCCGGCCAAACGGACATACGGATTCGACTTAAGTCTAATCGCAACTTATGGGAGTAATGCGACGAACTGCTGATATTTACGCTACGCATGACGCACAAGTAGAGACTGAGTATATTCGTTTGGCCGGAAGATTGTTATTTTTACTTAGTAACGTGTTAAATATGGATATTTTTCTTACACAAATGGTTTCGCTTTAGAAGGCCTTTATTAACCCCCCAGAGCAGTGTGGAGCACTTTTATCATGGATAGATTCACTTTTATCATGGATAGATGCACTTTTATCATGAACAGATGCACTTTTATGATGGATAGATGCACTTTTATGATGGACAGATGCACTTTTATGATGGATAGATGCACTTTTATGATGGATAGATGCACTTTTATGATGGATAGATGCACTTTTATGATGGATAGATGCACTTTTATGATGGATAGATGCACTTTTATCATGAACAGATGCACTTTTATGATGGATAGATGCACTTTTATGATGGACAGATGCACTTTTATCATGAACAGATGCACTTTTATGATGGATAGATGCACTTTTATGATGGACAGATGCACTTTTATGATGGACAGATGCACTTTTATGATGGATAGATGCACTTTTATGATGGATAGATGCACTTTTACGATGGATAGATGCACTTTTATGATGGACAGATGCACTTTTATCATGGATAGATGCACTTTTATCATGGATAGATGCACTTTTATGATGGACAGATGCACTTTTATGATGGACAGATGCACTTTTATCATGGATAGATGCACTTTTGTGATGGACAGATGCACTTTTATGATGGACAGATGCACTTTTATCATGGATAGATGCACTTTTATGATGGACAGATGCACTTTTATGATGGATAGATGCACTTTTACGATGGACAGATGCACTTTTATCATGGATAGATGCACTTTTATCATGGATAGATGCACTTTTATGATGGATAGATGCACTTTTATGATGGACAGATGCACTTTTATGATGGATAGATGCACTTTTATCATGGATAGATGCACATTTATGATGGATAGATGCACTTTTATGATGGACAGATGCACTTTTATGATGGATAGATGCACTTTTATGATGGATAGATGCACTTTTATGATGGACAGATGCACTTTTATGATAGATAGATGCACTTTTAGGATGGACAGATGCACTTTTATCATGGATAGATGCACTTTTATCATGGACAGATGCACTTTTATGAATGATAGATGCACTTTTATGATGGATTGATGCACTTTTATGATGGATAGATGCACTTTTACGATGGATAGATGCACTTTTATGATGGATAGATGCACTTTTACGATGGATAGATGCACTTTTATGATGGACAGATGCACTTTTATCATGTATAGATGCACTTTTATGATGGAAAGATGCACTTTTATGATGGACAGATACACTTTTATCGTGGATAGATGCACTTTTACGAAGGATAGATGCACTTTTATAATGGATAGATGCACTTTTATGATGGATAGATGCACTTTTACGATGGATAGATGAACTTTTATGATGGATAGATGCACTTTTATAATGGACAGATGCACTTTTATAATGGACAGATGCACTTGTATAATGGATAGATGCACTTTTACGATGGATAGATGCACTTTTATAATGGATAGATGCACTTTTATGATGGATAGATGCACTTCTTTGATGGATAGATGTGCTTTTATGGACAAAACATCGATTTCGAAACAGCCATTCACTGCCATTACAAAGCATGGAAGAGCCAGGACATTTTTTAATATAACTTCGATTGTATTCGTCTGAAAGAAGAAAGTCATATTCACCTAGAATGATTTGAGGGTGAGTAAATCATGGGCTAATTTTCATTGTTGGGTGAACTATCCCTTTAATAAAGCACATTTTCATGACTTGAACATAATAGAGGTAATCTTTGGTTTATATGAGGCACCTGAGCGCAGCTTTACTGCTCACGTCTCCTGTCAGCGTGTGATTTCATATGAGTGAATCATCAGGGGGTTTTGAGGGTCAGATCAGGTTGAATGAGCAGTCTAGTGTCTGTTGCATGATTCTGCCCGTATCTTGTATCTCGAAGTACGGTTCCCGACCTCATTCTGTCTATGATTCCTCTCAATCCATGGCCTTCGGCTTATAGTTTAATCTGCTTTGGTTCTGAACACACGGACACACAGATGCTCTGGAAACAAGCACTGTCTATCATTCTCATGAAGCCATTAGACTGACAGCTTCGACGCTTTATTAGGGTTCAATGTGCTGTGAATGATATCTGAAAATAAACCAACGCATCGCACAGGTCAGCGTTTATCAGATCAAACCGAATCAAAGCAAAGCGTGTTATTGATCAATCATATCACCTCAGGATGAAGATGATAAGAGCATCATAATACAGCAGGAACATGATCAATCTCCTGCTCATCATCATCTGTTTATCTCTCTCGCTCTCTCTCTGACCTTTTTCTCTTTCCCTCCGTAACACAGTCTTTTTCCGGATTATCGATCGTTTTTGCTCAGCCTCTGTTTTTGTCTTTGTGGAGGCTGAATCAGAGCTTTGAGTTTCATATCCTCATAATTCATTTTTTATACGCCAGGTTATAGCAGTTGACTTACATTTTTACATTTATATTTAATCATTTTGCAGATGCTTTTGTCCAGAGCGACTTGCAAATGAAGAGAACAAAAGAAGCAGTTCAACCAACAAAAGAGCAGCAATATGTGAGTGATGTGAGACGAGTCCCAGGCAGTCTCACAGTACACGGGTTTTAAAATGAATAGAATAGAACAGAAAAGAATAGAATAGAATAGAATAAAATAGAATAGAATAGAATAGAATAGAAGAGAAAGTGTTAGTATTATTGGGTCAAGTGTTGATGGAAATGATGCGTCTCCAGCAGTTTCTCTAAAAGGCTCATGCTAAGTTCGGCAGGTCATTCCTCCAGCAGGATCAGTTCAGGTGAAGATCATGGAAAGAGATTTTTCACCACAAGACTTCGTTCACCTGCAGAACACAAGCTTCTGGAGAACATCGGTCTGAAGTAGTGAGTTTAGTTGTAGAGGAGCAGATCCAGTGGTTGATCTGTAGACAAACATCAGTGCCTTGAATCTGATGCAGTGATTAGAAAAAAAAAAACATGTTTCTGAATGACAGATCCTAGTGATGACATGTACATGGAGAAGAGAAGCGGTCCCAGCACTGAGCCCTGAGACACTCCAGTAGCTAGATGATAACAGTGATGGGATAAACCATGTTTCTGAATGACAGATGCTAGTGATGACATGTAGATGGAGAAGAGAAGCGGTCCCAGCACTGAGCCCTGAGGCACTCCAGTAGCTAGATGATAACAGTGATGGGATAAACCATGTTTCTGAAGGACAGATCCTAGTGATGACATGTAGATGGAGAAGAGAAGCAGTCCCAGCACTGAGCCATGAGGCACTCCAGTAGCTAGATGATAACAGTGATGGGATAAACCATGTTTCTGAATGACAGATCCTAGTGATGACATGTAGATGGAGAAGAGAAGCGGTCCCAGCACTGAGCCCTGAGGCACTCCAGTAGCTAGATGATAACAGTGATGGGATAAACCATGTTTCTGAATGACAGATGCTAGTGATGACATGTAGATGGAGAAGAGAAGCGGTCCCAGCACTGAGCCCTGAGGCCCTCCAGTAGCTAGATGATAACAGTGATGGGAAAACCCATGTTTCTGAATGACAGATCCTAGTGATGACATGTAGATGGAGAAGAGAAGCGGTCCCAGCACTGAGCCCTGAGGCACTCCAGTAGCTAGATGATAACAGTGATGGGAAAACCCATGTTTCTGAATGACAGATGCTAGTGATGACATGTAGATGGAGAAGAGAAGCGGTCCCAGCACTGAGCCCTGAGGCACTCCAGTAGCTAGATGATAACAGTGATGGGAAAACCCATGTTTCTGAATGACAGATGCTAGTGATGACATGTAGATGGAGAAGAGAAGCGGTCCCAGCACTGAGCCCTGAGGCACTCCAGTAGCTAGATGATAACAGTGATGGGATAAACCATGTTTCTGAAGGACAGATCCCAGTGATGACATGTAGATGGAGAAGAGAAGCGGTCCCAGCACTGAGCCCTGAGGCACTCCAGTAGCTAGATGATAACAGTGATGGGAAAACCCATGTTTCTGAATGACAGATGCTAGTGATGACATGTAGATGGAGAAGAGAAGCGGTCCCAGCACTGAGCCCTGAGGCACTCCAGTAGCTAGATGATAACAGTGATGGGAAAACCCATGTTTCTGAATGACAGATGCTAGTGATGTCATGTAGATGGAGAAGAGAAGCGCTCCCAGCACTGAGCCCTGAGGCACCACTGTTACTAGTTTGTCTGGTCCAGTGAGAAAATTTGTACTTGTATGAATCCGTTTCTAGTGTCCGACTGCAGAAACTTTTTTAAAAAACAGATGCCAGTCCTCCAGCCCGGCCGGAAAGATGGTGTAGGAGCCATTAATGGGTTCTTGTAATTTTCTTTCACACCACTAGAGGGCACATACTGTATTTATGTTGTCAAATCGACACAGAAGGGTGCGCGAAGAAGGTCAAACTAACTTTTTGACCGTGATGGACTTGAATTTTTTTTTTTTGATAAGGTGCATTTAATGGACAATTCTTTACTTTATTTTTGTTTTTGTTTAATCTTGAAAGAAACGGGCAATAAATGGATAAAGGTATGGACATTGCATTTTACTTTAAATCTGTTCAACAACATACGCCTCAACACCAAGGATCTAAAGGACAAAAGCGCCTACAGATGGGGGAATTAAAAAAATTATAATTAAAAGGGGTGAGTTCTGAAAAAAGACTGATATATTAAGCAGTATCTGGCAGTCGTACATTAATAGCGTAGAGACATGTTGAGCGACAATTTGACTTAATGACAAAAAATAAACAGACAGCATGCCATAGACAACGGTGCCATCTTGGAACATTACCCTAGTTTGGTGACACATTTAAAGGGTTAATTACTAGCAGTTATTCGCAGCACTTCTGTGTTGTACGACAGAATGTAGGCTCACTATTGGGCGACGCTGGTCATGTGTGTGATGTGTGTGACGTACAACCCAGAAGCGTTGCGCTGTTACACTACATGAACTAACTCGAGGCCCACACAGAAGAAAATGAATAGTTGAATAAGTCGTTATTTTTTTATTTTTTTTGCGCACAAAAAGTATTCTCGTCACTTGATAAACTTAAGGTTGCGCCACTGTAGTCACTTGGACTATTTTAACGATGTCTTTAATAACTTTCTGGGCGGCAAGTTTCAATTACAATAGAAGCCTTCAGAGGAGTGAGACAGCTCTCAGATTTAATCAAAAATATCTTAATTTGTGTTGAACAACATGAGGCAGAGTAATTACTGACAGAGTTTACATTTTAGGGTGAACTATCCCTTTAAGCCTGAACACGAAACCGAAACGTTCTCAACCAAATGTACAGATGCACAATTCAACCTCAGAAGAGAGATTGATCTTAAAATAAAGTCTT
This sequence comes from Rhinichthys osculus, assembly GCA_029959095.1. NCBI lineage: Eukaryota > Metazoa > Chordata > Actinopteri > Cypriniformes > Leuciscidae > Rhinichthys > Rhinichthys osculus. The sequence goes on from JARWKJ010000019.1 coordinate 794,293, forward strand.
GGTCCTCTGTCGTATTGATCTGAAATCGAGACGGTTGGTTTGCGTCGTCTGAAAGAGAGATGAGTCTGCAGTGAATCGATCAATGAACGCGAACAGCTGGGTTTCATGTATTCATGTACAAAAAAAATTATGTTCTTCGTCAGTGTTTCTGTCTCGTCTTCCAGCACAAAAATCTAAACATTCTTGAATCATGATGCATTTACTGGAGAAGCAAAATGACTGAAGATATTAAGAATTGTTTTCTGAGAAATTGGTCAAAATGAATCAAACCCCCAAATACTAGTGAAGTGACCTGAAGATAACCCAGTCGCAGAAAGTAGAAAGCACAGAGCCTGCCAATAATTAATAGTGCTGTGGAGCCGCCGAAACCCTCCAGAGACTCAGTGTCTAAAATAAGCCCAGCGTCTGATCTCACATCAGCTATTGTCTGATCTAGATGAACTCATCTGGGAAAACCTCTGCTCACTGAAGCTAACCTTGATCCAGCCTGGAGAGAAATGACACGTGTGATGAAGAGAAGCACACGGACACGAGGAGAGCGAGCGGTGAAACGGCCTGAGGCGTCCATGCTTGTGTCCGCAAGACGTCTGACTACACCAGATCAGCATCATCTTACACCAGTTAAACACCGGTAAACAGATCCAGGCATTCATGCACCGATCATTTGTTAACAAACAAGTATTCATTACTTCAATGAGCTCATTTTATCTGCCTTAAATTACTACATTTCTAGCTAACTGTGATTTTATACATTTCTGAAATGCATAACTCAGACAGTGTCCTCTGATAACAGATCTCTGTAAACTGTAATGTGGACTCATGCACTTTCTGTAAAGATGCTTAGAAATGATGTGTGTTGTGAAAAGCGCTGTACAAATAAATGTGAATTGAATTGAGAACAGGTTAAATCATCCAGAATATCACATTCAATACGTCAAAATCCAGTTACAGAAAGTGTGTTTATGACTTGACCTGAACAAACCGCTTGACCCACTTCTACTATAAACTCGTGACACGTATTTCCACATCACTGAATGATGATATTTGCAGACTGGAAAGTACAGTCTGAATGGTTAATGTGATGCTAGCCTTATTTTTGACCTCATAAAATAAACGTGTCTGCGTTCACTGCATTCGTGCTCTTTATGAGGCTTTGAATCACTAATGTTGTTGTTGCACTTTTTATCTACAATTCGGTTTTTTTTTTTAGCTTTTTGAGTGATTTTCCTTCTAAGCATTTTTACTCATACGTTATTAAAATCAAAGGTTATATTTGTTAACATTAGTTAATGCACTGTGAACTAACATGAACAAACAATGAACAGCTGGATTTTTTTTAACATTAACAAAGATTAATAAATACTCTAACAAATGTATTTCTCACTGTTAGTTCACGTTAGTTAATACATTAACTAATTAACCTTTTTGGAAAAGTGTTACCATTTTCTTTTTGAAACTTCTCGTTTTGTTTCGCTCGATCCTCTGCGCTTCTGTTCATCAATATTCACTTACGCTACACCTGCGTCATACGAGGGGTCAGAGGTCACCATTCTGTCGGACGCGTGATTATAAACATGAATATCTTTCTTACACAAACTCATGTTTTCGCTTTAGAAGGCCTTTATTTCCCCGTACGGATTACTTTTATGATGGATGGTCTTTTTGGAGCTTCAAAAACTCGGACACTAATGCCATTATAAAGCTGGGAAGAGCCAGGGTATTATTTAATATAACTCACACTGTGTTTGTCTGGTCATATACACACCTATAGGATGGCTTGAGGGAGAGTAAATCATGGGATAATGTTCATTTTTTGGGTGAACTACTCGTTTAATCTGGTGAATGTAGTGTGTGTAGACGTGTTGATCTCCTCGTGTCTCTCAGACGGTCAGATCTTCAGTGTTTCTGGAAGGAATGGAGGAACAGCAGGAGGACGATGCTGATAAAGGAAGAGCCGGAGAGTAAATCTTTCGGTGCCCTTTCCAGGTCATGCATTATTAACACGGAGCATGTTGAACAAATATAAATCTAATGGAGTCATTGACTTCATGCGCTGCTAAATGTCAAGACATTCCCACATTCACACGGCTGATGTACATCCGCACTAAAGGACACTAACTGTTGTGTGTGTGTGTGTGTGTGTTTAAATGTGAGAATGTCTAATTATCAGGATGGTCTGTGTGCTTTAAACAGCTCGCAGTGCTCGGGGAATGAACATGATCTGAAGAATTAAATATAATAATAATAAATATTATAATTAGGTTGAATATTATATACAATTATAATATTTTTAATAATAGCGGCAATAATTATAGTTATAAGTATTAAAGTAAAACAAATGTATTATTAATATAAGAATTATATTTCTGTTATGCTACAATAACAATTATAATAAATATGACATTACCCTTGTTACATTAATATTATATTATAGTTCTATTATAACAATACAATAATACAAATGAATGTTATCATTATTAAAATAAAAATATATTATTATGATATAAATTTATTATAATTATCTATTATTACATTATAATAATAATGGAAATAAAAATATGTATTATGACAAAAACTTCAATAATACTATTAAGAATTATTATGACTATATAAAAGTATTTTTATCATAACACAATAGTAATAATAATTAAAATAAAAAGTATATATTATATAAATGTTTTATAATTGTACTACAATATTAATAATATAATTTAATAAAAATATAATAATAATTCAATCAAATTTTTATATTAGTATTTTTTTTTAGACATTAAATAAACATTTGAAGAAAAAGCACAAACTGTCTGGACCTTAATCTGAAAATGATGTAAATGTGGTTGCATACCAAATACAGAATATCAAATAATGAATCGATGCTTTCTTACTGCCGAACGTGAGTGTGTTTCTGAAGGGTTATCTGTACGCTCCTGTTGATCTGTCGAATCCCGAGGGTCTGCCGATCCCAGCGGGACGATTCCAGTGGCATTCAAAGACACTGGCGTTTATTTTAAGATCTCAGAGCCGATGGAGACATTTAACACATGACACGCTGGGCGGCTTTAGCCTGAAAACATGCGTGACATATTACTGCGCGCGAGGTGAATGTTAAACAGGCCTTTACGCATCCATGAGTCACGGCTCGTTAATGGAGTGAATATTGTGCCGTAGCAACACTCGTTTAACAGACGCAAACTACCACTGTCATGAAGGTTTCGGCTCTCAATCCTTCCAAAAACAAAAGCTCATGTGAAGCTGTTAGCGAAAACTATGAAGAATTTGTTTTGTCGTTGACCTTGTTCACACAAATGATAACAATATTAATGTTCACTCCAGCGCATGATATCATTCTGTTTATTATAATCCTGCATCTTGATCCTAGAGAATAGTCCAATGGCATTGTACAACGAGCACACAAGAGCAGCCGGAAAATGGAGCGTAGCTGGAGGAAAACTAAACTAGAGGTTTCTCGCATTTCATGGAAAGACGGCACTACTGCGTACAGAAAGGCCTTAAAAACGGCTAGATCTGCTTATTTTTTGTCTCTTTTAGAAGAAAACATTGTTCGAGAACAGACACAGTCTGTGTTTAATGGTGGCGGTGATGTAGTTCGCTACATTTAAACAGTTGTGGTCAATTGTGAAGATTATCATGATGAACTAAAGAATACATTTATTGTTGGTCACAGAGCTCATTTTTTCTAATGGGTTTTTGTCGAAGGAACCAGGGTGATGCGATTTTATAAAAATTCAGAAAATGGGACGGACTTGATGTGTTCAGAGGGCGGGGTTTGTTGTGAGGGGGCGGGGTTTATCAGTGAGGGGGTGTGGTTAATGTGAGTCTGGTGTAACACCCCACACTGGCTGAAACTGCTCATTCTGGTTGATTTAAAAACTGCAGAACTCTAAGCTCGGATTTACACATTTCCTCTGTGTAACTGCTTCTGCAGAACAGATGTGTGTTTCAGCCTCAACAAACATCTGATTATGAGCTACTGAAGAACTGAACCTGAATCCCAAACGCTCCTCTGACGTGTCACACGTCCAGCGCTGAACACCATCTGCTACACACATACACACACACACTAACACGACCCCTAAACCTGCTCATCACACAAAACTTTTTTAAAAACTTCTTTATTTTCATACAAGGATCGGCGTTCGTAGTTCTACTGGTCGAGACTGTTTTTCAAAGATGGCTCCTGCCTGTATACGCGAAGTGGAGTGAAGTCTTTATAAAGTATCTTCTTATTAAACTGTCTGGACTCTGACAAAGTTCTCAATGCTGCGTTTTGCATGTAGGGACCCTCATTATGCTACCGTGTTAGGGTGGGGCTATTTTGAGCCTTGTTAGTGGTATTAACTAGCGATTTTTATTTGCCATGACTCTATGCCCCATATACTAGCGTTATAGGCTAAACAGTTTGAGATAAAACTCTTTACATTCGATAATCATGAAAACAAATCTCAGAGAACGGTTGACTAGGTAACAATGTGTAATTAGACCAAAGGTTCATTTTGCGCCGGAGTTCTCATTTAAGTAGGCACACACACACTAGCACTCTCTCTCTCTCTCACACACACACACTAGCACTCTCTCTCTCTCTCTCACACACACACACTAGCACTCTCTCTCTCTCTCACACACACACTAGCACTCTCTCACACACACACTCTCTCTCTCACACACACACACTCACTCACTCACTCTCATACACACACTCACTCTCTCTCACTTACACTCACACACATTTACACACACACACACTCACTCACTCACACACACACACACACTCTCTCTCTCACACACACATACACACACACTCTCATACACACACTCACTCTCTCACTTACACTCACACACATTTACACACATACACACACTCGCACACACACAGCTACAGGAAATGTCAGAAGCACATGTCCTGTCGCTCTGAGTTTATCGTGCGTGTGTGTGTGTGTGTGTGTGTGTGTGTGCCGGCGGTGTCGCTCAGCTTCGGTGTGTCTGGAGGACGATCACAATAAAACACCAGCAAGACCTTCTGCTCTTCTTCACAACACTCCTCCTCTTCCTCAGCGCTGGATTCACTGATCACTGATGCTGATGAAGATCATCATCTCACAGAGACTCAACCGGATCTGAACCGGATCTGAACCTGCAGATCAACATGAAGATGAAGAACAGAGGAAGATGAAGAGCAGAGGAAGATGAAGAACAGATGAAGATGAAGAACAGATGAAGATGAGGAAGATGAAGAACAGATGAAGATGAGGAAGATGAAGAACAGAGGAAGATGAAGAACAGATGAAGATGAAGAACAGATGAAGATGAGGAAGATGAAGAACAGAATAAGATGAAAATGAAGATGAGGAAGATGAAGAACAGAGGAAGATGAAGAACAGATGAAGATGAGGAAGATAAAGAACAGAGGAAGATGAAGAACAGAATAAGATGAAGAACAGATGAAGATGAGGAAGATGAAGAACAGAGGAAGATGAGGAAGATGAAGAACAGAGGAAGATGAGGAAGATGAAGAACAGATGAAGAACAGATGAAGATGAAGAACAGATGAAGATGAGGAAGATGAAGAACAGAGGAAGATGAGGAAGATGAAGAACAGAGGAAGATGAGGAAGATGAAGAACAGATGAAGAACAGATGAAGATGAAGAACAGAGGAAGATGAGGAAGATGAAGAACAGATGAAGAACAGATGAAGATGAAGAACAGAGGAAGATGAAGAGCCCTAGTCATGTTTCCACCCACTGGTTTTTATGCAGATTTTGGATTATGCATAGAAACACCGGAGGAAATGCCAACATGCACATAAATTATAAAAATGGCCACAAACTTTGCGCTCAGTGGAGACGGAGAGTTTCTTTATCCGTTAATAAGACACACAAACCTCGACGGCTGGAGGATGTGTGTCTACGAGACCGCGGCAGAGCGGCTTCCTACAGAACTTTTACAGCACTGACTGATTCAAAGCAGCATCGAAGTAATAAACAGGACAATTAAGTCAATTCAATTAAGAAACCAAATTCAGATTCAGCTCAACGGAAAACAATAGTCATAATTCAGATCAATTCTGTCCTGTGTAAAAGCATGTGAAGATGTGAGAGATGTGAGAGCTTGACTGATCCGTTTCAGCATCAGGGTGTGTGAATTACTGTAGTATTAGTACAGTTATTAGAGAAATAAGAGAAATCTAACTGACTCTCTTGGTCTGGACTCTCTTGGACTCTTCCCGGTCTGACTCTTCCCGGTCTAACCCTTCCTGGTCTAACTCTTCCCGGTCTAACTCTTCCCGGTCTGACTCTTCCCGGTCTAACTCTTCCCGGTCTGACTCTTCCCGGTCTAACTCTTCCCGGTCTGACTCTTCCCGGTCTAACTCTTCCCGGTCTGACTCTTCCCGGTCTAACTCTTCCCGGTCTGACTCTTCCTGGTCGGACTCTTCCCGGTCTAACTCTTCCCGGTCTAACTCTTCCCGGTCTGACTCTTCCCGGTCTGACTCTTCCCGGTCTGACCCTTCCCGGTCTAACTCTTCCTGGTCTAACTCTTCCCGGTCTAACCCTTCCCGGTCTGACCCTTCCCGGTCTAACCCTTCCCGGTCTAACCCTTCCCGGTCTGACTCTTCCCGGTCTGACTCTTCCTGGTCGGACTCTTCCCGGTCTAACTCTTCCCGGTCTAACTCTTCCCGGTCTGACTCTTCCCGGTCTGACCCTTCCCGGTCTGACTCTTCCCGGTCTGACTCTTCCTGGTCGGACTCTTCCCGGTCTAACTCTTCCCGGTCTAACTCTTCCCGGTCTGACTCTTCCCGGTCTGACTCTTCCCGGTCTGACCCTTCCCGGTCTAACTCTTCCTGGTCTAACTCTTCCCGGTCTAACCCTTCCCGGTCTGACTCTTCCCGGTCTGACCCTTCCCGGTCTAACCCTTCCCGGTCTAACCCTTCCCGGTCTGACTCTTCCCGGTCTGACTCTTCCCGGTCTGACTCTTCCCGGTCTAACCCTTCCCGGTCTAACCCTTCCCGGTCTGACTCTTCCCGGTCTAACTCTTCACGGTCTAACTCTTCCCGGTCTGACTCTTCCTGGTCTAACTCTTCCTGGTCGGACTCTTCCCGGTCTAACTCTTCCCGGTCTAACTCTTCCCGGTCTGACTCTTCCCGGTCTAACTCTTCCTGGTCGGACTCTTCCCGGTCTAACTCTTACTGGTCGGACTCTTCCCGGTCTAACTCTTCCCGGTCTAGCTCTTCCCGGTCTGACTCTTCCCGGTCTAACTCTTCCTGGTCGGACTCTTCCCGGTCTAACTCTTACTGGTCTAACTCTTCCCGGTCTGACCCTTCCCGGTCTAACCCTTCCCGGTCTAACCCTTCCCGGTCTGACTCTTCCCGGTCTGACTCTTCCCGGTCTGACTCTTCCCGGTCTAACCCTTCCCGGTCTAACCCTTCCCGGTCTGACTCTTCCCGGTCTAACTCTTCACGGTCTAACTCTTCCCGGTCTGACTCTTCCTGGTCTAACTCTTCCTGGTCGGACTCTTCCCGGTCTAACTCTTCCCGGTCTAACTCTTCCCGGTCTGACTCTTCCCGGTCTAACTCTTCCTGGTCGGACTCTTCCCGGTCTAACTCTTCCTGGTCGGACTCTTCCCGGTCTAACTCTTCCCGGTCTAGCTCTTCCCGGTCTGACTCTTCCCGGTCTAACTCTTCCTGGTCGGACTCTTCCCGGTCTAACTCTTACTGGTCTATAATTGACCAGTGACGTTATTCTGAAGCGCATGAACATCATGTGACCAGCGGTGCAGAGCTGAAACAGCCGCACACCTCCTCATTCCCAGCGGTGATGATGATCAGATACTGATGCGGTTGTACGTGTTCTCTGCTGTCGTCATGATAGAGAAGTAGCGCTGGTCTTTTCTCCTCTATTGTGTCGCATATGTGTCCTTCGGATGAGACGTTAACCAAGATCCTGACTCTCTGTGGTCATTAAAAATCCCAAATTTGCCCCTTGGCCTCTGTCCATCACGGCCTCGTAATCATCCCCATATATATTCATTGGCTTCATCACTCTGTCTCCTCTCCACCAGTAAGCTGGTGTGTGTGTGTGTGTGTGTGTGTGTCGGGCGTTCTGGCGCACTATGGCTGCCGTCGCCTCATCCAGGTGGAGCTGCACACTGGTGGTGCTTGAGGAGATTCCCCCTTCCATGTAAAGCGCTTTGAGTGCCCAGAAAAGCTCTATATAAATGTAACAAATTATTATTATTATTATTATATCTGAGAGAAACGCTTCTGGAAACATGTAGGCGGGGCTTGATTGGATGGTTGTGGTTTGCTATTGGTGGATGTCATGTGAGTGACAGGTTGCCCCGCCCTTGTCATCAGAGAAAAGACTCAAACACACACACGCTCATACACACACACACACACACACACACACTCACTCACTCACTCACTCACTCACTCACTCACTCACTCTCACACACACACACACACACACACACACACTCTCTCTCTCTCTCTCTCTCAAACACACACACACACACACACTCTCTCTCTCTCTCTCTCTCTCTAACACACACACACCTGCAGAATAATCCAGATCATATGATGATATTAAACATTGATCATCATCATCATGAGTCCCGCTGGCTGCAGAAACAGGATCAACACATATTCTGTTCTTCCACAATTAAACCGGAATTAAAGCTTTAAATGTCTGTAATCTTGATGAACTGATGCTTTGATTCGATGCTGATCAAACGAGTTCTCGAGTTTCCTTCAGGCTGTGAGTGACATTAAACCTTCATTAACACACAGCAGACTGATGCAGAAACACACAACAATCATCCCAACATCATTCATCAGCGCAAACACACAAACACACAACACAACAATAATCCCAAACATCATTCATCAGCGCAAACACACAAACACACAACACAACAATCATCCCAAACATCATTCATCAGCGCAAACACACAAACACACAACACAACAATCATCCCAAACATGATTCATCAGCGCAAACACACAACACAACAATCATCCCAACATCATTCATCAGCGCAAACACACAAACACACAACACAACAATCATCCCAAACATCATTCATCAGCGCAAACACACAAACACACAACACAACAATCATCCCAAACATCATTCATCAGCGCAAACACACAACACAACAATCATCCCAACATCATTCATCAGCGCAAACACACAAACACACAACACAACAATCATCCCAAACATCATTCATCAGCGCAAACACACAAACACACAACACAACAATCATCCCAACATCATTCATCAGCGCAAACACACAAACACACAACACAACAATCATCCCAACATCATTCATCAGCGCAAACACACAACACAACAATCAGCCCAACATCATTCATCAGCGCAAACACACAAACACACAACACAACAATCATCCCAAACATCATTCATCAGCGCAAACACACAAACACACAACACAACAATCATCCCAACATCATTCATCAGCGCAAACACACAAACACACAACACAACAATCATCCCAAACATCATTCATCAGCGCAAACACACAAACACACAACACAACAATCATCCCAAACATCATTCATCAGCGCAAACACACAAACACACAACACAACAATCATCCCAACATCATTCATCAGCGCAAACACACAAACACACAACACAACAATAATCCCAAACATCATTCATCAGCGCAAACACACAAACACACAACACAACAATCATCCCAAACATCATTCATCAGCGCAAACACACAACACAACAATCATCCCAACATCATTCATCAGCGCAAACACACAAACACACAACACAACAATCATCCCAAACATCATTCATCAGCGCAAACACACAAACACACAACACAACAATCATCCCAACATCATTCATCAGCGCAAACACACAAACACACAACACAACAATCATCCCAAACATCATTCATCAGCGCAAACACACAAACACACAACACAACAATCATCCCAAACATCATTCATCAGCGCAAACACACAAACACACAACACAACAATCATCCCAAACATCATTCATCAGCGCAAACACACAAACACACAACACAACAATCATCCCAAACATCATTCATCAGCGCAAACACACAAACACACAACACAACAATCATCCCAAACATCATTCATCAGTGCAAACACACAAACACACAACACAACAATCATCCCAAACATCATTCATCAGTGCAAACACACAAACACACAACACAACAATCATCCCAAACATCATTCATCAGTGCAAACACACAAACACACAACACAACAATCATCCCAAACATCATTCATCAGTGCAAACACACAAACACACAACACAACAATCATCCCAAACATCATTCATCAGTGCAAACACACAAACACACAACACAACAATCATCCCAAACATCATTCATCAGCGCAAACACACAACACAACAATCATCCCAACATCATTCATCAGCGCAAACACACAAACACACAACACAACAATCATCCCAAACATCATTCATCAGCGCAAACACACAAACACACAACACAACAATCATCCCAAACATCATTCATCAGTGCAAACACACAAACACAACAACACAACAATCATCCCAAACATCATTCATCAGCGCAAACACACAAACACAACAATCATCCCAACATCATTCATCAGCGCAAACACACAAACACACAACACAACAATCATCCCAAACATCATTCATCAGCGCAAACACACAAACACACAACACAACAATCATCCCAAACATCATTCATCAGTGCAAACACACAAACACACAACACAACAATCATCCCAAACATCATTCATCAGCGCAAACACACAACACAACAATCATCCCAACATCATTCATCAGCGCAAACACACAAACACACAACACAACAATCATCCCAAACATCATTCATCAGCGCAAACACACAAACACACAACACAACAATCATCCCAAACATCATTCATCAGCGCAAACACACAAACACACAACACAACAATCATCCCAAACATCATTCATCAGCGCAAACACACAAACAACACAACAATCATCCCAACATCATTCATCAGCGCAAACACACAAACACACAACACAACAATCATCCCAAACATCATTCATCAGCGCAAACACACAAACACACAACACAACAATCATCCCAACATCATTCATCAGCGCAAACACACAAACACACAACACAACAATCATCCCAAACATCATTCATCAGCGCAAACACACAAACACACAACACAACAATCATCCCAAACATCATTCATCAGCGCAAACACACAAACACACAACACAACAATCATCCCAACATCATTCCATCAGCGCAAACACACAAACACACAACACAACAATAATCCCAAACATCATTCATCAGCGCAAACACACAAACACACAACACAACAATCATCCCAAACATCATTCATCAGCGCAAACACACAACACAACAATCATCCCAACATCATTCATCAGCGCAAACACACAAACACACAACACAACAATCATCCCAAACATCATTCATCAGCGCAAACACACAAACACACAACACAACAATCATCCCAACATCATTCATCAGCGCAAACACACAAACACACAACACAACAATCATCCCAAACATCATTCATCAGCGCAAACACACAAACACACAACACAACAATCATCCCAAACATCATTCATCAGCGCAAACACACAAACACACAACACAACAATCATCCCAAACATCATTCATCAGTGCAAACACACAAACACACAACACAACAATCATCCCAAACATCATTCATCAGTGCAAACACACAAACACACAACACAACAATCATCCCAAACATCATTCATCAGTGCAAACACACAAACACACAACACAACAATCATCCCAAACATCATTCATCAGTGCAAACACACAAACACACAACACAACAATCATCCCAAACATCATTCATCAGTGCAAACACACAAACACACAACACAACAATCATCCCAAACATCATTCATCAGCGCAAACACACACAACACAACAATCATCCCAACATCATTCATCAGCGCAAACACACAAACACACAACACAACAATCATCCCAAACATCATTCATCAGCGCAAACACACAAACACACAACACAACAATCATCCCAAACATCATTCATCAGTGCAAACACACAAACACAACAATCATCCCAACATCATTCATCAGTGCAAACACACAAACACACAACACAACAATAATCCCAAACATCATTCATCAGCGCAAACACACAAACACACAACACAACAATCATCCCAAACATCATTCATCAGTGCAAACACACAAACACACAACACAACAATCATCCCAAACATCATTCATCAGCGCAAACACACAAACACACAACACAACAATCATCCCAAACATCATTCATCAGTGCAAACACACAAACACACAACACAACAATCATCCCAAACATCATTCATCAGCGCAAACACACAAACACACAACACAACAATCATCCCAACATCATTCATCAGCGCAAACACACAAACACACAACACAACAATAATCCCAAACATCATTCATCAGCGCAAAAAACACACAAACACACAACACAACAATCATCCCAAACATCATTCATCAGCGCAAACACACAAACACACAACACAACAATCATCCCAAACATCATTCATCAGTGCAAACACACAAACACACAACACAACAATCATCCCAAACATCATTCATCAGCGCAAACACACAAACACACAACACAACAATCATCCCAACATCATTCATCAGCACAAACACACAACACAACAATAATCCCAAACATCATTCATCAGCGCAAACACACAAACACACAACACAACAATCATCCCAAACATCATTCATCAGCGCAAACACACAAACACACAACACAACAATCATCCCAAACATGATTCATCAGCGCAAACACACAAACACACAACACAACAATCATCCCAAACATGATTCATCAGCGCAAACACACAAACACACAACACAACAATCATCCCAAACATCATTCATCAACGCAAACACACAAACACACAACACAACAATCATCCCAAACATCATTCATCAGCGCAAACACACAAACACACAACACAACAATCATCCCAAACATCATTCATCAGCGCAAACACACAAACACACAACACAACAATCATCCCAAACATCATTCATCAGCGCAAACACACAAACACACAACACAACAATCATCCCAAACATGATTCATCAGCGCAAACACACAAACACACAACACAACAATCATCCCAAACATCATTCATCAGCGCAAACACACAAACACACAACACAACAATCATCCCAAACATCATTCATCAGCGCAAACACACAAACACACAACACAACAATCATCCCAAACATCATTCATCAGCGCAAACACACAAACACACAACACAACAATCATCCCAAACATGATTCATCAGCGCAAACACACAAACACACAACACAACAATCATCCCAAACATCATTCATCAGCGCAAACACACAAACACACAACACAACAATCATCCCAAACATCATTCATCAGCGCAAACACACAAACACACAACACAACAATCATCCCAAACATCATTCATCAGCGCAAACACACAAACACACAACACAACAATCATCCCAAACATCATTCATCAACGCAAACACACAAACACACAACACAACAATCATCCCAAACATCATTCATCAGCGCAAACACACAACACAACAATCATCCCAAACATCATTCATCAGCGCAAACACACAAACACAACACAACAATCATCCCAAACATCATTCATCAGCGCAAACACACAACAGAACATTCATCCCAAACATCATTCATCAGCGCAAACACACAAACACACAACACAACAATCATCCCAAACATCATTCATCAGCGCAAACACACAAACACAACACAACAATCATCCCAAACATCATTCATCAGCGCAAACACACAAACACACAACAATCATCCCAAACATCATTCATCAGCGCAAACACACAACCATCCCAAACATCATTCATCAACGCAAACACACAACACAACAATCATCCCAAACATCATTCATCAGTGCAAACACACAAACACACAACACAACAATCATCCCAAACATCATTCATCAGCGCAAACACACAACACAACAATCATCCCAAACATCATTCATCAGCGCAAACACACAACACAACAATCATCCCAAACATCATTCATCAACGCAAACACACAAACACACAACACAACACAACAATCATCCCAAACATCATTAATTAGCGCAAACACACAAACACAACACAACAATCATCCCAAACATCATTCATCAACGCAAACACACAAACACAACACAACAATCATCCCAAACATCATTCATCAACGCAAACACACAAACACACAACACAACAATCATCCCAAACATCATTCATCAGTGCAAACACACAAACACACAACACAACAATCATCCCAAACATCATTCATCAGTGCAAACACACAAACACACAACACAACAATCATCCCAAACATCATTCATCAGTGCAAACACACAAACACACAACACAACAATCATCCCAAACATCATTCATCAGTGCAAACACACAAACACACAACACAACAATCATCCCAAACATCATTCATCAGCGCAAACACACAACACAACAATCATCCCAACATCATTCATCAGCGCAAACACACAAACACACAACACAACAATCATCCCAAACATCATTCATCAGCGCAAACACACAAACACACAACACAACAATCATCCCAAACATCATTCATCAGTGCAAACACACAAACACAACAACACAACAATCATCCCAAACATCATTCATCAGCGCAAACACACAAACACAACAATCATCCCAACATCATTCATCAGCGCAAACACACAAACACACAACACAACAATCATCCCAAACATCATTCATCAGCGCAAACACACAAACACACAACACAACAATCATCCCAAACATCATTCATCAGTGCAAACACACAAACACACAACACAACAATCATCCCAAACATCATTCATCAGCGCAAACACACAACACAACAATCATCCCAACATCATTCATCAGCGCAAACACACAAACACACAACACAACAATCATCCCAAACATCATTCATCAGCGCAAACACACAAACACACAACACAACAATCATCCCAACATCATTCATCAGCGCAAACACACAAACACACAACACAACAATCATCCCAAACATCATTCATCAGCGCAAACACACAACACAACAATCATCCCAACATCATTCATCAGCGCAAACACACAAACACACAACACAACAATCATCCCAAACATCATTCATCAGCGCAAACACACAAACACACAACACAACAATCATCCCAACATCATTCATCAGCGCAAACACACAAACACACAACACAACAATCATCCCAAACATCATTCATCAGCGCAAACACACAAACACACAACACAACAATCATCCCAAACATCATTCATCAGCGCAAACACACAAACACACAACACAACAATCATCCCAACATCATTCATCAGCGCAAACACACAAACACACAACACAACAATAATCCCAAACATCATTCATCAGCGCAAACACACAAACACACAACACAACAATCATCCCAAACATCATTCATCAGCGCAAACACACAACACAACAATCATCCCAACATCATTCATCAGCGCAAACACACAAACACACAACACAACAATCATCCCAAACATCATTCATCAGCGCAAACACACAAACACACAACACAACAATCATCCCAACATCATTCATCAGCGCAAACACACAAACACACAACACAACAATCATCCCAAACATCATTCATCAGCGCAAACACACAAACACACAACACAACAATCATCCCAAACATCATTCATCAGCGCAAACACACAAACACACAACACAACAATCATCCCAAACATCATTCATCAGTGCAAACACACAAACACACAACACAACAATCATCCCAAACATCATTCATCAGCGCAAACACACAACACAACAATCATCCCAAACATCATTCATCAACGCAAACACACAAACACACAACACAACAATCATCCCAAACATCATTCATCAGCGCAAACACACAAACACAACACAACAATCATCCCAAACATCATTCATCAGCGCAAACACACAAACACAACACAACAATCATCCCAACATCATTCATCAGCGCAAACACACAAACACAACACAACAATCATCCCAACATCATTCATCAGCGCAAACACACAAACACAACACAACAATCATCCCAAACATCATTCATCAGCGCAAACACACAAACACAACACAACAATCATCCCAAACATCATTCATCAGCGCAAACACACAAACACAACACAACAATCATCCCAACATCATTCATCAGCGCAAACACACAAACACAACACAACAATCATCCCAACATCATTCATCAGCGCAAACACACAAACACACAACACAACAATCATCCCAAACATCATTCATCAGTGCAAACACACAAACACACAACACAACAATCATCCCAAACATCATTCATCAGCGCAAACACACAACACAACAATCATCCCAACATCATTCATCAGCGCAAACACACAAACACAACACAACAATCATCCCAAACATCATTCATCAGTGCAAACACACAAACACAACACAACAATCATCCCAACATCATTCATCAGCGCAAACACACAAACACAACACAACAATCATCCCAAACATCATTCATCAGCGCAAACACACAAACACACAACACAACAATCATCCCAACATCATTCATCAGCGCAAACACACAAACACACAACACAACAATCATCCCAAACATCATTCATCAGCGCAAACACACAAACACAACACAACAATCATCCCAAACATCATTCATCAGCGCAAACACACAAACACACAACACAACAATCATCCCAAACATCATTCATCAGTGCAAACACACAAACACACAACAATCATCCCAAACATCATTCATCAGCGCAAACACACAACAATCATCCCAAACATCATTCATCAGCGCAAACACACAACCATCCCAAACATCATTCATCAGCGCAAACACACAAACACACAACACAACAATCATCCCAAACATCATTCATCAGCGCAAACACACAAACACACAACACAACAATCATCCCAAACATCATTCATCAGCGCAAACACACAACCATCCCAAACATCATTCATCAACGCAAACACACAAACACACAACAATCATCCCAAACATCATTCATCAGCGCAAACACACCACCATCCCAAACATCATTCATCAACGCAAACACACAACACAACAATCATCCCAAACATCATTAATCAGTGCAAACACACAAACACACAACACAACAATCATCCCAAACATCATTCATCAGCGCAAACACACAAACACAACACAACAATCATCCCAAACATCATTCATCAGCGCAAACACACAAACACAACACAACAATCATCCCAAACATCATTCATCAGCGCAAACACACAACACAACAATCATCCCAAACATCATTCATCAGCGCAAACACACAACACAACAATCATCCCAAACATCATTCATCAGCGCAAACACACAAACACACAACACAACAATCATCCCAAACATCATTCATCAGCGCAAACACACAAACACAACACAACAATCATCCCAAACATCATTCATCAGCGCAAACACACAAACACACAACACAACAATCATCCCAAACATCATTCATCAGCGCAAACACACAAACACACAACACAACAATCATCCCAAACATCATTCATCAGCGCAAACACACAAACACAACACAACAATCATCCCAAACATCATTCATCAGCGCAAACACACAACACAACAATCATCCCAAACATCATTCATCAACGCAAACACACAAACACACAACACAACAATCATCCCAAACATCATTCATCAGCGCAAACACACAAACACAACACAACAATCATCCCAAACATCATTCATCAGCGCAAACACACAAACACAACACAACAATCATCCCAACATCATTCATCAGCGCAAACACACAACACAACAATCATCCCAAACATCATTCATCAGCGCAAACACACAACACAACAATCATCCCAAACATCATTCATCAGCGCAAACACACAAACACACAACACAACAATCATCCCAAACATCATTCATCAGCGCAAACACACAAACACAACACAACAATCATCCCAAACATCATTCATCAGCGCAAACACACAACACAACAATCATCCCAAACATCATTCATCAAAGCAAACACACAAACACACAAACACACAACAGTCATCCCAAACATCATTCATCAAAGCAAACACACAAACACACAACACAACAGTCATCCCAAACATCATTCATCAAAGCAAACACACAAACACAACACAACAATCATCCCAAACATCATTCATCAGCGCAAACACACAAACACAACACAACAATCATCCCAAACATCATTCATCAGCGCAAACACACAACACAACAATCATCCCAAACATCATTCATCAAAGCAAACACACAAACACACAAACACACAACAGTCATCCCAAACATCATTCATCAAAGCAAACACACAAACACACAACACAACAGTCATCCCAAACATCATTCATCAAAGCAAACACACAAACACAACACAACAATCATCCCAAACATCATTCATCAGCGCAAACACACAAACACACAACACAACAAACACACAACACAACAAACACACAACACATCGCGATTAACCAGATATCACAGAAAAGCCGTGAATCTCCTCTTTATTGGACTTTTTAAAGCATACGGATTGGAGTAGCGGTTCAAAAGTTCTTTTAAATTTAAGAACAACAGTTATTTTACAGCCGGGCCGTATAGGTCTTTAAGGGTTAAAATAAAAATCAAATATTAGATGAAAAATAAAAAGAGAAAAATGTAAAATTGTAAATAAGTTTAGGTTGAAGAATTATAAAAATACATAAATATTAGATAAATTAGACAGTGATGATGATGACGTCACCTGTGATGATGATGATGATGTCACCTGTGATGATGATGATGTCACCTGTGATGATGATGTCACCTGTGATGATGACGATGATGTCACCTGTGATGATGACGATGACGTCACCTGTGATGATGATGATGTCACCTGTGATGATGATGATGATGTCACCTGTGATGATGATGATGTCACCTGTGATGATGACGATGACGTCACCTGTGATGATGATGATGATGACGTCACCTGTGATGATGATGATGATGATGACGTCACCTGTGATGATGATGATGTCACCTGTGATGATGACGATGACGTCACCTGTGATGATGATGATGATGACGTCACCTGTGATGATGATGATGATGACGTCACCTGTGATGATGACGATGATGATGTCACCTGTGATGATGATGATGATGATGACGTCACCTGTGATGATGATGATGTCACCTGTGATGATGACGTCACCTGTGATGACGATGATGATGTCACCTGTGATGATGATGACGATGATGATGTCACCTGTGATGATGATGACGATGATGATGTCACCTGTGATGATGACGATGACGTCACCTGTGATGATGATGATGTCACCTGTGATGATGATGATGATGACGTCACCTGTGATGATGATGATGATGACGTCACCTGTGATGATGATGACGTCACCTGTGATGATGACGATGACGTCACCTGTGATGACGATGATGATGTCACCTGTGATGATGATGACGATGATGATGTCACCTGTGATGATGACGATGACGTCACCTGTGATGATGATGATGTCACCTGTGATGATGACGATGACGTCACCTGTGATGACGATGATGATGTCACCTGTGATGATGATGACGATGATGATGTCACCTGTGATGATGATGACGATGATGATGTCACCTGTGATGATGACGATGACGTCACCTGTGATGATGATGATGTCACCTGTGATGATGACGATGACGTCACCTGTGATGATGATGATGACGTCACCTGTGATGATGACGATGACGTCAACTGTGATTATGATGATGTCACCTGTGATGATGACGATGACGTCAAATGTGATGATGATGACGTCAACTGTGATGATGATGACGATGTCACCTGTGATGATGACGATGACGTCAACTGTGATGATGATGAGGATGATGATGTCACCTGTGATGATGACGATGACGTCACCTGTGATGATGATGACGTCACCTGTGATGACGATGATGATGTCACCTGTGATGATGATGACGATGATGATGTCACCTGTGATGATGATGACGATGATGATGTCACCTGTGATGATGACGATGACGTCACCTGTGATGATGATGATGATGACGTCACCTGTGATGATGATGATGATGATGATGACGTCACCTGTGATGATGACGATGATGATGTCACCTGTGATGATGATGATGTCACCTGTGATGATGACGATGACGTCACCTGTGATGACGATGATGATGTCACCTGTGATGATGATGACGATGATGATGTCACCTGTGATGATGATGACGATGATGATGTCACCTGTGATGATGACGATGATGATGATGATGACGATGTCACCTGTGATGATGATGACGTCACTTGTGATGATGATGATGACGTCACCCGGGATGATGATGACGCTGATGATGTTACCTGTGATGATGTCACAGCCACAGATGGGGACCACAAACAAACAACGACAACATAAAACCAGCAGATTTACTATTCTCCATCAGCTGTCATTTTGATCTCCTCTGAAACGGATCTGTTCCATTAATGTAGTGTGTGACCTTGCATCATGACACATAAGTGAGAGAAGCACTGTTGTTGACGAGGGCCGTCGGGCCCCGAGCATCAGGAGCCTAATTACGGCTCGGATCCGGTGACATTCAGCGCCTGTGATCAGAACAACACTCCGTTTGGCCTCGCGTGACGGGAGACCTTTACCAAACATCCAGAGACGTCTGTGTCTGAGAGGCTTCGGCTTCACGTCTGTCGCTCCGAGCTCAAGCTCCTCCATACGTGTAATTATAGAACACAAACACTGCGACACTTGACCTGTGCTGTTCAGAAACTACTGTCTCTATATGCACTATACTATCAGTCTATACAGCTGACGCATTCAAAATGGCTAAATAAAATGTTTTAGATGCCACGGAGAACCACAAAACTATTATATATAATATACAAATGGAAAATTGAAAGAAAAACAAAACAAACACTTACTAAAAATGAATTCAATTATAAAAATAAATAATGGTAAAAAAAAGAAAAAAGATTTAATAAAAAAATCATTAAATCATAAAATAAAAATGCAAAATTAAAAACAATGCAGATACTAAAAAGATTGAATTAAATTATAGAAATGAAAAATTTAAATAATTTAAAAATAAACACACTGAAAATAAAACTTACTAAATATTCGAACATTTAAATAAATAATATAAAATACAAAAAAATTTAAACAAATATATATATAAATTTGAAAATTAAAATAATCAAAATAAAATACTTACCACTTACTAAAAATTAAATAAATCATAAAAATGAAAATTTTAAATAAAAAATTGTTAAATAAAAAAGAAAATACAACACAAAATAATTCAATCATAAAATGTAAATAAAAAAGGTAAAAACAAAACAAAACATAATTAACTTTAAAATAAAATTACAAACATTTTAATCACAAAAAACGTCAAATTAAAATACATAATATCACAATAACAAAAATATATGATTAAAATAAATTTGAAAATGAAAAACAATCAAAATAAAACATTTGTTTACCTGCATGTCACGTGACCATTAACAGACATCAGAGAACCGTGAACATGTGAATGTGTCGTGAAATAACTTATGCAAATATGAACAGTCATATAAAAGCACGTGTGTGAATGAGCCCATGTCATCATCGCTCTATTAATCCGCTGGTCATGTGATCTCAACACGAGGGCGTTTCTATCGGGCAGAGACGTCAAAAGAGCACGCGCTTCAACACAACACGTTTATTGCATCAATATCTTTATTCGTCCTTCAAAAGAAATGCACAATTCAGCAAAGCTACGACATACAAACAGCCAAACAAGAGCATTTCCATCTGAAATCAGGAGACGGGAACATGACAAACCTCCACACGCCGAACCGACCGCCCACTGACCCACGTCAGGAGGAAACGCAGATCTTGCATAGCTCAGATGTAATGGAGGTAAGGCACTTCACGAAGGTTTTTATTAGGCATCTCATCGCCACACGCTCTCGTCTCGGCAAGCAGGAGAAGGGAATCTGAGGATGGACGTCCAACGCGCTTTTGGCATCATGCTCTCCAAGCGCTGGACTCTTGTGCATACACGGGTGGAGACGTTGACCGGAGACCCCTGGTTCTCAAAAAAGACGTTGTGCAATGGTTTTTGGGGTCGAAGAAGGCAACGCGTTGAGCTTTTTTTGACCGAAAAGAAGTTAAAGAAACGTTTGAATCCAAGCAAACGTCCAGACAGACGGAGGGAGAGTCTCCACTGAGTTGGCACTGTTTCTCGAGGTAACGCAGGTCCTGTTGTGTCGCGGGATGGGCCGGCTAGCCCAACTGGTCTTCATACTGCTTACGAAAGCAGTCGCCAGCGGGGAAGAAGTCCCAGCATCTCTCCTGATACATCTTCCACACGTACGACTCCTGCGGACACACCAGACACATCTCACACATACTTTCAGCACTGCAAAACGAGGTTCTTACTCAGTATTTCTGTCGTTTCCAGTCCAAATATCTCAAAAATCTTAAATCAAGATCGTTTACTAGATGAGTAAAATCACATTAGACATTATGTCTTGTTTTCTGGGGGAAAAAGTCTAAATGAAGTGAGTTTTTGCTTAAAATGAGCAAAGTGATCAGCCAGTGGGGTCAGAAAAATAATCCAGTTTTCCATTTGAATTATAAGATTATTTGTCTGACACCACTGACAGATCATTTTTCTTGTCTTCATTTGGATTTTTTTCCCCCTGATAACAAGACATAATATCTTATGGCATCTTACTACTTTAGTAAATCATCTTGATTTAAGAATTTTTAGTTATTTGGACTGGAAATAAGACAAAAACACGTAAGAACAGCATGTTTTGCAGTGTATAACCTTTATTTTATCAAGACAGTCATTTTTATTTAGGATTGCATTTAAAAATAAAAACTGGACTGCTTATAAAGTTAGTAAAATATGCATCACATTACGTTTGTCTGTTTAATATGGGAGAGGATAAGGGCCAAGCAATAA
>JARWKJ010000019.1:832500-855000 GCA_029959095.1 Rhinichthys osculus
TGCACTTTTATGATGGATAGATGCACTTTTATCATGGACAGATGCACTTTTATCATGGACAGATGCACTTTTATGATGGACAGATGCACTTTTATGATGGATAGATGCACTTATGAAGGACAGATGCACTTTTATGATGGACAGATGCACTTTTATGATGGATAGATGCACTTTTATGATGGACAGATGCACTTTTATGATGGATAGATGCACTTTTATGATGGATAGATGCACTTTTATGATGGACAGATGCACTTTTATGATGGATAGATGCACTTTTATCATGGACAAATGCACTTTTATGATGGACAGATGCACTTTTATGATGGACAGATGCACTTTTATGATGGATAGATGCACTTTTATCATGGACAGATGCACTTTTATGATGGACAGATGCACTTTTATGATGGATAGATGCACTTTTATGATGGACAGATGCACTTTTATGATGGACAGATGCACTTTTATGATGGATAGATGCACTTTTATGATGGACAGATGCACTTTTATGATGGACAGATGCACTTTTATGATGGACAGATGCACTTTTATGATGGATAGATGCACTTTTATGATGGATAGATGCACTTTTATGATGGACAGATGCACTTTTATGATGGATAGATGCACTTTTATGATGAACAGATGCACTTTTATGATGGACAGATGCACTTTTATGATGGATAGATGCACTTTTATGATGGACAGATGCACTTTTATGATGGATAGATGCACTTTTATGATGAACAGATGCACTTTTATGATGAATAGATGCACTTTTATCATGGATAGATGCACTTTTATGATGGACAGATGCACTTTTATGATGGACAGATGCACTTTTATGATGGACAGATGCACTTTTATGATGGATAGATGCACTTTTATGATGGATAGATGCACTTTTATGATGAACAGATGCACTTTTATGATGAATAGATGCACTTTTATCATGGATAGGTTCACTTTTAGGATGGATAGATGCACTTTTATGATCTTCAAACTGTTGGTTGCAATCCACTGCCATTTTAAAGCTTGGAAGAGCCAGGATATTTTTTAATATAACTCAGATTGTATTCGTCTGAAAGAGGAAAGTCATATACATCTAGGGTGGCTTGAGGGAGAGTAAACCATGGGCTAATTTTAATTTTGAAGTGAACTACTCCTTTAATCTGCCGTTCCTCCTGAAGCTCACCAGGGTTTTGGTCTGATAGACGTCGAGACCCGCGAGAGTCGCTGCCATGAAAGCTTCGGCCGACTCCTTCCTCGGGCCTCGTCTTTTCTTCAGCGGCTTCTTCTCCTCATCACACGCGCCCTCCTTCTTTCCCTTGTCCTGGTCCTTCTTCTCTCCATCCTCCACACTGGCCATGTGAACACACACACACACACACACACACACACACACGCTAATGAGAGAGCAGATCTAGCCTGAACGCTTCACAGCGCCTGAACAGACATACTCACACACATTCACTCACACTCACAGACACATTCACATTCACTCACACAGACACAAAAACACAGACACAGAAACACACACACACACACACACACACACACACACACACACAGGCAGACACACAGACACAGACACACACAGAGTTTCTGCTCAAACACTCACTCGGTCTTCTCCCACTCGGATCTGCTGTCAGACTCCGCTGTCTGTTTACTAGCCGCTTCCTGAACAGAAAACACACGCCAGAGTCACAATGATACACAACATTTTATGTAGATTTTTCCAAATCCAAATGTACACTTCTGGTCAGAGGTTTGGAATAATTAGATTTAAAGAGATTTAAAGAGTCTCTTCTGCTCACCAAGGCTGAATATATTTGATCAAAAATACAGTAAAAACAGTAATATTGTAAACTATTATTACTATATAATGCAGACCAAAGGAATATAATAATACAAATAAATAAATGTGAGCTCATGTCTTCTTTATTATTTATATTTTTTGATATTTTTTGATACACAGGGTGGGAAAAGGAAAAAACAAAATAATAATTAAAAATATAAACATTTATACAAAAGGGAGGTAATGCTAAAAAACTGCTAAATAAATATCCAAACAAGCAAATAAATCTGAGCTCATATTATAATCTGAAGCAGCACATCTGTGTTCAACACTGATAATAATCATAAATGTTTCTCATCATATTAGAGTGATTTGTGAAGGATCATGTGACACTGAAGACTGGAGTAATGATGCTGAAAATTCAGCTTTGATCACAGGAATAAATTACACTTTACTGTATATTCACATAGAAAACAGCTGATATACACTGGAGTAATATTTACTGTATTTTTGATCAGATAAGGAGAGCATACAAGACACTTCAAGACAATCCACTGGCAGACCTGAGCTTTCTTCTGGTGTACGGCGCTGGCTAGAGACGGAGTGTCGACTCCCACGACCTCGGACACGTCTCCCAGTCCCGGCTCCATCCCATGCTTCCCTCCTTCCCTCCTGGGGTGAATATTCATCAGCTCCGTCATGAGGTCCATCTCGTCCTGATCTCCCGCTCGCCCGAGCTCGGCCACCGAACACACGTCCCCGTACTCAAGCTTCTCCATCTCCAGAACGTCTCCGTGAATCCCGAACTGAGTGGGATCCGGCATGTTTCCCAGAATATCAGTCACTTTCATGTTCTTGGCTCCTTCCACCAGGCCTCCTCCGAACAACGTGGACCAGAGAATGTGGAAGAAACCCCAGACCAGGTTGTAGAGAAAGCGGAAAATCCCGGTGAAGATCAGCCAGAAGAAGAAGAAGAATCCTCGGATCATCTCCCGAACGCTCATCTTCCTCATTTTCCGATATTGTCTCTTCATGCTCCTGAAGGTCAGCAGCTTTTGAAGGTTGTAGAGGCTTTTCCTCATGGAGACGCAGGCCAGAGCAAACGCTGAGGAAGACTCCAGCGCAGCATCTTCATCATCCTCATCCGTCTCCACGCTCTGAGCATCGTCCTCGTCTTCCTCCTCTTGTCTCTCGGTGGCGTCCGGTTCGGAGATCAGAGACGCCAGCTGCATCTCGAAGATGGTGTCCTCGCAGAAGTTTACGAACAGCTCCATCTTTTCCGATTCTCCGCCCTCATTGACGACGTCGAAAATGAACTGGCGCTTGGACTCTTTGACCTGCGGGTTAAAAAATACTTAACATTCAGTAATAATATCGATTTGACTGCATGGATGAGAACATCGGTGAACAACAATGACATTTGCAACATTGACACTGTTATTGAACTGAAGTAAAATTAAAAATTAGATTCATAATTGATGAAATTTGCAACATTGACACTATTATTGAAAAGAATTAACATTGAAAATGTTCAGTGTTGATTCATTCATTGGTGAATTTTGCAACATTGAGACGGTTACGGAACTGAATTGAATAAACATTGAAAATTAGCTTCATAATCGATGAATTTTGCAACATTGATAGTTACTGAACTGAATTGAATTAACATTAAAATTAGCTTCATAATTGGTGGAATTTGCAACATTCACACTGTTATTGAACTGAATTAACTTTGAAAGTATGTTTCATAATTGGTGGAATTTGCAACATTGACACTGTTATTGAACTGAATTAAATAAAAAATTAGATTCATAATTAATGAAATTTGCAAAATTGACACTGTTATTGAACTGAATTAAAATTAAAAATTAGATTCATAATTGATGAAATTTGCAACATTGACACTGTTATTGAACTGAATTAACATTAAAAATGAGATTCATAATTGATGAAATTTGCAACATTGACACTGTTATTGAACTGAATTAAAATTAAAAATTAGATTCATAATTGATGAAATTTGCAACATTGACACTGTTATTGAACTGAATTAACATTAAAAATGAGATTCATAATTGATGAAATTTGCAACATTGACACTGTTATTGAACTGAAGTAAAATTAAAAATTAGATTCATAATTGATGAAATTTGCAACATTGACACTGTTATTGAAAAGAATTAACATTGAAAATGTTCAGTGTTGATTCATTCATTGGTGAATTTTGCAACATTGAGACGGTTACTGAATTGAATTGAATAAACATTGAAAATTAGCTTCATAATTGATGAATTTTGCAACATTGACACTGTTATTGAACTGATCCGACATTGAAATGTGTTTCATAATTGATTAATTTTGCGACATTCACACTGTTATTGAACTGAATTAACTTTGAAAATATGTATCTCAATTAACTCAATTGAATCAACATTAAAATTAGCTTCATAATGATGGAATTTGCAACATTCACACTGTTATTGAACTGAATTAACTTTGAAAGTATGTTTCATAATTGGTGGAATTTGCAACATTGACACTGTTATTGAACTGAATTAAATAAAAAATTAGATTCATAATTAATGAAATTTGCTAAATTGACACTGTTATTGAACTGAATTAAAATAAAAAATTAGATTCATAATTGATGAAATTTGCAACATCGACACTGTTATTGAACTGAATTAACATTAAAAATGAGATTCATAATTGATGAAATTTGCAACATTGACACTGTTATTGAACTGAATTAAAATTAAAAATTAGATTCATAATTGATGAAATTTGCAACATTGACACTGTTATTGAACTGAATTAACATTAAAAATGAGATTCATAATTGATGAAATTTGCAACATTGACACTGTTATTGAACTGAATTAACATTAAAAATTAGATTCATAATTGATGAAATTTGCAACATTGACACTGTTATTGAACTGAAGTAAAATTAAAAATTAGATTCATAATTGATGAAATTTGCAACATTGACACTATTATTGAAAAGAATTAACATTGAAAATGTTCAGTGTTGATTCATTCATTGGTGAATTTTGCAACATTGAGACGGTTACTGAACTGAATTGAATAAACATTGAAAATTAGCTTCATAATTGATGAATTTTGCAACATTGATAGTTACTGAACTGAATTGAATTAACATTAAAATTAGCTTCATAATTGGTGGAATTTGCAACATTCACACTGTTATTGAACTGAATGAACTTTGAAAGTATGTTTCATAATTGGTGGAATTTGCAACATTGACACTGTTATTGAACTGAATTAAATAAAAAATTAGATTCATAATTGATGAAATTTGCAACATTGACACTGTTATTGAACTGAATTAACATTAAAAATGAGATTCATAATTGATGAAATTTGCAACATTGACACTGTTATTGAACTGAAGTAAAATTAAAAATTAGATTCATAATTGATGAAATTTGCAACATTGACACTGTTATTGAAAAGAATTAACATTGAAAATGTTCAGTGTTGATTCATTCATTGGTGAATTTTGCAACATTGAGACGGTTACTGAACTGAATTGAATAAACATTGAAAATTAGCTTCATAATTGATGAATTTTGCAACATTGACACTGTTATTGAACTGATCCGACATTGAAATGTGTTTCATAATTGATTAATTTTGCGACATTCACACTGTTATTGAACTGAATTAACTTTGAAAATATGTATCTCAATTAACTCAATTGAATCAACATTAAAATTAGCTTCATAATGATGGAATTTGCAACATTGACACTGTTACTGAACTGAATCAACATTAAAAATTAGCTTAATAATTGATGAAATTTGTATCATTGACTGTTATTGAACTAAATTGAATCAACATTAAAATTAGCTTCATAATTGGTGGAATTTGCAACATTGATACCTTAATTGAACTGAATTGAATCAACAGTGAAAATTAGCTTCATAATTGATGAAATTTGCAACATTTACACTGTTATTTACCCGAATTAACATTAAAATTAGCTTCATAATTGATGATATTTCAACATTGACACTGTTATTGAACTGAATTAACATTAAAATTAGCTTCATAATTGATGAAATTTGCTACATTTACACTGTTATTGAACTGAATTAACATTAAAATTAGCTTCATAATTGATGAGATTTGCAACATTGACACCGTTATTGAACTGAATTGAATCAACACTGAACATTGGCTTCATAATTGATGATATTTCAACATTGACACTGTTATTGAACTGAATTAACATTAAAATTAGCTTCATAATTGATGAAATTTGCAACATTGACACTGTTATTGAACTGAATTGAATAATCATCAAAAATTAGCTTCATAATTGATGAATTTGGCAACATTGACACCGTTATTGAACTAAATTGAATCAACACTGAACATTAGCTTCATAATTGATGAAATTTGCTACATTTACACTGTTATTGAACTGAATTGAATAATCATAAAAAATTAGCTTCATAATTGATGAAATGCATATCTGTATAGAGCGCCATAGAAGTAAAGCGGACTTGACCTGCGGCTTCTCCCACTGCGTTCGGCTGGACTCGCTGATCTCGAAGTAAACCCTCTCGATTCTCTTGGCGCCGCCCATGATCTCGATGCGCCCTAGGAAGGGCTCGAAGTAGTTCAGCACGCTCTCGGCCAGGTTCAGGAAGGCGGAGAGTCGGGGGTCGTGAGGCATGTGCTCCGACAGATTGGTGAGGAGAACCGCCACGTTGAAGCCGATGTCCTTGGCGGGTTCGTGGAAGCGCTTGACGAACTCTTCGTAGTTGAACATGTCGTTCTCGTCGGCCTCGGCGCAGGACAGCAGGAACTCGATCTCGGACTGGGAATACTGCTTCTGGTTCTCCATGGACTTCTGGAACTCCTTCTTGGAGATGAATCCTTTACGGTCGGGGTCTTGCTCCTTGAAGTTCTCGGAGGTGGTCAGATCTTTCAGCTTGAGGAACATGTCGAAGAACTTGAGGATCATCTCCACGTTGCTGGATGACTCCACTAGAGTGTCCACCATCTGCTTGCCGATGGTCCCGTTCACAACGTTTCCTAAGGGAGGGAATGACGGGATTATTTCTCGCAGGATTCAGTCGGTAATGCTCCTGAATCATAATCACACACTGTTGTTCGCTGGCCAGAGGAGAACTTTCTCTCAAGGGTTTTTTCTCCATTCTGTCACTGATGGAGTTTTGGTTCCTGTCATTGTCGCCTTTTAATTTAACATTTAATTTAATATTCAACAATAATATTGATCTGCTGGACTGACACCATTATATGAGAACTGAACTGAGCTGGACGATGACATCATGGTTTTCTCCAGAGCGGCTGTATATATAAATTAACTAAACTGTCACCTGCCCGTATACGGGCAACCTAAATTTACTTCACTATATTACTATTAAATCCTAATCTAGTCATGACAAACTATATATCGTTGGAAAGGTCTAAGACTCCTTAATAGATATTTTAGCACTGTTTTTTTCTTACAAATTATGTATGAACAGTAATATATGAATATATGACAAGAGTGCGCCTCAAAAAATCGACATCATTAAAGGAGTTTCTGACCTTTGTCACAAAAAGTTGACGCACACACTTTTAATAATTGAAACTTTGGTATTTAATGCTAAAAGTTCATAATAAAACATAATCTAGTATTTGTCAATAAAAAAAGATAAAATTATATTTTAAAAAGTAAAGTAAAAAGTCCTCTAAAAAGTATAATATATATATATATATATAATTTTCTATTATTATTATAGCACATATTTTAGCAGTTATCATAAATTAGGTATCATTTGAAAGCTTACAAACTCAGAATTCATCCTGTGAAAACCGTTTTGAAATTGGACGTTGCGTTAACATAGTAACGGTATTTTTTTATTAGGCCCCTCGCCTTTTGGGCATCATATTTCATAATTTATTATCAAAAATGTTCTAATCTTGACAAAACACATATTGTCAGAAAGGTCTGACTCTCAAGGTTCCATATTTAGTGACAGAAGTGATATTTGGATAATAAATGTATTAATTTGTTATGGAAGAATGCATACAATTAAATTCAATGGAATGCAAAGGCACCCGGTGGGTATTTTTGGTATTACGCCTAAACAAAATCTCATGGAAACTTCAATGTTTGTGATATCAACTTCAAATTTGGAACACAACTTGGTTAGATATATGGCTTTGACTTTCTGTCATTTTTAGGCTGAAACCTATATTAATTTATACACTCACCGGCCACTTTATTAGGTACCCCATGCTAGTAACGGGTTGGACCCCCTTTTGCCTTCAGAACTGCCTCAATTCTTCGTGGCATAGATTCAACAAGGTGCTGGAAGCATTCCTCAGGGAGTTTGGTCCATATTGACATGATGGCATCACACAGTTGCCGCAGATTTGTCGGCTGCACATCCATGATGCGAATCTCCCGTTCCACCACATCCCAAAGATGCTCTATTGGGTTGAGATCTGGTGACTGTGGGGGCCATTTTAGTACAGTGAACTCATTGTCATGTTCAAGAAACCAATTTGAAATGATTAGAGCTTTGTGACATGGTGGAAGTAGCCATCAGAGGATAGGTACATGGTGGCCATAAAGGGATGGACATGGTCAGAAACAATGCTCAGGTAGGCCGTGGCATTTAAACGATGCCCAATTGGCACTAAGGGGCCTAAAGTGTGCCAGGAAAACATCCCCCACACCATTACACCACCACCACCAGCCTGCACAGTGGTAACAAGGCATGATGGTTCCATGTTCTCATTCTGTTTACGCCAAATTCTGACTCTAACATCTGAATGTCTCAACAGAAATCGAGACTCATCAGACCAGGCAACATTTTTCCAGTCTTCAACTGTTCAATTTTGGTGAGCTCTTGCAAATTGTAGCCTCTTTTTCCTATTTGTAGTGGAGATGAGTGGTACCCGGTGGAGTCTTCTGCTGTTGTAGCCCATCCGCCTCAAGGTTGTGCGTGTTGTGGCTTCACAAATGCTTTGCTGCATACCTCGGTTGTAACGAGTGGTTATTTCAGTCACTGTTGCCCTTCTATCAGCTCGAACCAGTCTGGCCATTCTCCTCTGACCTCTGGCATCAACAAGGCATTTCCGCCCACAGGACTGCTGCTCACTGGATGTTTTTTCTTTTTCGGACCATTCTCTGTAAACCCTAGAGATGGTTGTGCGTGAAAATCCCAGTAGATTAGCAGTTTCTGAAATACTCAGACCAGCCCTTCTGGCACCAACAATCATGCCACGTTCAAAGTCACTCAAATCACCTTTCTTCCCCATACTGATGCTCGGTTTGAACTGCAGGAGATTGTCTTGACCATGTCTACATGCCTAAATGCACTGAGTTGCCGCCATGTGATTGGCTGCTTAGAAATTAAGTGTTAACGAGCAGTTGGACAGGTGTACCTAATAAAGTGGCCGGTGAGTGTATATATTTTTAATAAAAGAAAAATAAATATTTTATTATATTTTCATAACAATAAACTTAAACCAATAACTTTTAAATAATTTAATTCTATTAATTTATTCCACTTCAGCAATAATCTGCCATGAGTCTTCTTTTAAAAGAGACCAACCGTAAGTCTTTAGTACAAAGGCTTTATGAATTGCAACCGTTTAAGTTTGGGTAGTGCATTTTCACGTCAACGCTCAAAAAGGGGGCTAAAGGGTTAATAACTCTTTTACAGCAAAAATGAAGCATCACTGAACTTACTTAAGCTGGACTGTGACGCTATTTTCTTCTGGAAACAAACTTTGTTGCATTATTTTCCTGTTATCTCTGTAAAGCTGCTTTGAAAACAATCTGTATTGTAAAAAGCGCTGTATTAATAAATGTGACTTGACTTGATTATCAGGCCACGTACACACTGCAAAGTTGCAGGAGTGAATCGACAAAATTACTATGTTTGGTAAGTGCTATTTTTGACCAAAGTAATATATTGTAATGGCGATCTGAGCCATTTTATGTTCTTCGCCATTTCCACAAGGGTGTTGCACAAAGGATTTGATGCGTGAATTCATAATTTGTCTCGTAAAGCTTTACTTTTTCTTTGTGTTGTTACATTACAAGAGAAATCAAACTCTCATTCACCTTCCAAAAAAATAAAATAAATGCTATCCTTTCCACGCTCAAAAGACTAGCACAAACCCTTCCTTATTTTTCTTTAAAATAGTTACGCATACGCAACACGTATGTTAATAAGTCAGTTAGTCAGTAAAATTAGTCAGTCATGTGATGCCAAACAAATA
This sequence comes from Rhinichthys osculus, assembly GCA_029959095.1. Taxonomy (NCBI): domain Eukaryota; kingdom Metazoa; phylum Chordata; class Actinopteri; order Cypriniformes; family Leuciscidae; genus Rhinichthys; species Rhinichthys osculus. The sequence goes on from JARWKJ010000019.1 coordinate 842,579, forward strand.
CACAATATACATTTATCAAAAAACAAACTCTTAATATTAGAAAAAATATTACAAAAGTATTAATGTTGTTATAGCTCGAACATATTGACATCTTTGGTCACTGTTGTTAAAGTCCCCCTGTAGTCAATAATTCTATCCCTTAAAACTCATCTCACCAAAATGACATATTTAAGCGTTTTTTTTTCTTTATGCCTTAAAATATCTTGAATGTAACTCGACACCCTTGCCTCATTTAGTATGCGTGGTTCTATGAATATGCAAATGAGCCCCGCCTCCACTCACTCCCTCAGCTCAGAGATCCACTGGTTGACGATCACACGTTGATCTGATTGGTTACAAGGTCGTTTGTGACGTCAGAAACACCAGCGATTTCAAACCGTGTTTTTGAGACTGTCTTTGGTTCACTGCAGTTTTAAGGAGGAAATACTCAGCAATGCTGTCGACTTATGAACTTACACATGGTGTGTCTTAAAGCGTATTAAACACCACATAGACACATAAACAACATTAAACGCTGGATTTACACCACAGGGGGACTTTAATCAATTTGAACTAAACAACCATCGACAGAAGCATTATGTTTATAAGGCTGAGCTTCTCTTGCAGTGTTGCCATATCCACTTATTATAAGCACTTCTGGGCTCAATATAATGCATTTGTATTTATTTGGTTTATTTCTTGTTTGCTGTTTTTTCTAGCATGATCTGGCAACACAAATGAGTCGAGGCTCATATAAAAAAGACACATCTCTGACGCGTGATTACATTCATTATCAACAGTTCGGTTCGGTTCGGTTCGGTTTTGTGTGTGAACGGAACAGGATTAAACACTAAACGCTGACTTTAGCTGCAGTGTGTGTGTGTGTGTGTGTGTGAACGTTTGCGCAACAGAACCTTCCAGCAGCGACAGCATCATGACGATCATGTCCTTCTGCAGATCCAGCAACTCCTTCAGCAGCTCAATCTGACTCGAGTCCTGCGAGGATCAAGAGCACAGCGGGACATTAGCGAGAGGAGAGGAACATCACAGCACACTTTCATTTACTAGATTAAAATATAATCTGCCAATCAAATGACAGCATGATGACGTCGCCTCGACACTTGCCTGGTTCCTTTAAGTGCCCCCCCCCCCCCCTTTTTTGAATAGACCTTTTCATTTTCAGACCTTTTTTTCTAAAATAATTGAATGGATGCTATCTTTTGAACTCTTGGCTTGAAAACAAACTGAGGTTTCTACCGTTCTTTCATGATTTTTCATGTTCATCACTATTTCAAAATAAAGGTCTGAACACGCCTTAGGAGTATGAAAATATTCTTGTTGCAAATTGATCAATTACGGCTCCTTTGTAATTTATTTTGTAAATCCAAATATGGAAACTAGAGATTGTAAGCTTTCAAATGATATATAGTTTAAGTATATATACACTTAAGGTTTAGGGGCTGTTACCACGACAACATTCTTTCAAATAAAAACGTAAATTTTTTTATGCATTGTGGCCGTTCGTTTACACGCCAGCGTCGATTTGTTTGCCTGAAAACACAAAGATTTGAAACATTGGTTCAAAGTGCAAGTTTTTGAAAACGGTCTTGCATAAACAACCAAAAGGCGAATCTCTGAAGACGATGACATCATGCACATGCGCATTACGTGTTCAGTCTGCAGTGTTTCATCGCCATCTAGTGGCCGGGCAGCAGAATACAGCCGTGTGAATCGGGATCGTTTTGACAATGGTGTCGTCTGTACGCGGAAAACTCAAAGGAAAAACATCTCCGTTTTAAGCATATCGCTGTCGTGTAAATGTACCCTAATCAGGGTTTGGATCTGAAGTCTGCAGGACAGTGAGTTTCACCCCTGACGGACACGGACATACTAAGATGAATTAACAATGTATTGGTAAATATAGTGCACATTAAAAAAAAAACACAAAATGACACAAAAATGTATGAAAATGAACAGAAATCCAACCTGCGACAGCTTCATCTGCATGTTGGCGAAGACGTGCAGGAATCCCACGACGGCGTCCCACAGTCTGCTGTGTGCCAAACTCTGCTGGTTCCCAATACACGGACCCTGAGGAACACACACACACTCAATACACGGACCCTGAGGAACACACACACACACTCAATACACGGACCCTGAGGAACACACACACACTCAATACACGGACCCTGAGGAACACACACACACTCAATACACGGACCCTGAGGAACACACACACACTCAATACACGGACCCTGAGGAACACACACACACTCAATACACGGACCCTGAGGAACACACACACACACTCAATACACGGACCCTGAGGAACACACACACACTCAATACACGGACCCTGAGGAACACACACACACACTCAATACACGGACCCTGAGGAACACACACACACTCAATACACGGACCCTGAGGAACACACACACACTCAATACACGGACCCTGAGGAACACACACACACTCAATACACGGACCCTGAGGAACACACACACTCTCAAAACACGGACCCTGAGGAACACACACACACTCAATACACGGATCCTGAGGAACACACACACACTCAATACACGGACCCTGAGGAACACACACACACACTCAATACACGGACCCTGAGGAACACACACACACACTCAATACACGGACCCTGAGGAACACACACACACACTCAATACACGGACCCTGAGGAACACACACACACTCAATACACGGACCCTGAGGAACACACACACACTCAATACACGGACCCTGAGGAACACACACACACACTCAATACACGGACCCTGAGGAATACACACACACACTCAATACACGGACCCTGAGGAACACACACACACTCAATACACGGACCCTGAGGAACACACACACACACTCAATACACGGACCCTGAGGAACACACACACACTCAATACACGGACCCTGAGGAACACACACACACTCAATACACGGACCCTGAGGAACACACACACACTCAATACACGGACCCTGAGGAACACACACACACACTCAATACACGGACCCTGAGGAACACACACACACTCAATACACGGACCCTGAGGAACACACACACACTCAATACACGGACCCTGAGGAACACACACACACACTCAATACACGGACCCTGAGGAACACACACACTCAATACACGGACCCTGAGGAACACACACACACACACTCAATACACGGACCCTGAGGAACACACACACACACACTCAATACACGGACCCTGAGGAACACACACACACACTCAATACACGGACCCTGAGGAATACACACACACACTCAATACACGGACCCTGAGGAACACACACACACTCAATACACGGACCCTGAGGAACACACACACACTCAATACACGGACCCTGAGGAACACACACACACTCAATACACGGACCCTGAGGAACACACACACACACTCAATACACGGACCCTGAGGAACACACACACACTCAATACACGGACCCTGAGGAACACACACACACTCAATACACGGACCCTGAGGAACACACACACACACTCAATACACGGACCCTGAGGAACACACACACACACACTCAATACACGGACCCTGAGGAACACACACACACACTCAATACACGGACCCTGAGGAATACACACACACACTCAATACACGGACCCTGAGGAACACACACACACTCAATACACGGACCCTGAGAAACACACACACACTCAATACACGGATCCTGAGGAACACACACACACACACTCAATACACGGACCCTGAGGAACACACACACACACTCAATACACGGACCCTGAGGAACACACACACACTCAATACACGGACCCTGAGGAACACACACACACACTCAATACACGGACCCTGAGGAACACACACACACTCAATACACGGACCCTGAGGAACACACACACACACTCAATACACGGACCCTGAGGAACACACACACACACACTCAATACACGGACCCTGAGGAACACACACACACACACTCAATACACGGACCCTGAGGAACACACACACACACTCAATACACGGACCCTGAGGAATACACACACACACTCAATACACGGACCCTGAGGAACACACACACACACTCAATACACGGACCCTGAGGAACACACACACACACTCAATACACGGACCCTGAGGAACACACACACACACTCAATACACGGACCCTGAGGAACACACACACACACTCAATACACGGACCCTGAGGAACACACACACACACTCAATACACGGACCCTGAGGAACACACACACACACTCAATACACGGACCCTGAGGAACACACACACACTCAATACACGGACCCTGAGGAACACACACACACACTCAATACACGGACCCTGAGGAACACACACACACACTCAATACACGGACCCTGAGGAACACACACACACTCAATACACGGACCCTGAGGAACACACACACACACTCAATACACGGACCCTGAGGAACACACACACACACTCAATACACGGACCCTGAGGAACACACACACACTCAATACACGGACCCTGAGGAACACACACACACACTCAATACACGGACCCTGAGGAACACACACACACTCAATACACGGACCCTGAGGAACACACACACACTCAATACACGGACCCTGAGGAATACACACACACACTCAATACACGGACCCTGAGGAACACACACACACTCAATACACGGACCCTGAGGAACACACACACACTCAATACACGGACCCTGAGGAACACACACACACTCAATACACGGACCCTGAGGAACACACACACACTCAATACACGGACCCTGAGGAACACACACACACTCAATACACGGACCCTGAGGAACACACACACACACTCAATACACGGACCCTGAGGAACACACACACACACACTCAATACACGGACCCTGAGGAACACACACACACACTCAATACACGGACCCTGAGGAATACACACACACACTCAATACACGGACCCTGAGGAACACACACACACTCAATACACGGACCCTGAGGAACACACACACACACTCAATACACGGACCCTGAGGAATACACACACACACTCAATACACGGACCCTGAGGAACACACACACACTCAATACACGGACCCTGAGGAACACACACACACTCAATACACGGACCCTGAGGAACACACACACACTCAATACACGGACCCTGAGGAACACACACACACACTCAATACACGGACCCTGAGGAACACACACACACTCAATACACGGACCCTGAGGAACACACACACACTCAATACACGGACCCTGAGGAACACACACACACACACTCAATACACGGACCCTGAGGAACACACACACACACACTCAATACACGGACCCTGAGGAACACACACACACACTCAATACACGGACCCTGAGGAACACACACACACTCAATACACGGACCCTGAGGAACACACACACACTCAATACACGGACCCTGAGGAATACACACACACACTCAATACACGGACCCTGAGGAACACACACACACTCAATACACGGACCCTGAGGAACACACACACACTCAATACACGGACCCTGAGGAACACACACACACTCAATACACGGACCCTGAGGAACACACACACACACTCAATACACGGACCCTGAGGAACACACACACACACTCAATACACGGACCCTGAGGAACACACACACACACACTCAATACACGGACCCTGAGGAATACACACACACACTCAATACACGGACCCTGAGGAACACACACACACTCAATACACGGACCCTGAGGAACACACACACACTCAATACACGGACCCTGAGGAACACACACACACTCAATACACGGACCCTGAGGAACACACACACACACTCAATACACGGACCCTGAGGAATACACACACACACTCAATACACGGACCCTGAGGAACACACACACACACACTCAATACACGGACCCTGAGGAACACACACACACACACACACTCAATACACGGACCCTGAGGAACACACACACACACTCAATACACGGACCCTGAGGAACACACACACACACACACACTCAATACACGGACCCTGAGGAACACACACACACACTCAATACACGGACCCTGAGGAACACACACACACTCAATACACGGACCCTGAGGAACACACACACACTCAATACACGGACCCTGAGGAACACACACACACTCAATACACGGACCCTGAGGAACACACACACACTCAATACACGGACCCTGAGGAACACACACACACACACTCAATACACGGACCCTGAGGAACACACACACACACTCAATACACGGACCCTGAGGAACACACACACACACTCAATACACGGACCCTGAGGAACACACACACACACACACACTCAATACACGGACCCTGAGGAACACACACACACACTCAATACACGGACCCTGAGGAACACACACACACTCAATACACGGACCCTGAGGAACACACACACACTCAATACACGGACCCTGAGGAACACACACACACTCAATACACGGACCCTGAGGAACACACACACACTCAATACACGGACCCTGAGGAACACACACACACTCAATACACGGACCCTGAGGAACACACACACACTCAATACACGGACCCTGAGGAACACACACACACACTCAATACACGGACCCTGAGGAACACACACACACTCAATACACGGACCCTGAGGAACACACACACACTCAATACACGGACCCTGAGGAACACACACACACACTCAATACACGGACCCTGAGGAACACACACACACACTCAATACACGGACCCTGAGGAACACACACACACACACTCAATACACGGACCCTGAGGAACACACACACACACACTCAATACACGGACCCTGAGGAATACACACACACACTCAATACACGGACCCTGAGGAACACACACACACTCAATACACGGACCCTGAGGAACACACACACACTCAATACACGGACCCTGAGGAACACACACACACTCAATACACGGACCCTGAGGAACACACACACACACTCAATACACGGACCCTGAGGAATACACACACACACTCAATACACGGACCCTGAGGAACACACACACACACACATAATACACGGACCCTGAGGAACACACACACACACACACTCAATACACGGACCCTGAGGAACACACACACACACTCAATACACGGACCCTGAGGAACACACACACACACTCAATACACGGACCCTGAGGAACACACACACACACACACTCAATACACGGACCCTGAGGAACACACACACACACTCAATACACGGACCCTGAGGAACACACACACACTCAATACACGGACCCTGAGGAACACACACACACTCAATACACGGACCCTGAGGAACACACACACACACTCAATACACGGACCCTGAGGAACACACACACACTCAATACACGGACCCTGAGGAACACACACACACACTCAATACACGGACCCTGAGGAACACACACACACTCAATACACGGACCCTGAGGAACACACACACACACTCAATACACGGACCCTGAGGAACACACACACACTCAATACACGGACCCTGAGGAACACACACACACTCAATACACGGCCCTGAGGAACACACACACACACACTCAATACACGGACCCTGAGGAACACACACACACACACTCAATACACGGACCCTGAGGAACACACACACACACTCAATACACGGACCCTGAGGAACACACACACACTCAATACACGGACCCTGAGGAACACACACACACTCAATACACGGACCCTGAGGAACACACACACACTCAATACACGGACCCTGAGGAACACACACACACACACTCAATACACGGACCCTGAGGAATACACACACACACTCAATACACGGACCCTGAGGAACACACACACACTCAATACACGGACCCTGAGGAACACACACACACTCAATACACGGACCCTGAGGAACACACACACACACTCAATACACGGACCCTGAGGAACACACACACACACTCAATACACGGACCCTGAGGAACACACACACACACTCAATACACGGACCCTGAGGAACACACACACACACACTCAATACACGGACCCTGAGGAACACACACACACACTCAATACACGGACCCTGAGGAATACACACACACACTCAATACACGGACCCTGAGGAACACACACACACTCAATACACGGACCCTGAGGAACACACACACACTCAATACACGGACCCTGAGGAACACACACACACACTCAATACACGGACCCTGAGGAATACACACACACACTCAATACACGGACCCTGAGGAACACACACACACTCAATACACGGACCCTGAGGAACACACACACACACTCAATACACGGACCCTGAGGAACACACACACACACACTCAATACACGGACCCTGAGGAACACACACACACACTCAATACACGGACCCTGAGGAACACACACACACACTCAATACACGGACCCTGAGGAATACACACACACACTCAATACACGGACCCTGAGGAACACACACACACACACTCAATACACGGACCCTGAGGAACACACACACACACACACTCAATACACGGACCCTGAGGAACACACACACACACTCAATACACGGACCCTGAGGAACACACACACACACTCAATACACGGACCCTGAGGAACACACACACACACACACTCAATACACGGACCCTGAGGAACACACACACACACACTCAATACACGGACCCTGAGGAACACACACACACACTCAATACACGGACCCTGAGGAACACACACACACACACACACACTCAATACACGGACCCTGAGGAACACACAGACACACTCAATACACGGACCCTGAGGAACACACACACACTCAATACACGGACACACACACACTCACACTCAACACACTCACACTGAGGAACACACACACACACTCAATACACGGACCCTGAGGAACACACACACACACTCAATACACGGACCCTGAGGAACACACACACACACTCAATACACGGACCCTGAGGAACACACACACACACTCAATACACGGACCCTGAGGAACACACACACACACTCAATACACGGACCCTGAGGAACACACACACACTCAATACACGGACCCTGAGGAACACACACACACACACACTCAATACACGGACCCTGAGGAACACACACACACACTCAATACACGGACCCTGAGGAACACACACACACACACACACACTCAATACACGGACCCTGAGGAACACACACACACACTCAATACACGGACCCTGAGGAACACACACACACTCAATACACGGACCCTGAGGAACACACACACACTCAATACACGGACCCTGAGGAACACACAAACACTCAATACACGGACCCTGAGGAACACACACACACACTCAATACACGGACCCTGAGGAACACACACACACACTCAATACACGGACCCTGAGGAACACACACACACTCAATACACGGACCCTGAGGAACACACACACACACTCAATACACGGACCCTGAGGAACACACACACACACTCAATACACGGACCCTGAGGAACACACACACACACACACTCAATACACGGACCCTGAGGAACACACACACACACTCAATACACGGACCCTGAGGAACACACACACACACTCAATACACGGACCCTGAGGAACACACACACACACTCAATACACGGACCCTGAGGAATACACACACACACTCAATACACGGACCCTGAGGAACACACACACACTCAATACACGGACCCTGAGGAACACACACACACTCAATACACGGACCCTGAGGAACACACACACACACTCAATACACGGACCCTGAGGAACACACACACACACTCAATACACGGACCCTGAGGAACACACACACACACTCAATACACGGACCCTGAGGAACACACACACACTCAATACACGGACCCTGAGGAACACACACACACACTCAATACACGGACCCTGAGGAATACACACACACACTCAATACACGGACCCTGAGGAACACACACACACTCAATACACGGACCCTGAGGAACACACACACACTCAATACACGGACCCTGAGGAACACACACACACACTCAATACACGGACCCTGAGGAACACACACACACACTCAATACACGGACCCTGAGGAACACACACACACTCAATACACGGACCCTGAGGAACACACACACACACTCAATACACGGACCCTGAGGAACACACACACACACACTCAATACACGGACCCTGAGGAACACACACACACACACTCAATACACGGACCCTGAGGAACACACACACACACTCAATACACGGACCCTGAGGAACACACACACACACTCAATACACGGACCCTGAGGAACACACACACACACTCAATACACGGACCCTGAGGAACACACACACACACACACTCAATACACGGACCCTGAGGAACACACACACACACTCAATACACGGACCCTGAGGAACACACACACACTCAATACACGGACCCTGAGGAACACACACACACTCAATACACGGACCCTGAGGAACACACACACACTCAATACACGGACCCTGAGGAACACACACACACACACTCAATACACGGACCCTGAGGAACACACACACACTCAATACACGGACCCTGAGGAACACACACACACTCAATACACGGACCCTGAGGAACACACACACACACTCAATACACGGACCCTGAGGAACACACACACACACTCAATACACGGACCCTGAGGAACACACACACACACTCAATACACGGACCCTGAGGAACACACACACACACTCAATACACGGACCCTGAGGAACACACACACACTCAATACACGGACCCTGAGGAACACACACACTCTCAAAACACGGACCCTGAGGAACACACACACACTCAATACACGGACCCTGAGGAACACACACACACACTCAATACACGGACCCTGAGGAACACACACACACACTCAATACACGGACCCTGAGGAACACACACACACACTCAATACACGGACCCTGAGGAACACACACACACACACTCAATACACGGACCCTGAGGAACACACACACACACTCAATACACGGACCCTGAGGAACACACACACACTCAATACACGGACCCTGAGGAACACACACACACACTCAATACACGGACCCTGAGGAACACACACACACTCAATACACGGACCCTGAGGAACACACACACACACTCAATACACGGACCCTGAGGAACACACACACACTCAATACACGGACCCTGAGGAACACACAAACACTCAATACACGGACCCTGAGGAACACACACACACACTCAATACACGGACCCTGAGGAACACACACACACACTCAATACACGGACCCTGAGGAACACACACACACTCAATACACGGACCCTGAGGAACACACACACACACTCAATACACGGACCCTGAGGAACACACACACACACTCAATACACGGACCCTGAGGAACACACACACACACACACTCAATACACGGACCCTGAGGAACACACACACACACTCAATACACGGACCCTGAGGAACACACACACACACTCAATACACGGACCCTGAGGAACACACACACACACTCAATACACGGACCCTGAGGAATACACACACACACTCAATACACGGACCCTGAGGAACACACACACACTCAATACACGGACCCTGAGGAACACACACACACTCAATACACGGACCCTGAGGAACACACACACACACTCAATACACGGACCCTGAGGAACACACACACACACACACTCAATACACGGACCCTGAGGAACACACACACACTCAATACACGGACCCTGAGGAACACACACACACACTCAATACACGGACCCTGAGGAACACACACACACACTCAATACACGGACCCTGAGGAACACACACACACACTCATACACGGACCCTGAGGAACACACACACACTCAATACACGGACCCTGAGGAACACACACACACACTCAATACACGGACCCTGAGGAATACACACACACACTCAATACACGGACCCTGAGGAACACACACACACTCAATACACGGACCCTGAGGAACACACACACACTCAATACACGGACCCTGAGGAACACACACACACACTCAATACACGGACCCTGAGGAAACACACACACACACTCAATACACGGACCCTGAGGAACACACACACACACTCAATACACGGACCCTGAGGAACACACACACACACTCAATACACGGACCCTGAGGAACACACACACACACACACTCAATACACGGACCCTGAGGAACACACACACACACTCAATACACGGACCCTGAGGAACACACACACACACTCAATACACGGACCCTGAGGAACACACCACACACACACTCAATACACGGACCCTGAGGAACACACACACACACTCAATACACGGACCCTGAGGAACACACACACACTCAATACACGGACCCTGAGGAACACACACACACTCAATACACGGACCCTGAGGAACACACACACACTCAATACACGGACCC
>JARWKJ010000019.1:867500-882500 GCA_029959095.1 Rhinichthys osculus
AATACTAACAATTTAATAAAAAAATTTAATTTTAAAATAATAAATCTAAATAAAACCCGATTAAACACAATTAAAACAAAAATATAAAATACAAAAATAATAAAAATCAATAAAAATAAATCACTAATAACTAATTAAATAAATGTAAAAATAAAAAATATAAATTTCAAAATAGAAACACTCAAAATAAAACGCTATTAATTAATTAAATCATAAAAATGTAAAAAGAAAATATATAATTTTAAAACAAAGACAAATCACAATTAAACTAATAATTAAATCATAAAAATGTCATTTTAAAATATATAATTTAAAAATAATAAATGTGTAGATCAGCAGACTTACAACAACTGCACATTAATATTCCCATGCATGTACACATATAAACATCATATTCAGAATATGGATGCAATCTGAACCGGTTGTGTGTGTGTGTGTGTGTGTGTGTGTGTCTATGTGTGTGTGTGTGTGTCTCTGTCTGTCTGTGTGTGTGTGTCTGTGTGTGTGTGTGTGTCTATGTGTGTGTGTGTGTGTCTCTGTCTGTCTGTGTGTGTGTGTGTCTGTGTGTGTGTGTGTGTGTGTGGTTGCGTGTGTGTGTGTGTGTGGTTGCGTGTGTGTGGTTGCGTGCGTGTGTGTGTGTGTGTGTGTGTGTGTGTGTGTGTGAATCTGCACCTGCACGACTGCATCAGTCCCGACAGACTCTTGAAGAATCCCACGTCTCGCTTCTCCTTCAGATAGTCCAACATTTTCTGAGCGGCAGAAATGATTATGAATCACTCGTGTGTGTCTGATCAATGAAACAGTGTGTGTGTGTGACGGTCGGAGTGTGTGAGAGTGTGTGTGACGGTCGGAGGGTGTGAGTGTGTGTGACAGTCGGAGTGTGTGTGTGGCGGTCAGAGTGTGTGAGAGTGTGTGTGACGGTCGGAGTGTGTGAGTGTGTGTGTATCGGTCGGAGTGTGTGAGAGTGTGTGACGGTCGGACTGTGTGAGTGTGTGTGTGACGGTCGGAGTGTGTGAGAGTGTGTGTGACGGTCGAAGTGTGTGAGAATGTGCGTGACGGTCGGTGTGTGTGAGTGTGTGTGTATTGGTCGAAGTGTGTGAGAGTGTGCGTGACGGTCGGAGTGTTTGAGTGTGTGCGTGACGGTCGGAGTGTGTGAGAGTGTGTGTGACGGTCGGACTGTGTGAGTGTGTGTGTGACGGTCGGAGTGTGTGAGAGTGTGTGTGACGGTCGAAGTGTGTGAGAGTGTGCGTGACGGTCGGTGTGTGTGAGTGTGTGTGTATTGGTCGAAGTGTGTGAGAGTGTGCGTGACGGTCTGAGTGTGTGAGAGTGTGCGTGACGGTCGGAGTGTTTGAGTGTGTGCGTGACGGTCGGAATGTTTGAGTGTGTGCGTGACGGTCGGAGTGTGTGAGAGTGTGTGTGACAGTCGGAGTGTGTGAGTGTGTGACGGTCAGAGTGTGTGAGAGTGTGTGTGTATCGGTCGAAATGTGTGAGAGTGTGTGTGATGGTCGGAGTGTGTGAGTGTGTGTGTATCGGTCGGAGTGTGTGAGAGTGTGTGTGACGGTCGGAGTGTGTGAAAGTGTGTGTGACGGTCGGAGTGTGTGAGAGTGTGTGTGACAGTCGGAGTGTGTGAAAGTGTGTGTGACGGTCGGAGTGTGTGAGAGTGTGTGTGACGGTCGGAGTGTGTGAGTGTGAAGGTCGGAGTGTGTGAGAGTGTGCGTGACGGTCGGTGTGTGTGAGTGTGTGTGTATTGGTCGAAGTGTGTGAGAGTGTGCGTGACGATCGGAGTGTTTGAGTGTGTGCGTGACGGTCGTAGTGTGTGAGAATGTGTGTGTATCGGTCGAAATGTGTGAGAGTGTGTGTGATGGTCGGAGTGTGTGACGGTCGGAGAGTGTGAAAGTGTGTGTGACGGTCGGAGTGTGTGAGAGTGTGTGTGACGGTCGGAGTGTGTGAAAGTGTGTGTGACGGTCGGAGTGTGTGAGTGTGTGTGACGGTCGGAGTGTGTGAAAGTGTGTGTGACGGTCGGAGTGTGTGAGAGTGTGTGTGACGGTCGGAGTGTGTGTGACGGTCGGAGTGTGTGAAAGTGTGTGTGACGGTCGGAGTGTGTGAGAGTGTGTGTGACGGTCGGAGTGTGTGAGTGTGTGTGTGACGGTCGGAGTGTGTGAGTGTGTGTGTGTGTGACGCACCTGCTGGACGACGATGTTCCCGCCGTTGAGGATGGAGATGCCGAGCTTCAGTGTGAACGTGACCATCGGATCCAAACGCCCTGAAACAGCAAACGAGTGAGTGTGTGAGTGAGTGTGTCTGTGTGTGTGAGTGAGTGTGTTTGTGTGTGTGTGAGAGTGAGTGAGTGAGTGAGTGAGTGAGTGAGTGAGTGTGTGTGTGTGTGTGTGTGTGTGTGTGTGTGTGTGTGAGAGTGAGTGTGTCAGTGTGTGTGTGTGTGTGTGTGTGTGCGTGGGAGTGTGAGTGAGTGAGTGAGTGAGTGAGTGAGTGTGTGTCAGTGTGTGTGTGTGTGTGTGATGCGTCAGTGCAGCAGTGTTGGAGTAGTAGTGCTTGTAGCTAGTGCATGCTGCTTCTGCATGACACTTTCTGCTTTCAGCTACTGCCACCGGATAGCCTTCTGTTTTCAGGGGCGAAAAGAGGAGCTGAGTGTGTAAGCCTCCTCAGCCGGTACATAGCCTCTCCATTGCCAAGATCTCGTACACGCCTCCCCGCGGCACACATGGTAACTGGTCCCTTGTGGTTCCAGGCTAAGTTGTACGGGATCTCGGAGCAGCAGTGGGCCCCAGAGACGCGGCATGCAGGGCCATCGGTGAGTGGAAACGCCCTGAGCCCCGTCAACCACTGTCCCAGTTATGGGTAAACAGTGAAGACCCCAACGGCGGCGCAGGCGGAAGATGGAGATGTGAGAACCACCACAACGGCTGGGAAGGCGGAAGAAGGCAACCCTAAGCCACGTGGGTTAACTCGGGAGGGTATAGTGGCTAGGGGAGCAAACCCCGAAGACAAACCTGCACCTGGGGACAGGCACAGGCGGAGTCCAACTGACCGGACCACCGGCAGACCCCTGCAACTCCTGCCAGACGAAGGTCGTCATGGGTTCCCTCAAGCCACTGGAGGTCATCTGATAGGAGTGAAGAGGGTGGGAGTGAGGTCTGCGCACCCACACCCTCACCTTAATCCTCACCTATGCGCAAGCTTCTTGCCCCCCCACCCCCAAAAGTCCTGTGGAGATGTGGAATGGTGGCGGGCACAGGCCAAGGATGTGGCTGGGAGTGCCTAACCAAACCATGCACACAGGCGGCAATGGAGTGATATACGCTAGGACTGCGGGATGGAGCAGCGTGTCAGCTTCCATTGCGACTGAGCAGCCCCACACTGCTCACTCCTGTGATGGGGAAGGACCTGGAAAAGGTGGTCCAAAAATTGTCTGCCCTCCACACTCCGGACGGTAAGCCGCAACCGTCGGAGCATCCCCCCTTGCGGTCGAAAAATTAAAGTGAAAAATAAGTTAAACATTGCTTCATGGAACACTGCTGGACCTGGCTGAAACTCCTGACAGGCCCCATCGCAGGACAGCACTGGTGGCCCTGGAGCTCGCAAAATACAACATCGACATAGCAGCTTTCAGCGAGACCAGACTACATGGGGAGGACTCCCTTGCAGAGGTTGGTGCTGGGTACACCTTCTTCTGGAAGGGGGTCCCTAAAGGCACTCGCCGTAACCATGGAGTTGGCTTTGCTGTAAAGTCTAAACTGCTGCAGCACATTCCGGAATCCCCCATCGACATCAATGAAAGACTGATGATATGGCGCATTCCCCTGGCAAAGGAACACTTCGCCACTCTCATCAGTGCATACGCTCCAACTCTTGATACCGAACACAACATCAAAGAGGATTTCTACAGAGCTCTTGATGCCATCTTACAGAAAACCCCGGCTACGGACAGGCTCATGCTCATGGGAGATTTCAATGGTAGAGTGGGCATGGAGCACCTGGTATGGAATAAAGTCATTGGCCAGCATGGTGTGGGGAAAATGAACCACAACGGGCTCAGACTCCTCTCCCTCTGTGCAGAGCACCAGCTGGTCATTACTAACACCATCTTCCAGATGAAGAACAGGCTTAAGACCACCTGGCAGCACAAAACACTGGCATCTTCTTGACTAGGTGATTGTCCGTCAAAAGGATAGACAAGAGGTCCTTACCACCCGTGTTATGCGCGGAGCTGAGTGCTGGACTGACCACATCATGGTCAGATCCAAACTACTCATCAGCATTCAACCCCGTGGCCCGAGGATGGCTCCAAACAAGAAACTCAACTGTACAGCGCTGAATAGCCTTACCACCAAAGATGACCTCCGACGGCTCCTTGCTGAAAACCTCAACAAGATCCCAGAGGAATCAACCGACTGGCCAGCACTGCGCCAGGCTATTCATAGCGCAGCCACAGAGGCGCTAAGCCAATCAAGGAAACACCACCAGGACTGGTTTGACTGTAACTCAGCTGAGATACAGTCACTCCTAAAAACCAAACATGAGGCCCACAAAGCTCTCCTGCCCTGCCCTGGATCTCCCACCCTTAAAACCTCCTGCATTGCTGCAAGAACAGCAACCCAACGAGCCCTCAGGACTATGGAGGACACCTGGTGGGTGCAAAGGCGCGAGAAATCCAGAACCTGGCAGACTGCAATAACATTCATGGCTTTTACGATGCCATAAAAGCACTGTACGGCCCCAGGAAGCGCGTGTTTGCCCCAGTCCGATCAGCTGACGGCCCCATCCTCTTTAAGGACCGCCACGAGATTCTTGCCCGTTGGGCAAATTATTTTGAGAGTCTCCTCAACCACGTCAACCCTGTCGACCCACTTATTCTGGATAATCTGCCAGACCTGCCACCTACCATGCACCTGGACACCCCACCACTTTACTCAGAACTCCGGATAGCTATTGCAGGGCTGAAGAACAACAAAAGCGCTGGACCCGATGGAATCCCTGCAGAGGTTTTCAAACACGGATGATACCTCCTCACGCGTCGCCTGCACCTCCTGATCCAAAACATCTGGGAACATGGCACCCTCCCACAGGACTGGAAGGATGCTAACATCGTGGTAATTTAAAAGCAGAAAGGAGACCGTGCAGTCTGCGGCAACAGCCGTGGGATATCTCTCCTCTCCATCGCAGGGAAAGTCCTGGCCAAGATCATGCTCAGCAGACTGGTTGATCACATCTCGGAAGCTGTGCTTCTGGAAACTCAGTGTGGCTTCCGGAAGACCAGATCCACGACAGACATGGTTTTTGTCTTGAGGCAGCTGATGGAGAAGAGTCGAGAACATCACAAAGACCTTTACGTTGCCTTCATCGACCTGAGCAAAGCTTTTGACACCATCAACCGTGAACTGCTCTGGAAACACCTCTCCAAACTTGGGGTACCCCTACCCCCCAAGTTTCTCAGCATCCTACAGCAGCTGCATGACGGGATGCAAGCCAGAGTGCTCACTGGAGAACTCCAGTCAGAGTCCTTCGAGGTAAACGTTGGGGTGAAGCAAGGCTGTGTCTTGGCTCCGGTGCTCTTTAACATCCTCCTCTCTGCCATCACCTGCCTCTTCCACCGTGTCATGGGACACGAAGACGGTGTCCATGTGGAATACCGACTTGACGGAAGCCTCTTCAACATACGTCGGCTCCAGGCCTGCACAAAGACAAAGACCCGCCAAATCTGTGAGCTTCAGTATGCTGATGACTGTGCCGTCTTAGCTCACAGCCCAGACTCTATGCAGCACGCCCTTAACACAATATCCCGTCTGTACCAATCCTCTGGCCTACAGGTCAACATTAAAAAAACCGAGGTCATGTCCCATCTCACTACCCCCGCCCCCACACCCCCCAGTTTTCACATAAACGGTGTTCCACTTAAAACAGTGGACCACTTTACCTAACTCGGCTCCACTTTGTCCTCATTCTGCTCCCTGGACAAAGAAACACACACCCGGATAAATAAAGCCTCATCATCTTTTGGACGCCTACGCAGCAAGGTTTTTGAAAACCGTAACCTGAAGGTCAGTACCAAGGTCGCTGTTTACAACACGGTATGTGTCTCTACTCTGCTCTACGGGGCAGAGCCATGGACCCCAAACCGCCAGCACATCATCAACCTAGAGGCCTTCCACATTCGCTGCCTACAGAAGATCCTCAGGTTGTCCTGGGAAGACCGAATCCCCCATACAGTTATCCTCAGCAACACTGACTCAATCTGTATGGAAGCAGCTGTTGCCAAAAAACATCTGCGCTGGATAGGGCACACCATACGCATGCCTGAACACCGATTGCTTCGCCAAGTCCTCTACAGTCAACTAATGGCCGCAAAGCGGTCCGCTGGAGGGCAAAAGCGGCGCTTTAAGGACTACACCAGGGACATCCTAAAGAGAGCGAACATTCCCCTCACACAGCTTGAATCACTGGCACTCGACAGACCTGCCTGGCATGTCAACTGTGCAACTGCAGTCTCTCAAATACACCAAACCAACCAAGACCGACGATCCGAGAGGCGTATCAAGAGACGGCTGGTACCCCCCTGGTGTCTGGTTTCCCCTGCTCCATCTGCGGACGAGTGTGCGGCTCAAGGATCGACTCAACGCCCACTAGAAGTGGCACCAGCGGCAAGGTCGCTAAACCCACCCCCCTCCCACCCCCACCCCCTGGAGCAAGCGTCATCATCGTACACGACAGCTAAGAGAGAGGTGTGTGTGTGTGTGATTGAGTGAGTGTGTGTGTGTGTCAGTGTGTGTGTACACCTTTACTAGCGCTGATCATCTGTAACACCATCTCTGCTGCTCCTCGGTCGTGGAGTCTCGCCTGCTGGTATAGAGTCTTCTGCTTCTCCATCTCCTTCTCCTGATCTCACACACACACACACACGTCAGGCTCTCAGCATCATCCCGTTTATCTCATATTGTGTCTGTGCTCACCTCGAATGTTTTCTCTTTTTCTTCTTCATCCTCTTCCTCGTTCTCAGCACAACTCTACAGACGAGAACAGCGTGACAATGAGGTGTTTCTCACACACACACACACACACACACACACACACACACACACACACACACACACACGTCTCTCTAATGCTGGACTGTGATTGGTCAATCGTATATTTGTGTCTAATGAATGTAGAATTAAACACTCCCTGAACTGGTTCTCAGCTCTCGTTTCATGACTCTTTCTGCTCACAGAATAAATGTTTGGTATATTAATATATTATACTGTATATCATTCATTTAAATGTATATTATATTATATATTAATTGATTATATTATATGTTCATTTTAAAATTATTTTATACATATTATTTGTTTATATTGTGTATTAATTGTTTATTTGATCATGTCAGATTGATAATCTTCTTTGCTGATGTAATGTGACACACACACACACACACCTTTGCCATCATGTCTGCGTATGCGATGTACAGATGATCCTCCTCTAGAGAGCTGAAACACACACACACAAATATTACATATTAACATGTTTAAGCGTCAGGACATAAAAAATATCATCAACAATGGAAGTATATGTGTGTTTGTGTGTGAGAGAGTGAGTGTGTGTGTGATAGTGAGTGTGTGTTGGTGTGTGAGTGTATGAGAGAGAGTATACTAATGAGAGTGTGTGTGTGTGTGTGTGAATGTGCAAGTGTGTGTGTGTGTGTGTGTGTGTGTGTGTGTGTGTGTGAATGTGCAAGTGTGTGTGTGTGTGTGTGTGTGTGAGTGAGTAAATGTGTGCGTGAGAGTGAGTGTGTGTGTGAGAGTATACGTATGAGATTGTGTGTGTGTGTTTAAGTGTGTGCATGTGTGAGAGAGTATACGTATAAGAGTGTGTGTGAGAGTAAGTGTGTGTGCATGCATGTCTGTCTGTGTATGTGCATATGAGTATGTGTGTGTGTGTGTGTCAGTGTGTGTGTGTTTGTGTGTGAGTGTATGAGAGAGTATACTTATGAGAGTGTGTGTTTGTGCGTGAGAGTGAGTGAGTGTGTGTGTGTGTGAGTGAGTAAATGTGTGTGTGAGAGTGAGTGTGTGTGTGAGAGTATACGTATGAGAGAGTGTGTGTGTGTGTGTGTGTGTGTGTGTGTGTGTGTGTGTGTGTGTGTGTTTAAGTGTGTGCATGTGTGAGAGAGTATACGTATAAGAGTGTGTGTGTGAGAGTGAGTGTGTGTGCATGCATGTCTGTGTGTGTGCATATGAGTGTGTGTGTGTGTGTGTTCACCTGCGTTCTGTCAGTGCGTTGTGACTGAAGTGCAGGATTAGTTGATGAAGAGGGTCGGGCTGAGCGTCTGTGATCTCCTCCTCCTCTTCATCAGTCTTCGGCTGCGTCTTCTTCACACACACACACACACAAACATCACACACTTCAATCCTGTTTAATATCTCGTTTAGGTTTCTCACAATCATCGTGACCTCAGCAAGGATCAACACATGATTTTTGAAAGAGAAATCTGATGTGCACAAAGCAGCATTACAGTAAAGTACAGTACAGTGATGATATCATACAGTAAAGTACAGTACAGTGATGATACCGTACAGCAAAGTACAGTAAAATTAAAGTACAGTACAGTGATGATATCGTACAGTAAAGTACAGTACAGTGATGATACCGTACAGCAAAGTACAGTAAAATTAAAGTACAGTACAGTGATGATACCGTACAGCAAAGTACAGTAAAAGTAAAGTACAGTACAGTGATGATACCGTACAGTAAAGTACAGTACAGTGATGATACCGTACAGTAAAGTACAGTACAGTGATGATATCGTACAGTAAAGTACAGTACAGTGATGATACCGTACAGCAAAGTACAGTAAAATTAAAGTACAGTACAGTGATGATATCGTACAGTAAAGTACAGTGATGATACCGTACAGCAAAGTACAGTAAAATTAAAGTACAGTACAGTGATGATACCGTACAGCAAAGTACAGTAAAAGTAAAGTACAGTACAGTGATGATACCGTACAGTAAAGTACAGTACAGTGATGATACCGTACAGTAAAGTACAGTACAGTGATGATACCGTACAGTAAAGTACAGTAAAAGTAAAGTACAGTACAGTGATGATACCGTACAGTGGAGTACAGTAAAAGTAAAGTACAGTACAGTGATGATACCGTACAGTAAAGTACAGTACAGTGATGATACCGTACAGTAAAGTACAGTACAGTGATGATACCGTACAGTAAAGTACAGTAAAAGTAAAGTACAGTACAGTGATGATACCGTACAGTGAAGTACAGTAAAAGTACAGTACAGTGATGATACCGTACAGTGGGGCGATCGGACACTGTGATGTACTGTACACCGTCACACTGATGGATCTCATGCTGATCAACAGAATCACACCATAGATCAGGGTTTCCCAAACTGTGCTTTGTCAATTGATGAAAAACAAATCAATTAAATCATAAAAATTTAAAATTAACAAGATTTTCAAATAAAAATAATCAAAACCCTAATAATAATTAAATTATTATGTAAAATTAAAATAAATAATTTTCAAATAAAAAAATCTACGTAAAACATTAATAATTCATTAAAACATGCTAAATTAAAATAAATCATTTGAAAATAAAAGCAACCTAAATATATCAGTAATTATTACAATTAAAACAAATAATTTGAAATAAAAACAATCAAAATAAAACAACAAATTTATTTATTGTAAAAATTTACAATTAAAACATTTAAAAAATTAAAAAATCAACATAAAACCCTAATAAATAATTAAATCATTTAAAATTATAATTCTAAGTAAAACATTAATAATTAATTAAAAAATGCTAAATAAAATAACTCATTTTTAAAAATAAAAGCAACCCAAATAAATCAATAATCATTACATCATAAAAAATAAACAACTTTCCAAAAAAAAAAAATCCAAAAAAAAAATGAAATCCTAAAAAAGTACAATTAAAACAAACAATTTTCAAATAAAAATATTATAAAACATAAAAAAACATAAAAGCGTAATAATTAAATCACAAAGTAAAATTAAAATGAATAATTTTAAAATAAAAGCAACCAAAATAAAATGCTTAATAAAAAATATTTTATTAGTGTAGCTGACTGTCATGTGACCATTAACCAACACCAGAGAACCGTGAAGATGCGAATGAGTTATTGAAATATGAACTCAAATCTCAGGGGGACTTTAAGTGAAACCGCTTGGGAATCGCTGCTCTAGTAATGTGGATTCACCACGGGACTCCACTCATGCAGCAGGGAGTGTGTGAGTTAGTGATGCTCAGGAGGTTAAGCACGGATGCGAACCGAAAACACCCATCATGCATCAGTGCAGGACAAAGAAACTCCTCAGCTCGACTCTCTGGAGTGTTTATGCAGGGATTCGTCCACTGTTAAAGCAGATCGTCAGTGCAGATAAAGACACCAGATTCAGGACATAGTGCACAGTGTATACTGTCATCTGGGATGACTGGGACTATCATAGACTAGGACTATATCACAGGTCATCTGGGACTAGTTTACATTTTACCGATTCTGATTCCTATTCCGATTCTGCTTATCGATTCCTAATTTCGGTTCCAATAAACAACCTTCGATATCATTCATATTTAGTGTTATTGGAAAACATGTAATTGTAGATGAATATCATGAACAGAAATCATCAGCTGAAGAACACTCACAGGAGCGTTTGCCTGTGGTTTAAAAACACCATAGAAGAACAACTAGCCGAACTAATATACACTTCCAGCATTATTAAAGACAATAAACACTCAGTCATTAAACAAGAACACATAAAAAATTAGCAATTGCAACAAATAGACACAACTAAACAAAGATACGATTGAAATAAACATTGTTTTAAGATTTTCAGGTACAGAAAATTATCAAATGTAAAATAACACTGCAGTTTATAAATAAAATATACATTACAAATATAGTTACAAAAGTGATTCAGTGAAGAGCGAGTGTGTGTTCTCAGTCTCCTGTTGTGAGATTAGTGTTATAGAGACGGCAGGAATATTAGCGCTGTCACTTTAAGAGCCGCACGGGTCCAATACACTGATACACATCTGTGAAAAACACAGAACACAGAGTCTCTCGCGCTTGAGTGTTTTAAAATCACTTTTTCTGTGAGCTTTGGGTGTGTGTGCAGCGCAGAAACAGTGTGTGAGTCGTCTGCACTTGAATGGTTTAAACTCATATTGAAACGCTCACAAAGGAATCGATAAGAGCAATCGAAATTTTAATTTTATAACAAGTATCCAATTCCTGACCTCAAGTATTCGATTCCCAACCCTATCTGGGACACAACTAATGTCGTCTCAGCTATAGGGCTTGTTTAGTTGATTCACTTTCACTGGGTCTGGTGTGGAAACCAGCGGCTCGACTGCGAGCGTGACGTTACTTACGGCCAGATCCTGCACTAGCTTCTCCTCAAACGAGTACATCTCCGCCTCTATCCAGAGCCGCTGGTATCCGGTGAGGAACAGGTTAATGGAGCGATGCCTGAGACGGGACAGCAGGAGGAGACAGGGTTAATATAGCAACGGTTGCCAGGGTGAGGAGACAGGGTTAACATAGCAACGGTTGCCAGGGCGAGGCTAGGGAAACAGGAAGTGCTGGAGGGTCAGTTAGTTAGTTAGTTAGGGTTCATCTGACGGGCCATCGTGTAGATGTGACGTCAAAGATCTATAAACTTTAAAGATGCCATATTGTGTGTTTCTGGTCTCCTCTAGAACTCGAATGTTGATTATTCTCCTCATATTCTCCATTGTTGCGGCTCCTCTCTTCCCAGTCTGTCAGTAACGCTCTGTTTACTTCCTGTCTCTGTGAAGCCCCTCCTTCTGAAAAGCACACTGTGCTCTGATTGGTCGGCTTGAGCAGTGTGTTTTGATTGGTCGAGCGCTTTGAGCGTGTTTGGGAAATGCCCCGCCCCTTTCCATATCCGCCAGTTTCAACCATAGACTGTAAAGTCATCTTAAATAATCGCCATCTTGGTTGCGCGTCACTCCCGGATAAACGAACATATGCAGCGAGGCGGATTAGCTGAGGTGACGTGACGCTAACGCTAGCAGACAAACGGCTAGCAGTGACATCAGCGGCAATCCACCTGTCACTCAAGTGGCCACGCCCTTTGCACAACTTTAAGGCTTAATATAATTTAAACGGATGAGTTATAAAAACATTCACCCGCCTCACAGTCGTCATGAAGGGCAACATTAGCGATATAGAGCAAAACCACTTTTAGTACCAGACTGTAAACATGTTTATTTCTGCTGTAAATATGTGCATTTTAACATGCGGGTCTATGGGAGTGAGTCTCTTCTGCAGCCTCTAGTGGCCAGTGGAGGAACTGCAGGTTAACTCACTCAGTGTCGGATTCAAGAGAGAGACGGGAAGGTGCCGATTGGTTTCAACAAACTACTGACTAACTCAACCAGGCCCCGCCCCTTTATTCTGCGTATTAATTATTATAATGAGGAATATTGTGACGTGTTCGTTCCCGGAAGAAACTCAAGACTAATGGAGGCGTTTCAGGAGTTCAGAAACACTGACACTGATATAGAGGAGAACTGGAGCTTTCTCATGATCACACAGCAACATCACACACTAAGCACAGATGAACACGGAGCCTTTAAAGGAACACTCCGACTTTTTGGGACTTTAGCCTATTCACCTTATCCCCCAGAGTTAGATAAGTCCATACATACCTTTTCATCTCCGTGCGTGCTATAAGTCTGTTTGACGCACCCACCGCTAGCCTAGCTTAGCACAAAGACTGGATGTAAATGGTTGCAGCTAGCATACTAATCCAAATAAGTGACAAAATAGCGCAAACATTTTCCTATTTACATGTTGTGATTTGTATATTCACAGAGTGTACAAAAAACAAAGTCACGTGAGACACAGACATATTTTAACCGTATAAATACTGGGAACTATATTCTCTGAAGGCGAAGCACTGCTACTTGGGCGGAGTGATAACTGCAGCACCTGAGACGAGCCGTGGTGAGGAGCAGAGAGTTCGTTGAGTTTGGGTACGGTACGTCTCAGGTGCTGCGGTTATCACTCCGCCCAAGTAGCAGTGCTTCGCCTTCAGAGAATATAGTTCCCAGTATTTATACGGTTAAAATATGTCTGTGTCTCACGTGACTTTGTTTTTTGTACACTCTGTGAATATACAAATCACAACATGTAAATAGGAAAATGTTTGGGCTATTTTGTCACTTATTTGGATTAGTATGCTAGCTGCAACCATTTACATCCAGTCTTTGTGCTAAGCTAGGCTAGCGGTGGGTGCGTCAAACAGACTTATAGCACGCACGGAGATGAAAAGGTATGTATGGACTTATCTAACTCTGGGGGATAAGGTGAATAGGCTAAAGTCCCAAAAAGTCGGAGTGTTCCTTTAACATCTCAGATGACCCGTCAGACAGTTAGTGTGAGTTACCGTCCAAACCATGGCTCAGGACCGGGGGTTTCCGCGAGCAAAGCAGGCGTTGTCTGAGCGCTACGTTACCGTTAGCACAGCGAGCAGGCGGTCATTGTCAGAACGCTCAAGAATTCTGCCCAGCCAAATGTGTCGGTAGGAATTCAGGAAGTAATTATTAATTTTGTGCCTGAGAACAGGAACGTGACGTGGAGAGGGAACAAGACACAGATCCGAGTCACAGTCACACACGAGTATTAAAGAACAACAACACTCGCTTATTAGTCAAATTTAGTGCTGGGCAACGATTAATCGCATTCCAAAATAAAAGTTTGTGTTGACATAATATATGTGTGTGTACCGTGTATAATTCATTTTTCTTTAATATATACATGCATATGTGTTTATTTATATATGCAAAATAATTATACACACACACATATATTATGAAAACATTTACATTACATTTACATTTAGTCATTTAGCAGACGCTTTTATCCAAAATAAACACAAATGTTTATTTTGGATGCGATTAATCGCGTTTCCCAGCACTAGTAAAAATCATAATCGACAAAATACTTCGGTTTACAGCG
Organism: Rhinichthys osculus; assembly: GCA_029959095.1. Classification (NCBI taxonomy): domain Eukaryota; kingdom Metazoa; phylum Chordata; class Actinopteri; order Cypriniformes; family Leuciscidae; genus Rhinichthys; species Rhinichthys osculus. The sequence continues at coordinate 881,528 of JARWKJ010000019.1, forward strand.
ACAGGACATAAAAGCGGCTGAACATATGAGATAAAACAACATTTGAACTGTACAAAAAATATTATTAAAAATAATACATTTTTAACAATCCATTTTTTTTTTGTTTAAAAATATTTGCAAACTAAATGTATTAAATAAATTAAACTTTAAAGAAAATTATATATACATACACAGAGATAAATGATATATATATATATGTGAAAAAAAAATATATGTATAAAAGTGTGCATATAACAAACACTTAAAGGGGCTTTATGCAGAGAATTTTCCTGTATTAATTGTTTTTTTATTGTCATTGTGTGAACAGCTTGTAACGAGACTGATGTTTATGTGAAGAACTCGTTCTGGTTTTACAGTAAACAAATGAAAAGCACGTGACGTTACGCTCCCGAGAGCCTCTTCCTTCAATCGCACATGAAACTAATGCTTATACAATGTTCAGGGTTATGCAGAAAGAGCCGTTCTGCACTGTAACGGCAGTCATGCAAAGAAAAGAGATTAAGTCTCACATAGTCAGATCTATATAGTCTCTAATACACTTTATAATCAGACTTTCATAACAGTGTGATTTAATGTGGACATGATGCGGTGAATCTCAGATCTGCTGCAAACATCCACATCTCTATGATCAGATGCTTTCTCAGTTCTGTTGTGTGTTTATTGTGTTATTGAGAGGAAAGTGCAGCATATGTTACACATTCATCAAACCGTCTCTCTGCAGTTTATCGCTGCAAAGGGATTTCCAACTTTGCAGTGAGTAAATCAGGGCCTTGGGCATCCAGTCTCTGGTGTGTTACGAGTGTCTCTGCAGTTCACTGAACGGCCACCGGTGGCGCTGAAAACAAGGGTTTCTGAACTCTACATACAGCCCCTTTAAAAATGTTTATCAAATTTATTACATTTACAAAAAAAAAATCAAGTGGATTGTTGTACAAACAAAAATGTCTCATTCATATTAGTTAAAAACAAAAAC
>JARWKJ010000019.1:887500-915000 GCA_029959095.1 Rhinichthys osculus
CTCCCTTTCCCGAGGGATCCACTGCTCTCTCTCCGGTATTGGAAGCCCGCGCCGCGGTTTGGGGCTGGTTCCCTTGGAAGCTTTTCTGGCAGCGCGGAAGCTACTGCCAAATATATCTCTATGGGTCCTGCAGATAGTAGTAAGAGGCAGATTCCAGTTAGGTTCTCGTCCTCCAGGCTACAACGGGGTGTTGCTCACGTTAGTGCATCCCGAGCAGACTCTGGTAATGGAGCAAGAGGTAAAGGCCCTGTTAGGAAAGAAAGCTATAGAGCAGGTGTACTCACCCGACATTGCGTTGGATCTTTACAGCCGTTATCTCATTTTTCCAAACAAGGATGGAGAACTGCCTCATATTCTAGATCTTCGTCTGTTGGAGTGTTCGGTGCTGGAACTCAAGTCCAAGATGCTGACACTCAAACAGTTCGAGACTCAAACCAGATCCGAGGACTGGTTTGTCACGATAGATCTGAAAGACGCATACTTCGGGGGCAAAGAACACCAGTATCAGGCACTTCCTTTCGGTCTAGTTCTATCACCCCGCACATTCACGAAGTGCGCAGATGCAGCTCTGGCCCGGCTCAGGCTGCGGTGCATACGCATTCTGAATTGCATAGACGACTGGCTGATTCTAGCGGAATCAGAGCAGTTAGCGGTTCGGCATCCAGATGTCGTCCTTGCTTATATGCGAAGGTTGGGGTTAAGGCTCAATGCCAAGAAGAGTGTGCTTTCTCCAGTACAGAGGACCACTTTTCTTGGAGTGGTCTGGATTCAGTCACGATGCGAGCCGTTATGTCGCCCACTCGTGTAGCTGTTATCCTTCCTGCCACAAAAGAGCTAAAGCTAGGCCAGTCACGCACTGTGAAACAGTCAGAGAGACTGTTAGGCCTCAGGGCAGCAGAGTCCAATGTGATACCCTTTGGCCTACTGTACATGAGAGCTTTGCAGTGGTGGCTTAGGACCAGAGGGTTCAAACCCACTCCGTACGATTAAGATCCCGCGGCAGTATCCCTGCGTCTTGGTTATATGGAGGAAACACTGGTTCTTGTCCCAGGTTCCGGTGTTGGAAGCTCTTTGCCATCGAGTTGCTATCTCGACAGATGCTTCCCTCACCGGCTGGGGAGAAAGCGCTATTGGAAGACCGCTCAGCTTGTGGAGGAGTCATCATCTCTCTTGGCACATGAATTGCCTAGAGGTGATGGTCGTCTTCAATGCGTTGAGATATCTCCTCCCAGACCTGATGGGCCATCATGTGTTGCTCTGGACAGACAACACGTTGGTGGCCTCTTATTTTTGGTCCCTCAGGAAAATATGCTCTCTGAGGGCAGTGTGTATTCCAGGGGGCCAGAATATGGGAGCAGACACCCTGTCGAGGCAGGGGCTGAGGCCAGGGGACTGGCGACTCCACCCCGAGGCGGTGGAGCAAATATGGGAGGTTTACTACCAGGCAGAAGTGGATCTGTTTGCAGAAGTGGATCCCCTTGGGGCTGGATGCTATGGTGCAGACGTGGCTGAGGCTACGTCTGTATGCATTTCCCCTTGTTGCTCTGCTCCCAGGAGTTCTGGAGAGAATCCGCCAGGATGGAATAAGCCTACTGCTAAGTAGCACCACGCTGGCCGAGCCGAATTTGGTTTGCGGACCTAATTCTTTTCCTCGACGGCCCTCCCTTGGAGATCCCGATCAGGAGAGACCTTCCGTCCCAGGCAGGGGGCGCAATATTGCACCCCCGGCAGGGGATATGGAAACTGTGGGTTTGGCCCTCATAGAGAATGGTCTCTCAACCGAGGTTGTTGAGACCATTCTAAGCTCCAGAGCTCCCGCTACAAGGAAACTATATACACTGAAATGGAGAGTTTTCACTTCTTGGTGTCACCAGCATCACTGGGATCCGGTTAACTGTTCGGTCAACACAGTACCTGAGTTTCTGCAAGAACGCTTTGCATCAGGTTTATGTCCTTCCACGCTTAAGGTCTACGTGGCAGCCGTTGCTGCTTTCCACGCCCTGGTGGGTGGTACATCTCTGGGGCGAGACCCCCTGATCACCCGTTTCCTTCGTGGCACCTTGAGGCTGCGGCCTGCAACTCGCACTAGGGTGCCGGCTTGGGACCTGGCAATAGTACTAGAAGGCCTATCTGGGGCTCCCTTTGAGCCCTTAGACTCGGTCTCAGAGAAGTTTCTTACTTTTAAGACTATTTTTCTGCTAGCTATTTCATCCCTCAAAAGAGTCGGAGTCGGTTTCTCCCACCTGCCTTGAGTTTGCACCGGGGATGGTCAAGGTATTCTTATACCCTAAACAGGGATACGTCCCTAAGGTGCCGACCATTATTCCGAGCCCTATTGTGCTGCAGGCTTTCTGTCCTCCTCCGTTTACTTCGTCGGACCAGGAAAAGCTGAACCTCTTGTGCCCAGTGCGAGCACTGGATACTTATGTTCATCGGACTTTTCCGTGGAGAAAATCCGACCAATTATTTGTCTGCTTCGGATCACCCAAGAAAGGTCTTCCTCTAAGCAGACATTGAGCAAGTGGATAGTTGAGGCTATTTCTCTTGCTCATGAGTCCTCTGACCAGCCATGCCCCTTGGTATCTCTTCCTGGTCATGACGTCACCCGCCCGTGACGTTCATTCCATCCATTGGACTAGTCGACATAGATGCTTCAGACGCATTCAGCCTGGAAGCGTTCCCAACGCATCATCTCGTTCCCTATCTCAGGGAACTATGGTTACAGTCGTAACCTGAGACGTTTTGTGTTTGTAAGATTCACTCGCCTGATAAATGATACAAATACAGATAAACTTATTTAATGCAACAGAAAATATCCTGAGAGATTAACAACATCTGTACAAGCTTCTGCTGTGTGGATGAATATTCATAAACAATATTTAACAGGAAAACAGACTAACACACACACAGCAGAATGACACAAACACCAGCCGACAACATCTGACATATGAGGCGCTACAACACATCACGACAGACCAAACACTGACACATCATCATCTTCATCATCTTCATCAAGACAGATCTAACACTGACACATCATCATCATCTTCATCAAGACAGATCTAACACTGACACATCATCATCATCATCAAGACAGATCAAACACTGACACACACGAGACATGGGTCGACCCAACAGCACAACATCATCTTCATCATCCTCATAATCATCTTCATCAACCTCATCATCTTCATCATTATCATCTTCATCATCATCTTCATTATCATCCTCATCGTCTTCTTCATCATCATCATCTTCATCATCCTCAATCATCTTTATCAACCTCATCATCTTCATCATTATCATCTTCATTATCATCCTCATCGTCTTCTTCATCATCATCATCATCTTCATCATATTCATCCTCATCATCTTCATCATCACTACCAGAAGAGTCGATCTTAATCCGCTGCTGTTATTCTACAGTTAAACTAGGAAAAATGGCTTTTGTTGATTGCAATAAAGCTGAAATAAAACTAAATAAAATATAAATATTAGGTGGAAAACTCAAACAAACTTAAAACTAGAAATAAGCTGCACAATTGCGTTTCTGAAAAATGTGATTTAAAAAATGCCGGGTTTGCTGTGCTTGTTTGTACGGCTGAAAAAATGTGCCCAAAATGTTGTTGTTATATATCAATATGGCTATATAATATATATATTATATTTTCAATTTTTTAAGTAATATTAATATTGTTATATTTATTTTATTATTATAAATAATAAATATATTTTTTTTTCATTACAGTAATGTGATTTGAGAGAAAAATGGGTTATAAAGGTTATAAAACTAAGGTCTCAGTGCAAAAAAATAGCATATTTTATACTATTTTACTGAACTATTTACTGTAAATAAATGATTTACTAAATCAAAAGATAAAAACAAAAAATAAATCTTTGATACAAAATAAGTTTAAGGTGAAGTACTAAAATTGAAATAAAAAACCTTAAAGCTAAATAGAAAAAAAACAACAACAAAAACGGCACAAAACAAAATTACAGACACTTTAAAATTAAAATATGAAAAAATACTACTAAAACAGCCCTGCCTCAAACTGACGGCTCTGATATTGTTCCTGCTAATGTTTAGAGACACAGAAGAGCTTCTGATGAAGCAGAGCGACGGACACACACACACACACACACACGAGCGTTTCAGAGTAACTCATGCATCTGCCGTGTTTCAGCTCATGCTCACTCACTGTACCTTGGGTAAGAATGACTGTGCATGAAGGAGAAAGACAAAACAAGCACAAGCAGTTATTAATAGTTATTAATAATACAGTTCACACAGGAAACAGTTGATCATCCACTTCAAAATATCATCATGTGAATTCACACAATCCATCTTAACTATTAATATTAATATTTTCCATTTCCTGTGAGAGTTATTTAATGATTTTGGATATAAAGTGATTGAAACAAAAGCTATATAAGTTCTGTTGATATAGCTTTGCATTAATAAACGCATGCATTTAGTCATCAGGGTCGATGTGTTTATGATGTGCATTTGTTCTCCTGAGAAAACAAATCTAACAGCGTGATGAGGAGCGAAGAAGATTAATCACGAGCAGATTAGCATGTGATATTAGTAGGTGACGGCTGGTTTAGTGTGGGAACGTGCAGATTAAATAAAGAGTGAGAATAATAACAGAGAGAGAGAGAGAGAGAGAGAGAGAGAGAGAGAGAGAGAGAGAGAGAGAGATTGTGTGTGTGTGTGTGTGTGTGTGTGTGTGTGTGTGTGTGTGTGTGTGTGTGTAAGAGAGAGAGAGAGAGGGAGATATTGTCTGTGTGTGAGAGAGCGTGAGAGAGTGAGACTTTTTTGACTTTTAAAACCCTTTTAACGAGTTTGTTTGCCCATAAAATCTTTAAGATATTAGGTTAAACTTATTTAGCTTGCTGTCCACTTGCTGTCCATCATTACTCCAGTCTTCAGTGTCACATGATCCTCCAGAAATCACTCTAATATGAGGATCTGATGCTCAAGAAACATTTATGATTATTATCAGTGTTGAAAACTGTTCATATTTTTGTGGAAACTGATACATTTTATTTTTCAGGATTCTTTGACGCATATAAAGTTAAAAAAAACAGCATTTATTTGAAATAGAATCTTTTGTAACATTATAAATGCCTTTAATGTTACTTTTGATCAATGTAATGCGACTGTGTATTAAGTATTAATTTGTTTAGAAATAAATCTTATTGATTTTTGTTTTGTTTATGCAAAGAACTTGATTTTATTAATCGGTCGGATGGTGAAAAGTGTCTATTCTGAGCAAATTCTTCCATTCTGATGAAATATTATGAAAACGAACACTTGTTGTTCCTGTAGAGTGACATCACTGAACTGATGTCATGTGACTGCAGCCGAGCTCCTGAAGCATCATGGGAAACTCGCACTCGTACCTTGGCCATCTTGGTTTTACTGTCTCCGGTGAGGAAGGAGAGATTGTTGATCTCGTTCTGAACAACGAAGTTCTGCTCCTCCCTCTTGAAGTTCTGCAGAGACAGACACAGTTTTAATATCACCAGGATTATTAATATCACCAGGATTATTCATATCACCAGGATTATTAATATCATCAGGATTATTAATATCACCAGGATTATTCATATCACCAGGATTATTAATATCACCAGGATTATTCATATCACCAGGATTATTCATATCACCAAGATTATTAATATCACCAGGATTATTAATATCACCAGGATTATTCATATCACCAGGATTATTCATATCACCAAGATTATTAATATCACCAGGATTATTCATATCACGAGGATTATTCATATCACCAGGATTATTCATATCACCAGGATTATTCATATCACCAGGATAATTCGTATCACCAGGATTATTAATATCACCAGGATTATTCATATCACCAGGATAATTCGTATCACCAGGATTATTAATATCACCTGGATTATTCATATCACCAGGATTATTCATATCACCAGGATTATTAATATCACCAGGATTATTCATATCACCAGGATTATTCATATCACCAAGATTATTAATATCACCAGGATTATTAATATCACCAGGATAATTCGTATCACCAGGATTATTCATATCACCAGGATTATTCATATCACCAGGATAATTCGTATCACCAGGATTATTAATATCACCAGGATTATTCATATCACCAGGATAATTCGTATCACCAGGATTATTAATATCACCTGGATTATTCATATCACCAGGATTATTCATATCACCAGGATTATTAATATCACCAGGATTATTCATATCACCAGGATTATTCATATCACCAAGATTATTAATATCACCAGGATTATTAATATCACCAGGATAATTCGTATCACCTGGATTATTCATATCACCAGGATTATTCATATCACCAGGATTATTCATATCACCAGGATTATTCATATCACCAGGATTATTAATATCACCAGGATTATTAATATCACCAGGATTATTAATATCACCAGGATAATTCGTATCACCAGGATTATTAATATCACCAGGATTATTCATATCACCAGGATAATTCGTATCACCAGGATTATTAATATCACCAGGATTATTCATATCACCAGGATTATTAATATCACCAGGATTATTCATATCACCAGGATTATTCATATCACCAGGATTATTAATATCACCAAGATTATTAATATCACCAGGATTATTCATATCACCAGGATTATTCATATCACCAGGATTATTAATATCACCAGGATTATTCATATCACCAGGGTTATTAATATCACCAGGATTATTCATATCACCAGGATTATTAATATCACCAGGATTATTAATATCACCAGGATTATTCATATCACCAGGATTATTAATATCATCAGGGTTATTAATATCACCAGGATTATTCATATCACCAGGATTATTCATATCACCAGGATTATTCATATCACCGGGATTATTAATATCACCAGGATTATTCATATCACCAAGATTATTAATATCACCAGGATTATTCATATCACCAGGATTATTAATATCACCAGGATTATTCATATCACCAAGATTATTCATATCACCAGGATTATTAATATCACCAGGATTATTAATATCACCAGGATTATTCATATCACCAGGATTATTCATATCACCAAGATTATTCATATCACCAGGATTATTCATATCATATCACCAGGATTATTCATATCACCAGGATTATTAATATCACCAGGATTATTCATATCACCAGGATTATTCATATCACCAAGATTATTCATATCACCAGGATTATTCATATCATATCACCAGGATTATTCATATCACCAGGATTATTAATATCACCAGGATTATTCATATCACCAGGATTATTCATATCACCAGGATAATTCGTATCACCAGGATTATTCATATCACCAGGATTATTCATATCACCAGGATTATTAATATCACCAGGATTATTCATATCACCAGGATTATTCTTATCACCAGGATTATTCATATCACCAGGATAATTCGTATCACCAGGATTATTCATATCACCAGGATTATTCATATCACCAGGATTATTCATATCACCAGGATAATTCGTATCACCAGGATTATTAATATCACCAGGATTATTCATATCACCAGGATAATTCGTATCACCAGGATTATTCATATCACCAGGATTATTCATATCACCAGGATTATTCATATCACCAGGATAATTCGTATCACCAGGATAATTAATATCACCAGGATTATTCATATCACCAGGATTATTCATATCACCAGGATTATTCATATCACCAGGATAATTCATATCACCAGGATAATTCATATCACCAGGATTATTCATATCACCAGGATTATTCATATCACCAGGATTATTAATATCACCAGGATTATTCATATCACCAGGATTATTCATATCACCAGGATTATTCATATCACCAAGATTATTAATATCACCAGGATTATTCATATCACCAGGATTATTAATATCACCAGGATTATTAATATCACCAGGATTATTCATATCACCAGGATTATTCATATCACCAAGATTATTCATATCACCAGGATTATTCATATCACCAGGATTATTAATATCACCAGGATTATTAATATCACCAGGATTATTAATATCACCAGGATTATTCATATCACCAGGATTATTAATATCACCAGGATAATTCGTATCACCAGGAAAATTAATATCACCAGGATTATTCATATCACCAGGATTATTCATATCACCAGGATTATTCATATCACCAGGATAATTCATATCACCAGGATAATTCATATCACCAGGACAATTCATATCACCAGGATTCATATCACCAGGATTATTAATATCACCAGGATTATTCATATCACCAGGATTATTCATATCACCAGGATTATTCATATCACCAGGATTATTAATATCACCAGGATTATTCATATCACCAGGATTATTCATATCACCAGGATTATTCATATCACCAAGATTATTAATATCACCAGGATTATTCATATCACCAGGATTATTAATATCACCAGGATTATTAATATCACCAGGATTATTCATATCACCAGGATTATTCATATCACCAAGATTATTCATATCACCAGGATTATTCATATCACCAGGATTATTAATATCACCAGGATTATTAATATCACCAGGATTATTAATATCACCAGGATTATTCATATCACCAGGATTATTAATATCACCAGGATAATTCATATCACCAGGATTATTCATATCACCAGGATTTATTCATATCACCAGGATTATTCATATCACCAAGATTATTAATATCACCAGGATTATTCATATCACCAGGATTATTAATATCACCAGGATTATTCATATCACCAGGATAATTCGTATCACCAGGATTATTAATATCACCAGGATTATTCATATCACCAGGATAATTCGTATCACCAGGATTATTCATATCACCAGGATTATTCATATCACCAGGATAATTCGTATCACCAGGATTATTCATATCACCAGGATTATTCATATCACCAGGATTATTCATATCACCAGGATAATTCGTATCACCAGGATTATTAATATCACCAGGATTATTCATATCACCAGGATTATTCATATCACCAGGATAATTCGTATCACCAGGATTATTAATATCACCAGGATTATTCATATCACCAGGATTATTAATATCACCAGGATTATTCATATCACCAGGATTATTCATATCACCAGGATAATTCATATCACCAGGATTATTCATATCACCAGGATTATTCATATCACCAGGATTATTCATATCACCAGGATTCTTCTAGTATGCATGGATGCAATGTCAAGACTGTGAATTTATGGCATGCTGCTTTTGATATTGTGTCAACATTTTTAACATCTATGTAATTTTTTGTTGTTTATGTCTACATTCTATGTTTGTATTTTATTTATATTTTCTTTTAAGTCTACCAGGGGTGGGGTCTAGATCTCTATAGTTGCTTTTTGCTTTGTATGTTTGTTTTTCTTGACCTTAAAAAATCCCTCAATAAACACATAAAACATCAGGAGGATTATTAATATCACATGAATATGAATATGAAGCTGCTCTCACGTGAGATTTACACCACAGGATGAAGATCTCTGCCACCATCCGGAAGAGCTCATTAGAGTCGCCATCGGGTTCCTTCAGCCAGCGAGACCTGCAGTAATTAATCACACACACACACACACACACACACACACACACACACACACACACACACACACACACACACACACACACACACACACACACACACACACACACTTAATCAGTGTCAAACACAGCCACACACTTACCACAACACCTACTAATACATCACGTCAAAATAAAATAATGTACAAATAAAAAACAATTATATCAATGTGAAATTAATTAATTAAAAATAATAATAAAAAAACACTAACACACTAACAATCTATTCATAAAAATGTAAAATTAAAATAAGCAATTGTACAATTAAAGCAATTAAAATGAAACACTAATTATTAAATCATAATGTAAAATTTAAATAGTAATTATCAAAATAAAACACTAAAAATAAATGTTGAATTAAAATAAATTATTAAAAATAATCAAAATAAAAAATAATCAATCTTAAAAGTACAACATGTAAGACTTTTTTTTAATCAAAATATCCAAAAACCACTTGCACAGTGTTATATATTTCTTTCAATTGTGTATTTCCATTATCCTAAATGTTTCCAAGAATTTGTAAATTCAGAGAAATTCACAATTTTAAAAAGCGCCCGTCCCTGTTCACGCGTCGCCTGTCACTGACGTGTTATCCGCGGTATCCCTGGTGTCCGCTCGTACCGCCGTAGTAACCATGGCGACAGACGTGGACAACAGCGTTACGTCTAGCGGTGTTACATTTTGCTCACGCTGTTGTTGTTTCGTTCAAGCATTATGGACCATGGCAAGCAGACTTTGGGACAAAAGGAGAACTAAAACGAGGATCAGTATCAGCGTGGCGTTTCGAGATGCCGAGAGCTAGCGTCCGCGGCTAACTTCGACTCGACAGAGACGCCGCTCTCGCATGAGCTTTATTAGACAGTGAGCAAATGTACATAACACTAATCAATGTTATACAGCTCAACAACATGATGACATGATAGAATATGACCAGTATGTTATTCTAATGTTGATCTCGCGCACTGCTAGTCTCACACAGACAAACTAACACTGAATAACATTATAACTTTAACACTCAAATGCAGTTTAGTGATAGTGTAGAGCGAGTGAAACAGCGCTGCGTCCCCTCACACACTTCACTCGTCTAATACACTGATCTGTGTGAGTATTAATAAAGCACTCGCGGGTACGTTAGTTCGGTAGAATTAAATGTCCTTATTCCTTTATATCCGCTGGACTCGCGTGTGGCGCTGAGATCTGTCTCTCATTAGCACTCGCGCTTCATACGCCACAGTCATGATACAAACATCATTCACTCATCCAGAAACATTATTAGATCCATCGGCATGACGACAATTCCATGATTCCGCTTATTCACTGTGTCATCAACCTACGCCTGTGTTATTGTAAGAGGTAAGCGACCCCTAGTGGCGAAAAAAACAAACTCTATTGTAGCTTTAATATAAATCTAAATTAAATAAGTAAAAAAGTAAACTTAGTGATTTAACCAAAAAAAAATCTCCATGCCATATTCTCATTAACCAACAGCAGAGAAGCGTGACCATGCGAATGTGTTGTTGAATTATTGAAATATTAACGTGTTAACGTCTGTATCTGATGACGTCACGTGTCTCAGTGTGTGTGTCGCGTGTCTGTATCTGATGACGTCACGTGTCTCAGTGAGTGTGTGTCGCGTGTCTGTATCTGATGACGTCACGTGTCTCAGTGTGTGTGTGTCGCGTGTCTGCATCTGATGACGTCACGTGTCTCAGTGTGTGTGTCGCGTGTCTGTATCTGATGACGTCACGTGTCTCAGTGTGTGTGTCGCGTGTCTGTATCTGATGACGTCACGTGTCTCAGTGTGTGTGTCGCGTGTCTGTATCTGATGACGTCACGTGTCTCAGTGTGTGTGTCGCGTGTCTGTATCTGATGACGTCACGTGTCTCAGTGTGTGTGTCGCGTGTCTGTATCTGATGACGTCACGTGTCTCAGTGTGTGTGTCGCGTGTCTGTATCTGATGACGTCACGTGTCTCAGTGTGTGTGTCGCGTGTCTGTATCTGATGACGTCACGTGTCTCAGTGTGTGTGTCGCGTGTCTGTATCTGATGACGTCACGTGTCTCAGTGTGTGTGTGTCGCGTGTCTGTATCTGATGACGTCACGTGTCTCAGTGTGTGTGTGTCGCGTGTCTGTATCTGATGACGTCACGTGTCTCAGTGTGTGTGTGTCGCGTGTCTGTATCTGATGACGTCACGTGTCTCAGTGTGTGTGTCGCGTGTCTGTATCTGATGACGTCACGTGTCTCAGTGTGTGTGTCGCGTGTCTGTATCTGATGACGTCACGTGTCTCAGTGTGTGTGTCGCGTGTCTGTATCTGATGACGTCACGTGTCTCAGTGTGTGTGTGTGTCGCGTTCTGTATCTGATGACGTCACGTGTCTCAGTGTGTGTGTCGCGTGTCTGTATCTGATGACGTCACGTGTCTCAGTGTGTGTGTCGTGTGTCTGTATCTGATGACGTCACGTGTCTCAGTGTGTGTGTCGCGTGTCTGTATCTGATGACGTCACGTGTCTCAGTGTGTGTGTCGGGTGTCTGCATCTGATGACGTCACGTGTCTCAGTGTGTGTGTCGCGTGTCTGTATCTGATGACGTCACGTGTCTCAGTGTGTGTCGCGTGTCTGTATCTGATGACGTCACGTGTCTCAGTGTGTGTGTCGTGTGTCTGTATCTGATGACGTCACGTGTCTCAGTGTGTGTGTCGCGTGTCTGTATCTGATGACGTCACGTGTCTCAGTGTGTGTGTCGGGTGTCTGCAACTGATGACATCACGTGTCTCAGTGTGTGTGTTGCGTGTCTGTATCTGATGACGTCACGTGTCTCAGTGTGTGTTTGTGTCGCGTGTGTCTGTATCTGATGACGTCACGTGTCTCAGTGTGTGTGTCGCGTGTCTGTATCTGATGACGTCACGTGTCTCAGTGTGTGTGTCGCGTGTCTGTATCTGATGACGTCACGTGTCTCAGTGTGTGTGTCGCGTGTCTGTATCTGATGACGTCACGTGTCTCAGTGTGTGTGTCGCGTGTCTGTATCTGATGACGTCACGTGTCTCAGTGTGTGTGTCGCGTGTCTGTATCTGATGACGTCACGTGTCTCAGTGTGTGTGTCGTGTGTCTGTATCTGATGACGTCACGTGTCTCAGTGTGTGTGTGTGTCGCGTGTGTCTGTATCTGATGACGTCACGTGTCTCAGTGTGTGTCGCGTGTCTGTATCTGATGACGTCACGTGTCTCAGTGTGTGTGTCGCGTGTCTGTATCTGATGACGTCACGTGTCTCAGTGTGTGTCGGGTGTCTGTATCTGATGACGTCACGTGTCTCAGTGTGTGTGTCGTGTGTCTGTATCTGATGACGTCACGTGTCTCAGTGTGTGTGTCGCGTGTCTGTATCTGATGACGTCACGTGTCTCAGTGTGTGTGTCGGGTGTCTGTATCTGATGACGTCACGTGTCTCAGTGTGTGTGTCGGGTGTCTGTATCTGATGACGTCACGTGTCTCAGTGTGTGTGTGTGTCGCGTGTGTCTGTATCTGATGACGTCACGTGTCTCAGTGTGTGTGTGTGTCGCGTGTGTCTGTATCTGATGACGTCACGTGTCTCAGTGTGTGTGTCGCGTGTCTGTATCTGATGACGTCACGTGTCTCAGTGTGTGTGTCGTGTGTCTGTATCTGATGACGTCACGTGTCTCAGTGTGTGTGTGTGTCGCGTGTGTCTGTATCTGATGACGTCACGTGTCTCAGTGTGTGTCGCGTGTCTGTATCTGATGACGTCACGTGTCTCAGTGTGTGTGTCGCGTGTCTGTATCTGATGACGTCACGTGTCTCAGTGTGTGTGTCGCGTGTCTGTATCTGATGACGTCACGTGTCTCAGTGTGTGTGTCGCGTGTCTGCATCTGATGACGTCACGTGTCTCAGTGTGTGTGTAGCGTGTCTGCATCAGATGACGTCACGTGTCTCAGTGTGTGTGTCGCGTGTCTGTATCTGATGACGTCACGTGTCTCAGTGTGTGTGTCGCGTGTCTGTATCTGATGACGTCACGTGTCTCAGTGTGTGTGTCGCGTGTCTGCATCTGATGACGTCACGTGTCTCAGTGTGTGTTGCGTGTCTGTATCTGATGACGTCACGTGTCTCAGTGTGTGTGTCGCGTGTCTGTATCTGATGACGTCACGTGTCTCAGTGTGTGTGTCGCGTGTCTGTATCTGATGACGTCACGTGTCTCAGTGTGTGTGTCGCGTGTCTGTATCTGATGACGTCACGTGTCTCAGTGTGTGTGTCGCGTGTCTGTATCTGATGACGTCACGTGTCTCAGTGTGTGTGTGTCGCGTGTCTGTATCTGATGACGTCACGTGTCTCAGTGTGTGTGTGTGTCGCGTGTCTGCATCTGATGACGTCACGTGTCTCAGTGTGTGTGTGTCGCGTGTCTGTATCTGATGACGTCACGTGTCTCAGTGTGTGTGTCGTGTGTCTGTATCTGATGACGTCACGTGTCTCAGTGTGTGTTGCGTGTCTGTATCTGATGACGTCACGTGTCTCAGTGTGTGTGTCGCGTGTCTGTATCTGATGACGTCACGTGTCTCAGTGTGTGTTGCGTGTCTGTATCTGATGACGTCACGTGTCTCAGTGTGTGTGTCGCGTGTCTGTATCTGATGACGTCACGTGTCTCAGTGTGTGTGTCGCGTGTCTGTATCTGATGACGTCACGTGTCTCAGTGTGTGTGTCGCGTGTCTGCATCTGATGACGTCACGTGTCTCAGTGTGTGTTGCGTGTTTGTATCTGATGACGTCACGTGTCTCAGTGTGTGTGTCGCGTGTCTGTATCTGATGACGTCACGTGTCTCAGTGTGTGTGTCGCGTGTCTGTATCTGATGACGTCACGTGTCTCAGTGTGTGTGTCGCGTGTCTGTATCTGATGATGTCACGTGTCTCAGTGTGTGTGTCGCGTGTCTGTATCTGATGACGTCACGTGTCTCAGTGTGTGTGTTGCGTGTCTGTATCTGATGACGTCACGTGTCTCAGTGTGTGTGTGTGTCGCGTGTCTGTATCTGATGACGTCACGTGTCTCAGTGTGTGTGTCGCGTGTCTGTATCTGATGACGTCACGTGTCTCAGTGTGTGTGTTGCGTGTCTGTATCTGATGACGTCACGTGTCTCAGTGTGTGTGTGTGTCGCGTGTCTGTATCTGATGACGTCACGTGTCTCAGTGTGTGTGTCGCGTGTCTGCATCTGATGACGTCACGTGTCTCAGTGTGTGTGTAGCGTGTCTGCATCAGATGACGTCACGTGTCTCAGTGTGTGTGTCGCGTGTCTGTATCTGATGACGTCACGTGTCTCAGTGTGTGTGTCGCGTGTCTGTATCTGATGACGTCACGTGTCTCAGTGTGTGTGTCGCGTGTCTGCATCTGATGACGTCACGTGTCTCAGTGTGTGTTGCGTGTCTGTATCTGATGACGTCACGTGTCTCAGTGTGTGTGTCGCGTGTCTGTATCTGATGACGTCACGTGTCTCAGTGTGTGTGTCGCGTGTCTGTATCTGATGACGTCACGTGTCTCAGTGTGTGTGTCGCGTGTCTGTATCTGATGACGTCACGTGTCTCAGTGTGTGTGTCGCGTGTCTGTATCTGATGACGTCACGTGTCTCAGTGTGTGTGTGTCGCGTGTCTGTATCTGATGACGTCACGTGTCTCAGTGTGTGTGTGTGTCGCGTGTCTGCATCTGATGACGTCACGTGTCTCAGTGTGTGTGTGTCGCGTGTCTGTATCTGATGACGTCACGTGTCTCAGTGTGTGTGTCGTGTGTCTGTATCTGATGACGTCACGTGTCTCAGTGTGTGTTGCGTGTCTGTATCTGATGACGTCACGTGTCTCAGTGTGTGTGTCGCGTGTCTGTATCTGATGACGTCACGTGTCTCAGTGTGTGTTGCGTGTCTGTATCTGATGACGTCACGTGTCTCAGTGTGTGTGTCGCGTGTCTGTATCTGATGACGTCACGTGTCTCAGTGTGTGTGTCGCGTGTCTGTATCTGATGACGTCACGTGTCTCAGTGTGTGTGTCGCGTGTCTGCATCTGATGACGTCACGTGTCTCAGTGTGTGTTGCGTGTTTGTATCTGATGACGTCACGTGTCTCAGTGTGTGTGTCGCGTGTCTGTATCTGATGACGTCACGTGTCTCAGTGTGTGTGTCGCGTGTCTGTATCTGATGACGTCACGTGTCTCAGTGTGTGTGTCGCGTGTCTGTATCTGATGATGTCACGTGTCTCAGTGTGTGTGTCGCGTGTCTGTATCTGATGACGTCACGTGTCTCAGTGTGTGTGTTGCGTGTCTGTATCTGATGACGTCACGTGTCTCAGTGTGTGTGTGTGTCGCGTGTCTGTATCTGATGACGTCACGTGTCTCAGTGTGTGTGTCGCGTGTCTGTATCTGATGACGTCACGTGTCTCAGTGTGTGTGTTGCGTGTCTGTATCTGATGACGTCACGTGTCTCAGTGTGTGTGTGTGTCGCGTGTCTGTATCTGATGACGTCACGTGTCTCAGTGTGTGTGTCGCGTGTCTGTATCTGATGACGTCACGTGTCTCAGTGTGTGTGTCGCGTGTCTGTATCTGATGACGTCACGTGTCTCAGTGTGTGTGTCGCGTGTCTGTATCTGATGACGTCACGTGTCTCAGTGTGTGTGTTGCGTGTCTGTATCTGATGACGTCACGTGTCTCAGTGTGTGTGTGTGTCGCGTGTCTGTATCTGATGATGTCACGTGTCTCAGTGTGTGTGTGTCGTGTGTCTGTATCTGATGACGTCACGTGTCTCAGTGTGTGTGTGTCGCGTGTCTGTATCTGATGACGTCACGTGTCTCAGTGTGTGTGTCGTGTGTCTGTATCTGATGATGTCACGTGTCTCAGTGTGTGTGTGTCGCGTGTCTGTATCTGATGACGTCACGTGTCTCAGTGTGTGTGTGTCGTGTGTCTGTATCTGATGACGTCACGTGTCTCAGTGTGTGTGTGTGTCGCGTGTCTGTATCTGATGATGTCACGTGTCTCAGTGTGTGTGTGTCGCGTGTCTGTATCTGATGACGTCACGTGTCTCAGTGTGTGTGTGTCGTGTGTCTGTATCTGATGACGTCACGTGTCTCAGTGTGTGTGTGTGTCGTGTGTCTGTATCTGATGACGTCACGTGTCTCAGTGTGTGTGTGTCGCGTGTCTGTATCTGATGACGTCACGTGTCTCAGTGTGTGTGTGTCGTGTGTCTGTATCTGATGACGTCACGTGTCTCAGTGTGTGTGTGTGTCGCGTGTCTGTATCTGATGATGTCACGTGTCTCAGTGTGTGTGTTGCGTGTCTGTATCTGATGACGTCACGTGTCTCAGTGTGTGTGTGTGTCGCGTGTCTGTATCTGATGATGTCACGTGTCTCAGTGTGTGTGTCGCGTGTCTGTATCTGATGACGTCACGTGTCTCAGTGTGTGTGTGTCGCGTGTCTGTATCTGATGACGTCACGTGTCTCAGTGTGTGTGTCGCGTGTCTGTATCTGATGACGTCACGTGTCTCAGTGTGTGTGTGTGTCGCGTGTCTATCTGATGACGTCACGTGTCTCAGTGTGTGTGTCGCGTGTCTGTATCTGATGACGTCACGTGTCTCAGTGTGTGTGTCGCGTGTCTGTATCTGATGACGTCACGTGTCTCAGTGTGTGTGTGTCGCGTGTCTGTATCTGATGACGTCACGTGTCTCAGTGTGTGTGTCGCGTGTCTGTATCTGATGACGTCACGTGTCTCAGTGTGTGTGTGTGTCGCGTGTCTATCTGATGACGTCACGTGTCTCAGTGTGTGTGTCGCGTGTCTGTATCTGATGACGTCACGTGTCTCAGTGTGTGTGTGTGTCGCGTGTCTATCTGATGACGTCACGTGTCTCAGTGTGTGTGTCGCGTGTCTGTATCTGATGACGTCACGTGTCTCAGTGTGTGTGTGTCGCGTGTCTGTATCTGATGACGTCACGTGTCTCAGTGTGTGTGTTGCGTGTCTGTATCTGATGACGTCACGTGTCTCAGTGTGTGTGTGTCGCGTGTCTGTATCTGATGACGTCACGTGTCTCAGTGTGTGTGTGTCGCGTGTCTGTATCTGATGACGTCACGTGTCTCAGTGTGTGTGTGTCGCGTGTCTGTATCTGATGACGTCACGTGTCTCAGTGTGTGTGTGTTGCGTGTCTGTATCTGATGACGTCACGTGTCTCAGTGTGTGTGTCGCGTGTCTGTATCTGATGACGTCACGTGTCTCAGTGTGTGTGTCGCGTGTCTGTATCTGATGACGTCACGTGTCTCAGTGTGTGTGTCGTGTGTCTGTATCTGAATACGTCACGTGTCTCAGTGTGTGTGTCGCGTGTCTGTATCTGATGACGTCACGTGTCTCAATGTGTGTGTCGTGTGTCTGTATCTGATGACGTCACGTGTCTCAGTGTGTGTGTGTCGCGTGTCTGTATCTGATGACGTCACGTGTCTCAGTGTGTGTGTGTTGCGTGTCTGTATCTGATGACGTCACGTGTCTCAGTGTGTGTGTTGCGTGTCTGTATCTGATGACGTCA
Source organism: Rhinichthys osculus (assembly GCA_029959095.1). Taxonomy (NCBI): domain Eukaryota; kingdom Metazoa; phylum Chordata; class Actinopteri; order Cypriniformes; family Leuciscidae; genus Rhinichthys; species Rhinichthys osculus. The sequence continues at coordinate 905,714 of JARWKJ010000019.1, forward strand.
CGTGTCTCAGTGTGTGTGTTGCGTGTCTGTATCTGATGACGTCACGTGTCTCAGTGTGTGTGTCGCGTGTCTGTATCTGATGACGTCACGTGTCTCAGTGTGTGTGTCGTGTGTCTGTATCTGAATACGTCACGTGTCTCAGTGTGTGTGTCGCGTGTCTGTATCTGATGACGTCACGTGTCTCAATGTGTGTGTCGTGTGTCTGTATCTGATGACGTCACGTGTCTCAGTGTGTGTGTGTCGCGTGTCTGTATCTGATGACGTCACGTGTGTCAGTGTGTGTGTGTTGCGTGTCTGTATCTGATGACGTCACGTGTCTCAGTGTGTGTGTGTCGCGTGTCTGTATCTGATGACGTCACGTGTCTCAGTGTGTGTGTCGTGTGTCTGTATCTGAATACGTCACGTGTCTCAGTGTGTGTGTCGCGTGTCTGTATCTGATGACGTCACGTGTCTCAATGTGTGTGTCGTGTGTCTGTATCTGATGACGTCACGTGTCTCAGTGTGTGTGTTGCGTGTCTGTATCTGATGACGTCACGTGTCTCAGTGTGTGTGTCGCGTGTCTGTATCTGATGACGTCACGTGTCTCAGTGTGTGTGTGTCGCGTGTCTGTATCTGATAACGTCACGTGTCTCAGTGTGTGTGTCGCGTGTCTGTATCTGATGACGTCACGTGTCTCAGTGTGTGTGTGTGTCGCGTGTCTGTATCTGATGACGTCATGTGTCTCAGTGTGTGTGTGTCGCGTGTCTGTATCTGATGACGTCACGTGTCTCAGTGTGTGTGTGTCGCGTGTCTGTATCTGATGACGTCACGTGTCTCAGTGTGTGTGTCGCGTGTCTGTATCTGATGACGTCACGTGTCTCAGTGTGTGTGTGTGTCGCGTGTCTGTATCTGATGACGTCATGTGTCTCAGTGTGTGTGTGTCGCGTGTCTGTATCTGATGACGTCACGTGTCTCAGAGTGTGTGTGTGTCGCGTGTCTGTATCTGATGACGTCACGTGTCTCAGTGTGTGTGTGTCGCGTGTCTGTATCTGATGACGTCACGTGTCTCAGTGTGTGTGTGTCGCGTGTCTGTATCTGATGACGTCACGTGTCTCAGTGTGTGTGTGTCGCGTGTCTGTATCTGATGACGTCACGTGTCTCAGTGTGTGTGTGTCGCGTGTCTGTATCTGATGACGTCACGTGTCTCAGTGTGTGTGTGTCGCGTGTCTGTATCTGATGACGTCACGTGTCTCAGTGTGTGTGTCGTGTGTCTGTATCTGAATACGTCACGTGTCTCAGTGTGTGTGTCGCGTGTCTGTATCTGATGACGTCACATGTCTCAATGTGTGTGTCGTGTGTCTGTATCTGATGACGTCACGTGTCTCAGTGTGTGTGTGTGTCGCGTGTCTATCTGATGACGTCACGTGTCTCAGTGTGTGTGTTGCGTGTCTGTATCTGATGACGTCACGTGTCTCAGTGTGTGTGTCGCGTGTCTGTATCTGATGACGTCACGTGTCTCAGTGTGTGTGTGTCGCGTGTCTGTATCTGATGACGTCACGTGTCTCAGTGTGTGTGTCGCGTGTCTGTATCTGATGACGTCACGTGTCTCAGTGTGTGTGTGTCGCGTGTCTGTATCTGATGACGTCACGTGTCTCAGTGTGTGTGTCGCGTGTCTGTATCTGATGACGTCACGTGTCTCAGTGTGTGTGTGTGTCGCGTGTCTGTATCTGATGACGTCATGTGTCTCAGTGTGTGTGTGTCGCGTGTCTGTATCTGATGACGTCACGTGTCTCAGAGTGTGTGTGTGTCGCGTGTCTGTATCTGATGACGTCACGTGTCTCAGTGTGTGTGTGTCGCGTGTCTGTATCTGATGACGTCACGTGTCTCAGTGTGTGTGTGTCGCGTGTCTGTATCTGATGACGTCACGTGTCTCAGTGTGTGTGTGTCGCGTGTCTGTATCTGATGACGTCACGTGTCTCAGTGTGTGTGTGTCGCGTGTCTGTATCTGATGACGTCACGTGTCTCAGTGTGTGTGTGTCGCGTGTCTGTATCTGATGACGTCACGTGTCTCAGTGTGTGTGTCGTGTGTCTGTATCTGAATACGTCACGTGTCTCAGTGTGTGTGTCGCGTGTCTGTATCTGATGACGTCACATGTCTCAATGTGTGTGTCGTGTGTCTGTATCTGATGACGTCACGTGTCTCAGTGTGTGTGTGTGTCGCGTGTCTATCTGATGACGTCACGTGTCTCAGTGTGTGTGTTGCGTGTCTGTATCTGATGACGTCACGTGTCTCAGTGTGTGTGTCGCGTGTCTGTATCTGATGACGTCACGTGTCTCAGTGTGTGTGTGTCGCGTGTCTGTATCTGATGACGTCACGTGTCTCAGTGTGTGTGTCGCGTGTCTGTATCTGATGACGTCATGTGTCTCAGTGTGTGTGTGTCGCGTGTCTGTATCTGATGACGTCACGTGTCTCAGAGTGTGTGTGTGTCGCGTGTCTGTATCTGATGACGTCACGTGTCTCAGTGTGTGTGTGTCGCGTGTCTGTATCTGATGACGTCACGTGTCTCAGTGTGTGTGTGTCGCGTGTCTGTATCTGATGACGTCACGTGTCTCAGTGTGTGTGTGTCGCGTGTCTGTATCTGATGACGTCACGTGTCTCAGTGTGTGTGTGTCGCGTGTCTGTATCTGATGACGTCACGTGTCTCAGTGTGTGTGTGTCGCGTGTCTGTATCTGATGACGTCACGTGTCTCAGTGTGTGTGTGTCGCGTGTCTGTATCTGATGACGTCACGTGTCTCAGTGTGTGTGTGTCGCGTGTCTGTATCTGATGACGTCACGTGTCTCAGTGTGTGTGTGTTGCGTGTCTGTATCTGATGACGTCACGTGTCTCAGTGTGTGTGTGTCGCGTGTCTGTATCTGATGACGTCACGTGTCTCAGTGTGTGTGTCGTGTGTCTGTATCTGAATACGTCACGTGTCTCAGTGTGTGTGTCGCGTGTCTGTATCTGATGACGTCACGTGTCTCAATGTGTGTGTCGTGTGTCTGTATCTGATGACGTCACGTGTCTCAGTGTGTGTGTCGCGTGTCTGTATCTGATGACGTCACGTGTCTCAGTGTGTGTGTCGCGTGTCTGTATCTGATGACGTCACGTGTCTCAGTGTGTGTGTCGCGTGTCTGCATCTGATGACGTCACGTGTCTCAGTGTGTGTGTGTCGCGTGTCTGTATCTGATGACGTCACGTGTCTCAGTGTGTGTGTTTCGCGTGTCTGTATCTGATGACGTCACGTGTCTCAGTGTGTGTGTCGCGTGTCTGTATCTGATGACGTCACGTGTCTCAGTGTGTGTGTGTGTCGCGTTCTGTATCTGATGACGTCACGTGTCTCAGTGTGTGTGTCGCGTGTCTGTATCTGATGACGTCACGTGTCTCAGTGTGTGTGTGTCGCGTGTCTGTATCTGATGACGTCACGTGTCTCAGTGTGTGTGTAGCGTGTCTGTATCTGATGACGTCACGTGTCTCAGTGTGTGTGTGTCGCGTGTCTGTATCTGATGACGTCACGTGTCTCAGTGTGTGTGTGTTGCGTGTCTGTATCTGATGACGTCACGTGTCTCAGTGTGTGTGTTGCGTGTCTGTATCTGATGACGTCACGTGTCTCAGTGTGTGTGTCGCGTGTCTGTATCTGATGACGTCACGTGTCTCAGTGTGTGTGTCGTGTGTCTGTATCTGAATACGTCACGTGTCTCAGTGTGTGTGTCGCGTGTCTGTATCTGATGACGTCACGTGTCTCAATGTGTGTGTCGTGTGTCTGTATCTGATGACGTCACGTGTCTCAGTGTGTGTGTGTCGCGTGTCTGTATCTGATGACGTCACGTGTCTCAGTGTGTGTGTGTTGCGTGTCTGTATCTGATGACGTCACGTGTCTCAGTGTGTGTGTGTCGCGTGTCTGTATCTGATGACGTCACGTGTCTCAGTGTGTGTGTCGTGTGTCTGTATCTGAATACGTCACGTGTCTCAGTGTGTGTGTCGCGTGTCTGTATCTGATGACGTCACGTGTCTCAATGTGTGTGTCGTGTGTCTGTATCTGATGACGTCACGTGTCTCAGTGTGTGTGTGTGTCGCGTGTCTATCTGATGACGTCACGTGTCTCAGTGTGTGTGTTGCGTGTCTGTATCTGATGACGTCACGTGTCTCAGTGTGTGTGTCGCGTGTCTGTATCTGATGACGTCACGTGTCTCAGTGTGTGTGTGTCGCGTGTCTGTATCTGATGACGTCACGTGTCTCAGTGTGTGTGTCGCGTGTCTGTATCTGATGACGTCACGTGTCTCAGTGTGTGTGTGTGTCGCGTGTCTGTATCTGATGACGTCATGTGTCTCAGTGTGTGTGTGTCGCGTGTCTGTATCTGATGACGTCACGTGTCTCAGTGTGTGTGTGTGTCGCGTGTCTGTATCTGATGACGTCAGGTGTCTCAGTGTGTGTGTGTCGCGTGTCTGTATCTGATGACGTCACGTGTCTCAGTGTGTGTGTGTCGCGTGTCTGTATCTGATGACGTCACGTGTCTCAGTGTGTGTGTCGCGTGTCTGTATCTGATGACGTCACGTGTCTCAGTGTGTGTGTGTCGCGTGTCTGTATCTGATGACGTCACGTGTCTCAGTGTGTGTGTGTCGCGTGTCTGTATCTGATGACGTCACGTGTCTCAGTGTGTGTGTGTCGCGTGTCTGTATCTGATGACGTCACGTGTCTCAGTGTGTGTGTGTCGCGTGTCTGTATCTGATGACGTCACGTGTCTCAGTGTGTGTGTGTTGCGTGTCTGTATCTGATGACGTCACGTGTCTCAGTGTGTGTGTGTCGCGTGTCTGTATCTGATGACGTCACGTGTCTCAGTGTGTGTGTCGCGTGTCTGTATCTGATGACGTCACGTGTCTCAATGTGTGTGTCGTGTGTCTGTATCTGATGACGTCACGTGTCTCAGTGTGTGTGTCGCGTGTCTGTATCTGATGACGTCACGTGTCTCAGTGTGTGTGTCGCGTGTCTGTATCTGATGACGTCACGTGTCTCAGTGTGTGTGTCGCGTGTCTGCATCTGATGACGTCACGTGTCTCAGTGTGTGTGTGTCGCGTGTCTGTATCTGATGACGTCACGTGTCTCAGTGTGTGTGTCGCGTGTCTGTATCTGATGACGTCACGTGTCTCAGTGTGTGTGTGTGTCGCGTTCTGTATCTGATGACGTCACGTGTCTCAGTGTGTGTGTCGCGTGTCTGTATCTGATGACGTCACGTGTCTCAGTGTGTGTGTGTCGCGTGTCTGTATCTGATGACGTCAATTGTCTCAGTGTGTGTGTGTCGCGTGTCTGTATCTGATGACGTCACGTGTCTCAGTGTGTGTGTGTCGCGTGTCTGTATCTGATGACGTCACGTGTCTCAGTGTGTGTGTCGCGTGTCTGTATCTGATGACGTCACGTGTCTCAGTGTGTGTGTGTCGCGTGTCTGTATCTGATGACGTCACGTGTCTCAGTGTGTGTGTAGCGTGTCTGTATCTGATGACGTCACGTGTCTCAGTGTGTGTGTGTCGCGTGTCTGTATCTGATGACGTCACGTGTCTCAGTGTGTGTGTCGCGTGTCTGTATCTGATGACGTCACGTGTCTCAGTGTGTGTGTGTCGCGTGTCTGTATCTGATGACGTCACGTGTCTCAGTGTGTGTGTAGCGTGTCTGTATCTGATGACGTCACGTGTCTCAGTGTGTGTGTGTGTCGCGTGTCTGTATCTGATGACGTCACGTGTCTCAGTGTGTGTGTGTCGCGTGTCTGTATCTGATGACGTCACGTGTCTCAGTGTGTGTGTGTCGCGTGTCTGTATCTGATGACGTCACGTGTCTCAGTGTGTGTGTCGTGTGTCTGTATCTGAATACGTCACGTGTCTCAGTGTGTGTGTGTCGCGTGTCTGTATCTGATGACGTCACGTGTCTCAGTGTGTGTGTGTCGCGTGTCTGTATCTGAATACGTCACGTGTCTCAGTGTGTGTGTCGCGTGTCTGTATCTGATGACGTCACGTGTCTCAGTGTGTGTGTGTCGCGTGTCTGTATCTGATGACGTCACGTGTCTCAGTGTGTGTGTGTCGCGTGTCTGTATCTGATGACGTCACGTGTCTCAGTGTGTGTGTGTCGCGTGTCTGTATCTGATGACGTCACGTGTCTCAGTGTGTGTGTCGTGTGTCTGTATCTGAATACGTCACGTGTCTCAGTGTGTGTGTGTCGCGTGTCTGTATCTGATGACGTCACGTGTCTCAGTGTGTGTGTGTCGCGTGTCTGTATCTGAATACGTCACGTGTCTCAGTGTGTGTGTGTCGCGTGTCTGTATCTGATGACGTCACGTGTCTCAGTGTGTGTGTCGTGTGTCTGTATCTGATGACGTCACGTGTCTCAGTGTGTGTGTGTCGCGTGTCTGTATCTGATGACGTCACGTGTCTCAGTGTGTGTGTGTCGCGTGTCTGTATCTGAATACGTCACGTGTCTCAGTGTGTGTGTCGCGTGTCTGTATCTGATGACGTCACGTGTCTCAGTGTGTGTGTGTCGCGTGTCTGTATCTGATGACGTCACGTGTCTCAGTGTGTGTGTGTCGCGTGTCTGTATCTGATGACGTCACGTGTCTCAGTGTGTGTGTGTCGCGTGTCTGTATCTGATGACGTCACGTGTCTCAGTGTGTGTGTCGTGTGTCTGTATCTGAATACGTCACGTGTCTCAGTGTGTGTGTCGCGTGTCTGTATCTGATGACGTCACGTGTCTCAGTGTGTGTGTCGTGTGTCTGTATCTGAATACGTCACGTGTCTCAGTGTGTGTGTCGGGTGTCTGCATCTGATGACGTCACGTGTCTCAGTGTGTGTGTCGCGTGTCTGTATCTGATGACGTCACGTGTCTCAGTGTGTGTGTTGCGTGTCTGTATCTGATGACGTCACGTGTCTCAGTGTGTGTGTGTCGCGTGTCTGTATCTGATGACGTCACGTGTCTCAGTGTGTGTGTTGCGTGTCTGTATCTGATGACGTCACGTGTCTCAGTGTGTGTGTGTCGCGTGTCTGTATCTGATGACGTCACGTGTCTCAGTGTGTGTGTGTCGCGTGTCTGTATCTGATGACGTCACGTGTCTCAGTGTGTGTGTGTCGCGTGTCTGTATCTGATGACGTCACGTGTCTCAGTGTGTGTGTCGCGTGTCTGTATCTGATGACGTCACGTGTCTCAGTGTGTGTGTGTCGCGTGTCTGTATCTGATGACGTCACGTGTCTCAGTGTGTGTGTGTTGCGTGTCTGTATCTGATGACGTCACGTGTCTCAGTGTGTGTGTGTCGCGTGTCTGTATCTGATGACGTCACGTGTCTCAGTGTGTGTGTCGTGTGTCTGTATCTGAATACGTCACGTGTCTCAGTGTGTGTGTCGTGTGTCTGTATCTGATGACGTCACGTGTCTCAGTGTGTGTGTCGCGTGTCTGTATCTGATGACGTCACGTGTCTCAGTGTGTGTGTGTTGCGTGTCTGTATCTGATGACGTCACGTGTCTCAGTGTGTGTGTGTCGCGTGTCTGTATCTGATGACGTCACGTGTCTCAGTGTGTGTGTCGCGTGTCTGTATCTGATGACGTCACGTGTCTCAGTGTGTGTGTCGTGTGTCTGTATCTGATGACGTCACGTGTCTCAGTGTGTGTGTCGTGTGTCTGTATCTGATGACGTCACGTGTCTCAGTGTGTGTGTCGCGTGTCTGTATCTGATGACGTCACGTGTCTCAGTGTGTGTGTCGCGTGTCTGTATCTGATGACGTCACGTGTCTCAGTGTGTGTGTTGCGTGTCTGTATCTGATGACGTCACGTGTCTCAGTGTGTGTGTTGCGTGTCTGTATCTGATGACGTCACGTGTCTCAGTGTGTGTGTCGTGTGTCTGTATCTGATGACGTCACGTGTCTCAGTGTGTGTGTTGCGTGTCTGTATCTGATGACGTCACGTGTCTCAGTGTGTGTGTGTCGCGTGTCTGTATCTGATGACGTCACGTGTCTCAGTGTGTGTGTGTCGTGTGTCTGTATCTGAATACGTCACGTGTCTCAATGTGTGTGTCGTGTGTCTGTATCTGATGACGTCACGTGTCTCAGTGTGTGTGTCGCGTGTCTGTATCTGATGACGTCACGTGTCTCAGTGTGTGTGTCGCGTGTCTGTATCTGATGACGTCACGTGTCTCAGTGTGTGTGTCGCGTGTCTGTATCTGATGACGTCACGTGTCTCAGTGTGTGTGTGTCGCGTGTCTGTATCTGATGACGTCACGTGTCTCAGTGTGTGTGTGTTGCGTGTCTGTATCTGATGACGTCACGTGTCTCAGTGTGTGTGTGTCGCGTGTCTGTATCTGATGACGTCACGTGTCTCAGTGTGTGTGTCGTGTGTCTGTATCTGAATACGTCACGTGTCTCAGTGTGTGTGTCGTGTGTCTGTATCTGATGACGTCACGTGTCTCAGTGTGTGTGTCGCGTGTCTGTATCTGATGACGTCACGTGTCTCAGTGTGTGTGTGTTGCGTGTCTGTATCTGATGACGTCACGTGTCTCAGTGTGTGTGTGTCGCGTGTCTGTATCTGATGACGTCACGTGTCTCAGTGTGTGTGTCGCGTGTCTGTATCTGATGACGTCACGTGTCTCAGTGTGTGTGTCGTGTGTCTGTATCTGATGACGTCACGTGTCTCAGTGTGTGTGTCGTGTGTCTGTATCTGATGACGTCACGTGTCTCAGTGTGTGTGTCGCGTGTCTGTATCTGATGACGTCACGTGTCTCAGTGTGTGTGTCGCGTGTCTGTATCTGATGACGTCACGTGTCTCAGTGTGTGTGTTGCGTGTCTGTATCTGATGACGTCACGTGTCTCAGTGTGTGTGTTGCGTGTCTGTATCTGATGACGTCACGTGTCTCAGTGTGTGTGTCGTGTGTCTGTATCTGATGACGTCACGTGTCTCAGTGTGTGTGTGTCGCGTGTCTGTATCTGATGACGTCACGTGTCTCAGTGTGTGTGTCGCGTGTCTGTATCTGATGACGTCACGTGTCTCAGTGTGTGTGTTGCGTGTCTGTATCTGATGACGTCACGTGTCTCAGTGTGTGTGTTGCGTGTCTGTATCTGATGACGTCACGTGTCTCAGTGTGTGTGTCGTGTGTCTGTATCTGATGACGTCACGTGTCTCAGTGTGTGTGTTGCGTGTCTGTATCTGATGACGTCACGTGTCTCAGTGTGTGTGTGTCGCGTGTCTGTATCTGATGACGTCACGTGTCTCAGTGTGTGTGTGTCGTGTGTCTGTATCTGAATA
>JARWKJ010000019.1:920000-995000 GCA_029959095.1 Rhinichthys osculus
CACACAGCACATGTAACACACCCGTAACACACACACAGCACATGTAACACACCCGTAACACACACACAGCACATGTAACACACCGTAACACGCGCACACACAACACATGTAACACACCCGTAACATGCACACAGCACATGTAACGCACACGTACAACAAACCCAACACAGGCACACACACAACACATGTAACGCACACGTAACACAAACACACGCACACAACACATGTAACACACACAACACATATTACAGGCACACATAACATGCAAACACAACACATGTAACGCACCCGTTACACACGCACACGTAATACGCACACAACACATGTAACGCACACAACACATGTAACGCACCCGTAACACGAAATACAACATGTAACGCACCCGTAACACACGCACACAACATGTAACGCACACGTAACACGAAACACAACACATGTAACGCACACGTACAAAACACCCAACACAGGCACACACACAACACATTTAACGCACCCGTAACACACACACACACACACAACACATGTAACACACACAACACATATTACAGGCACACATAACATGCAAACACAACACATGTAACGCACCCATAACACACACACAGCACATGTAATATACCCGTAACACACACACAGCACATGTAACACACCCGTAACACACGCACAGCACATGTAACACACCCATAACACACACACAGCACATGTAACACACCCGTAACACACACACAACACATGTAACACACCCATAACACACGCACACAACACATGTAACACGAAACACAACACATGTAACGGACGCATAACACACGCACACAACACATGTAACACACCCATAACACACACACAGCACATGTAATACACCCGTAACACACACACATCACATGTAACACACCCGTAACACACGCACACAACACATGTAACACACCCATAACACACACACAGCACATGTAATATACCCGTAACACACACACAGCACATGTAACACACCCGTAACACACGCACAGCACATGTAACACACCCATAACACACACACAGCACATGTAACACACCCGTAACACACACACAACACATGTAACACACCCATAACACACGCACACAACACATGTAACACGAAACACAACACATGTAACGCACGCATAACACAAAACACAACACAGGCACACACACACACACACACAGCATGAGAGCATGTCCAACACATCAGCTTCCAGTGAAGAAGACTCTGGGATCCGCTCACCGCTCCACATAGATGTTTTTCCCAGTCCCCAGTGCGTATAAACTGGTCAGGATTCGATAACATGACACTTGCACATCATCCACTGAGAAAACACAAGCGTTACAGTTCATAGAGTTTAATCACAAGTGCCAATGAACATAAGCCTAAATTACATTTCCAATAATTACTTAACATTATTGAAAAGTAAAGATGTTTCAGAGGATTTTTGTTTGTTTATAATAACATGATAAAACGCTCAATAAGAGCAGGAACGTGAATTTAGAAAGTAAACCGAGTCAGCATGAGCTCAACATGTGAAGGAATCTCGTGTGTTTGTGCAGCGACTCACGCAGCAGGTCACAGCCGAACTGATGTTCAGTGATGTGTTCGAACAGCGCGGTCAGGATCGGCAGCAGAGCCGCGGTCGTGTAGTTGATGTTCTGCGAGACGCCCTTCATCTGGCTGCGCGAGTGCGTGAACTTGCCCAGCTTCAGGTTCTCCAAGGTCTTCTCCAGATCCTCAGCTGCATTCTCGAAGAACGTCCTCAAACCGGCTTTGACCAGCTCGGATCCGGATTTCATCACGGTCCTGCGAGAGAAACCATCCGTCAACGCGGTCCCACGAATCAGCTTGATCTCATTAACATATCCATAAGAAATCAGGGCATTAAAGGTGCAGTCTGTAAGAATGACAGCTAGTGGTCAAAATAGGTACTGCAGTCCAAATTCAAAATATCAGAGATCGTTGATTCCCCGCCTCCACAGACTCGACCCTCACGCGGGTTGCCAGTTTGAGGACACGCAACAGGAACGAGCGCAATTGACAACAAAGCCGAGGAGACTTACAGACTGTTAGTTAATGAGTTGATTTATCCGCATTTTAATATGCTCTCGTTCATAGAGATTTTTAGATGGAGGCCGAGGCTTTTTAGGTTGTGTGGAATCTGCAATCTCTGACTCAGTTTGTTTGCTCGTTTCCAAGGCTGCAATACGCTGAGTTTCCCGCCAACTGGCATCCCGGGGTGTCGAAATACTATTGGGTGAACTGGCAGTGAGCGGAGTCAAAACAAAAACCGACTGACAACACGGATCGTGTAAAATAACTGGCTGTAGAAGTGTTTTTCAGAGAAACGAGTATGTGAACTTAGCATGTTTTCTCAATATCTGCAAACATATTATGGTTTTTTTTATGCTTTAGAAGAGTAAAAAAGTTACATGCAGCACCTTTAAAAACAGCACTGGATCTGGAAAATATTCATTTGCAAAAAAAGCCTAAAAATCACCTAATTTGAGGTCAAAAACATCAAAAGACTCCTAATCGCAAAATAAGAATGAGGATTTTTCTAATTATATGTATCAGCTTTAATGCACTTGCACTTACAAAAGTAGTCAAATGTTTAGACAAAATTCAAAATGGGATATTTAACTTCTGCAAAGGAGTGGGAAAATATGTTCAAATACTCCATTTAGTGTCAAACAACTCAACATGAACAGGTTAATAAGTATAAATAAATAAATAAATCTGTATTTTTCTGTTGCTGTTTGAATAAAAACAGAATATCTGGGTCATAAATTGCATTTTCTTCCACCATAATTCTCACCTTGAAATCAGGATTAGTGAAAATCAGATGAAAATTTAACAAATAGTTGTAACTGTTTTGATTTTTATAACAAAAAGCAGTATTCAAAATGTGTCATTTAACTTCTGCAAAGGAGTGGGAAAATATGATAAAATACTTAATTTAATGTGAAAGAAATTCACAAAAAGACAAGTTAATAACTAAAGCCCTCCCCCTTCATTTCTCGTGAAATCTGTAACGTTTTTCTGTTTGGATATAGTATAAAAACATGTATTTTCTTCTTTACTGGCCATTATTCTAACCTTGAAATCATAGTTAGGGATAAAATAGTCAAAAAAGTGAAGAAAAAAAAATATATATATTTATATATACATGAGCATACAAGTTAAAAAGAAGTGGGCCCAGTACGGAGCCCTGAGGTACTCAACTAATAATAGGAGCTGAGGATGAGGAAAACTTACACAAAGCTACAGAGAAAGTCCTGTCTTTAAGATAAGAACTAAACCCTTGATGTCGACCCAATCTTTTAGATGCCAAAGAAGGATACTATGAACCACATTATCAAAGGCAGTGGCAAGTTAGAGTAAAATCAATCAACTGCAAGCAAAATATCGCTTGACACTTTCAGCAAATCGACAAACACTTTCACCGACTCCGTATGACTTCCCAGAGCAAAACAGGTCCATTTTTGGAATCCGCACCCCAAAATGAGTAAGAAATCTGAAATATAATGCAGGTCGGTGCAATGGAAGGACTCGTACCTGGTGTCGAGTGTGTGTGCGAGGATGTGCAGACAGCTGACCATAGTGGTGGAGTCACTTCCTACAAACACACACCAGAAACCACTGAAAACCAACCACTCAATGAATATCACAGAGAGAGAGAGACACGATGATCTTACCAAACAGAGAGATCCTGTGTCTAACCAGAGCGGCCAGCTTACAGAACAGACTAGCAGCAGAGAAGTGAAGAAGACAGTGAGAGGAAGGAGAAACGCAAGCTTAAACAAGTGAAGAGCGAAGAATCACTGCTGATTGCGTCATTAGCCACCAAAATATATTCATCAGAACACATAACGTTTCCACCATGGAGTAAAAAATAAAAAAGGCCATATAAACCAACATTTATAAATGATGCGTCACGACCGAAGAAGTCAATTAAACTGCAAGATACATATTTACATAATTATGTCACATAAGACGCTCCATCACCTGGTGACCATCTCTTTCTCTTTGTTAGACGCGTATCCGCTGCTGCTCAGAGTCTTAGTGGGCGACGACAGAAAGTAGAGCGAGTGGTTTTTAAAATACTGGTCTATGAGTGGGAGGAGCACCTACAGGAAGTACAACAGGTAAACAGGAAATTAAACCCAGTATGATGAAGAATATGTATATTTTATACAGCCAAACCAAAATGTCTATTTAGACAGCTTCAACATTTCTCACATTATCACAGTTTATTCGCTATAGTTTAGAAAATGGTGATAAATATGAGCAGAACTCAGTGGATATTTGACTGGTTTTGTCCGTCCTTCTGTTAGACTCTCACACATGAATTATGTTGAATATCTGTCAGCTGTTAAATTTAACTACACAATTAGATAATACCAGTTTAGCTCAACCAGTGACCAAGCAATGCTTCATGTTGTTCAGTGTGTGTGTAAAAAGAGCATTAGCAATTACAGAAAACACACTTCAGCAAAACATGATCAGCTCAAAGTGAAGGAATCAGTTTTGTTCCCAAATGTTTCACTGGTAGTCACTGTATGAAGAATATTTGGGTGCAATATGTCACAGTTTACTTTATTTTGCTCTCATCACTTACATAAATTAACTATAGTTTCCTGCACACAATAGTAAAAAATATATTAAAAATTATATCGTGTCTGATTAATTTTTGGTTTGACTGTATGTATATATAATTACAATTAGATGATCAAACCTTAGCAAAGAACTTGATCTCCTGTTCATGTGGTGACCTGTCGTTCTTCCCACTGGCCGCCATCGCCTCTGAAACCAGCGAGAGTGTGACAGTTAATTCATGATCTAAACAGAATCTGTGACAGAACGAGTGTCTAAGGAATCGCATGACTCCAAACCAACAGAAGAAACCGACCGAGGTGAGCGATGAACTCCTGCGCGGAGTCGACGTATTTCAGCAGCTTCTTCAGAAACTTGTAGGCGAAGCGTTTCTCCATGGAGGAAGAGTCCTGCTCCATGTCCTTCAGACCCCTGGGAGAAACACAGCGGCACGTTACACTCAGTCCTCGCGCGAGCACACGCGTGTAAAGCGCACACGTCCGCACCTGCTGATGGCGTATCCGTTGGTCTGGAGAAAGCGGAAGAGATCTTGCGCTCGCTCTCGGTCCTTGGCTTTCTCTTTGGCAGTGAGTGTGTCGTACGGCACCAGCAGCGAATGCGTTCCTCCTGCACCTGAGAGCACACGCAACACGACACGCATGACCTTCACACATCACACATGACCATCACACGTCACGCATGACATTATTCACACATCACACATGACCATCACACGTCACGCATGACATTATTCACACGTCACGCATGACCTTCACACATCACACATGACCATCACACGTCACGCATGACATTATTCACACGTCACGCATGACATTATTCACACGTCACGCATGACATTATTCACACGTCACGCATGACATTATTCACACGTCACGCATGACATTATTCACACGTCACGCATGACATTATTCACACGTCACGCATGACATTATTCACACGTCACGCATGACATTATTCACACGTCGCGCATGACATTATTCACACGTCGCGCATGACATTATTCACACGTCACGCATGACCTTATTCACACGTCACGCATGACATTATTCACACGTCACGCATGACCTTCACACATCACACATGACCATCACACGTCACGCATGACATTATTCACACGACACGCATGACCTTCACACATCACACATGACCATCACACGTCACGCATGACATTATTCACACGTCACGCATGACATTATTCACACGTCACGCATGACATTATTCACACGTCACGCATGACATTATTCACACGTCACGCATGACATTATTCACACGTCACGCATGATATTATTCACACGTCACGCATGACATTATTCACACGTCACGCATGACCTTATTCACACGTCACGCATGACATTATTCACACGTCACGCATGACATTATTCACACGTCACGCATGATATTATTCACACGTCACGCATGACATTATTCACACGTCACGCATGACCTTATTCACACGTCACGCATGACATTATTCACACGTCACGTATGACATTATTCACACGTCACGCATGACCTTATTCACACGACACGCATGACATTATTCAAACACGTCATGCATGACCTACACACATCACACATGACCATCACACGTCACGCATGACATTATTCACACGACACGCATGACCTTCACACATCACACATGACCATCACACGTCACGCATGACATTATTCACACGTCACGCATGACATTATTCACACGTCACGCATGACATTATTCACACGTCACGCATGACCTTATTCACACGTCACGCATGACCTTATTCACACGTCACGCATGACATTATTCACACGTCACGTATGACATTATTCACACGTCACGCATGACCTTATTCACACGACACGCATGACATTATTCAAACACGTCATGCATGACCTACACACATCACACATGACCATCACACGTCACGCATGACATTATTCACACGACACGCATGACCTTCACACATCACACATGACCATCACACGTCACGCATGACATTATTCACACGTCACGCATGACATTATTCACACGTCACGCATGACATTATTCACACGTCACGCATGACCTTATTCACACGTCACGCATGACCTTATTCACACGTCACGCATGACATTATTCACACGTCACGTATGACATTATTCACACGTCACGCATGACATTATTCACACGTCACGCATGACATTATTCACACGTCACGCATGACCTTCACACATCACACATGACCATCACACGTCACGCATGACATTATTCACACGACACGCATGACCTTCACACATCACACATGACCATCACACGTCACGCATGACATTATTCACACGTCACGCATGACATTATTCACACGTCACGCATGACATTATTCACACGTCACGCATGACATTATTCACACGTCACGCATGATATTATTCACACGTCACGCATGACATTATTCACACGTCACGCATGACCTTATTCACACGTCACGCATGACATTATTCACACGTCACGCATGACATTATTCACACGTCACGCATGACATTATTCACACGTCACGCATGACCTTCACACATCACACATGACCATCACACGTCACGCATGACATTATTCACACGACACGCATGACCTTCACACATCACACATGACCATCACACGTCACGCATGACATTATTCACACGTCACGCATGACATTATTCACACGTCACGCATGACATTATTCACACGTCACGCATGACATTATTCACACGTCACGCATGACCTTATTCACACGTCACGCATGACCTTATTCACACGTCACGCATGACCTTATTCACACGTCACGCATGACATTATTCACACGTCTCGCATGACCTTATTCACACGTCACGCATGACCTTATTCACACGTCACGCATGACATTATTCACACGTCACGTATGACATTATTCACACGTCACGCATGACCTTATTCACACGTCACGCATGACATTATTCACACGTCACGTATGACATTATTCACACGTCACGCATGACCTTATTCACACGACACGCATGACATTATTCAAACACGTCATGCATGACCTACACACGTCACACATGACCATCAAACGTCACACATGACATTATTCACACGTCACGCATGACATTATTCACACGTCACGCATGACCTACACACGTCACGCATGACCATCAAACGTCACACATGACATTATTCACACGTCACACATGACATTATTCACACGTCACGCATGACCTACACACGTCACACATGACCATCAAACGTCACACATGACATTATTCACACGTCACACATGACATTATTCACACGTCACGCATGACCTTCACACGTCACACATGACCATCAAACGTCACACATGACATTATTCACACGTCACACATGACATTATTCACACGTCACGCATGACCTACACACGTCACACATGACCATCAAACGTCACACATGACATTATTCACACGTCACACATGACATTATTCACACGTCACGCATGACCTACACACGTCACACATGACCATCAAACGTCACGCATGACATTATTCACACGTCACATATGACATTATTCACACGTCACACATGACATTATTCACACGTCATGCATGACCTTCACACGTCACACATGACCATCAAACGTCACACATGACATTATTCACACGTCACGCATGACCTTCACACGTCACACATGACCATCAAACGTCACGCATGACATTATTCACACGTCACACATGACATTATTCACACGTCACGCATGACCTTCACACGTCACACATGACCATCAAACGTCACACATGATATTATTCACACGTCACGCATGACCTACACACGTCACACATGACCATCAAACGTCACGCATGACATTATTCACACGTCACACATGACATTATTCACACGTCACGCATGACCTACACACGTCACACATGACCATCAAACGTCACACATGACATTATTCACACGTCACACATGACATTATTCACACGTCACGCATGACCTACACACGTCACACATGACCATCAAACGTCACACATGACATTATTCACACGTCACACATGACCTACACACGTCACACATGACCATCAAACGTCACGCATGACATTATTCACACGTCACACATGACATTATTCACACGTCACGCATGACCTACACACGTCACACATGACCATCAAACGTCACACATGACATTATTCACACGTCACAGATGACATTATTCACACGTCACGCATGACCTTCACACGTCACACATGACATTATTCACACGTCACAGATGACATTATTCACACGTCACACATGACCATCAAACGTCACACATGACATTATTCACATGTCACGCATGACCTTCACACGTCACACATGACCATTACACGTCACACATGACCATCACACGTCACGCATGACATTATTCACACGTCACGCATGACCTACACACGTCACACATGACCATCAAACGTCACACATGACCATCACACGTCACGCATGACATTATTCACACGTCACGCATGACCTTCACACGTCACACATGACCATCAAACGTCACACATGACATTATTCACACGTCACACGACATTATTCACACGTCACGCATGACCTACACACGTCACACATGACCATCAAACGTCACACATGACATTATTCACACGTCACACATGACATTATTCACACGTCACGCATGACCTACACACGTCACACATGACCATCAAACGTCACGCATGACATTATTCACACGTCACGCATGACCATCAAACGTCACGCATGACATTATTCACACGTCACACATGACATTATTCACACGTCACACATGACATTATTCACACGTCACGCATGACCTTCACACGTCACACATGACCATCAAACGTCACACATGACATTATTCACACGTCACGCATGACCTTCACACGTCACACATGACCATCAAACGTCATACATGACATTATTCACACGTCACACATGACATTATTCACACGTCACGCATGACCTACACACGTCACACATGACCATCAAACGTCACACATGACATTATTCACACGTCACACATGACATTATTCACACGTCACGCATGACCTACACACGTCACACATGACCATCAAACGTCACACATGACATTATTCACACGTCACACATGACATTATTCACACATCACGCATGACCTACACATGTCACACATGACCATCAAACCTCACACATGACATTATTCACACGTCACACATGACATTATTCACACGTCACGCATGACCTACACACGTCACACATGACCATCAAACGTCACACATGACATTATTCACACGTCACGCATGACCTACACACGTCACACATGACCATCAAACGTCACGCATGACATTATTCACACGTCACACATGACATTATTCACACGTCACGCATGACCTACACACGTCACACATGACCATCAAACGTCACACATGACATTATTCACACGTCACACATGACATTATTCACACGTCACGCATGACCTACACACGTCACACATGACCATCAAACGTCACACATGACATTATTCACACGTCACACATGACATTATTCACACGTCACACATGACCATCAAACGTCACACATGACATTATTCACACGTCACGCATGACCTACACACGTCACACATGACCATCACACGTCACGCATGACATTATTCACACGTCACACATGACATTATTCACACGTCACGCATGACCTTCACACGTCACACATGACCATCAAACGTCACACATGACATTATTCAAACGTCACGCATGACCTTCACACGTCACACATGACCATCACACGTCACGCATGACATTATTCACACGTCACGCATGACCTACACACGTCACACATGACCATCAAACGTCACACATGACCATCAAACGTCACACATGACATTATTCACACGTCACACATGACCATCACACGTCACACATGACCATCAAACGTCACACATGACCATCACACGTCACGCATGACATTATTCACACGTCACGCATGACCATCAAACGTCACACATGACCATCACACGTCACGCATGACATTATTCACACGTCACGCATGACCTACACACGTCACACATGACCATCAAACGTCACACATGACCTTCACACGTCACGCATGACATTATTCACACGTCACGCATGACCATCAAACGTCACACATGACCATCAAACGTCACACATGACCATCACACGTCACGCATGACATTATTCACACGTCACACATGACCATCAAACGTCACACATGACATTATTCACACGTCACGCATGACCTACACACGTCACACATGACCATCACACGTCACGCATGACATTATTCACACGTCACACATGACATTATTCACACGTCACGCATGACCTTCACACGTCACACATGACCATCAAACGTCACACATGACATTATTCAAACGTCACGCATGACCTTCACACGTCACACATGACCATCACACGTCACGCATGACATTATTCACACGTCACGCATGACCTACATCACGTCACGCATGACATTATTCACACGTCACGCATGACCTTCACACGTCACACATGACCATCACACGTCACGCATGACATTATTCACACGTCACGCATGACCTACACACGTCACACATGACCATCAAACGTCACACATGACCATCAAACGTCACACATGACATTATTCACACGTCACACATGACCTACACACGTCACACATGACCATCAAACGTCACACATGACCATCACACGTCACGCATGACATTATTCACACGTCACGCATGACCATCAAACGTCACACATGACCATCACACGTCACGCATGACATTATTCACACGTCACGCATGACCTACACACGTCACACATGACCATCAAACGTCACACATGACCTTCACACGTCACGCATGACATTATTCACACGTCACGCATGACCATCAAACGTCACACATGACCATCAAACGTCACACATGACCATCACACGTCACGCATGACATTATTCACACGTCACACATGACCATCAAACGTCACACATGACCATCACACGTCACGCATGACATTATTCACACGTCACACATGACCTTCACACGGCACACATGACCATCCAACGTCACACATGACCATCACACGTCATGCATGGCATTATTCACACGTCACGCATGACCTTCACACGGCACAATCACTGAAAGCTGAGGACAAGACAGACAAACCTCTAGTTCCCAGATCACTCTTCTTTTTCTTGGCCCAGATGTTGTGATAGTTTTCAGCCACAACCTCAACCATCGACTGAAAAACAGAACACTCAGAGACCACCCAGAAACGACTCTATTAGCCCTAGAAAGACCAGAGTCTACCTAAAATACACTTGCATCAATAATACAATGAACACACTGGCCTGTGACATTAGGGCTGTCAAAATTAACGCGTTAACGCATGCGATTAATTTTTTTAGTTAAACACGTTAAAAATATTTCATGCAATTAACGCAGCATCCGTTTTTTTCCCCTCATCCTCTGGCTAGCGTTACAATATACGATCACGCTCTTATTCATGCAAATGCATTTTAAGCATTCAAGCACGATAAGACTAGTTTAGTTTAGTTTCTTTGCAAGTACAGTTTTAAAGGAGTTAAATAAAGTCTTAAATTAACGTAAAGAGTTATGAGAAAATTGGATGCATCAGATCCGCATCATATGCATTCGGTCGGTCTTAAAGTGACAGCAGCGTAATAAACCTGCTGTCTGTCTGTCATTAAGGATAATCAAAGAACAAGAGAAGAAGAGAAAATCACTCACTGCTCTTGACTGAATAACTTTTATAGCTTCAATAAGGACTGATCTATATTTAATTTATAATTTATGCAGTGAAGACATGTCGGTACATCTTTTAATTCAAGTTTTAGTTAACCATAAGTTCTAACTGTTGTACAATGCGGGCACAAATCTCCAGATGTTGATGCTTTGCATGCGTCACCTGTTGTTCTCTGGACAGCTGGACGCTGCTCATGTCCACGGGACTCGGATTGAAGCCGTTACCCTGAAAAGACACAATCACAAACGTGAATCTATCAGTTCTGTATTATTGAATTGGGCTCATTGTTCATGATCTGGTTTCTTATTGATTAAATCATTGCACTTCTACAGATAGCAAACGATTAAACACAAAGACACCTGAGAGGCCTGTGAGATGCGGCGCATCTTCTCCATCTCTCTCTGCTGAAACATGGTTTCTCCTTCTTTGGTTCGGTCGACGCTCCAGCCCATCGCTAACATGCTCTTCAGGGACTCGCGCACCGTCCAGCGGTAAACCTCCTTCTCCTGCGGGCAGAAACACACACACACTCACACTCAGAGTCTAAGATCACATAATGCTGGATGTTCTGGCGGCTGGTTTGTACCTTCTCTGTGAGCGATTTGTAGGATCTTAGCATTGGGTGAGTTTTTGCTTTTTCATCAACGGTTTCTCCGTGTTTCCAGCCCAGAAGCACCTGAACACACGGAAACATCTTTCACGTTTGCATTTACACAGTTATCCAAAGTCAATGTTTAGTGTGTTCTCTATGTATTTCTACAGCACTTTATACAATACAAATGTTTCAAAGCAGCTGTACAGTAAAAAACTGAAATATTACAGTGTTAATATTGTAAAATTCTTCAATTGTGACACAATTTCAGCTGTAATGACAGAAGACAAAAGTGTCATTATTCAGAAGTAGGCTAGAACATTTTCTTATTATTCTAAGTAATAATTAGAATACCTTTTCACAATATTCTAATTTTGAATTTGGGGTTTTCATAAGCTGTACGCCATAATCATCAACATTATAACAAATAAAGGCTTGAAATATCTCACTTTGCATGTAATGAGTCTATATAATATATTAGTTTCACCTTTTAAGTTGAATCTCTGAAATAAATGAACTTTTGCACCATATTCTAATTTTTCGAGTTTCACCTGTATAGCATTTCATATATGAGACTAAACTGGGGAATTTTTGCCCTGATATCTTGAATTTTCGGCTGATTTTAACTGCATTCTATAGGCTTCATCCTGCAGTGAGCCGTTGCTCTGCTTCATGTTCGTCACCGATCAGCGGTATGAAGTGTGAGGTGAACGCCAGGGCTATTTCCTCGACTCGCCTTCTCAGCCGCCCACTTGTCATGGGAGTGTTCAGCGTATTTGTGTGCGATGAACTCCAGCTTCTCAGGGAGGCAGATGCTGCGAGAGGAACACCAGGAAGTCAATGTTCAGATTTTGATTTTGATTTGTGGTCCCACTTTACAGGTGAAACTCGTGCAAAAGTTCATTTATTTCAGTAATTCAACTTAAAAGGTGAAACTAATATATTATATAGACTCATTACATGCAAAGTGAGATATTTCAAGCCTTTATTTGATGATTATGGCTTACAGCTTATGAAAACCCCAAATTCAAAATTAGAATATTGTGAAAAGGTTTTCATATCTGTAAGCCATAAATAGAGGCTTGAAATGTCTCACTTTGGATGTAGAGTCTATAAAATATAGTAGTTTCACCTTTTAAGTTGAATTAATGAAATAAATGAACTTTTGCACGATATTCACATCTTTCGAGTTTCACTTGTATATTAAGTGGCTTTAAGTACTATGTACTTACATCTAAAAATAAGTAAAATGTACTTATTGTGTTCATGTTGTACTATAAAACACATTTCTGCTTTAGATGAGTGACACGGGTAAGGTTAGGGACAGGTGTGTGTGGTGTGGGTCGGTTTAAGGCTGGGTTACGGTGTACGGGAAGGTCTACTATAAT
This sequence comes from Rhinichthys osculus, assembly GCA_029959095.1. Lineage (NCBI taxonomy): Eukaryota > Metazoa > Chordata > Actinopteri > Cypriniformes > Leuciscidae > Rhinichthys > Rhinichthys osculus. Next base: position 934,288 of record JARWKJ010000019.1, read on the forward strand.
TACGAATATTAATTAATAACAGCTGTAATTACATGCAGCTATTTTTTTAAATATAAGTACAATGTAAAAACATGTATGTACACAATAAGTCCATTGTATCAAATTATTAATTTCAATGTACATAGTAGTTAAAGCCCCTTAATATAAAGTGGGACCTGATTTGTAAATATTTTATTTATTTTTATAGGTGCATTGGTTGATCATATCATGGACTGAAAACATCTAATATCTGTGAAGGAGTCACTTTTTTTCCTCCTGGGTTGTTTAAATCAGATCATTTGAATCATGGTGTATATTCATATACATGATTATTATTTTTTGTATCTATTTTTTGTCTCTGATGAGTCTCTCAGACGCACGTACTTGGCTGTGTTTATGGGTCTGGGGTCGAAGTTGCCCTGCGTGTCCACAGACACCGGCTTCTCCAGCGTTGTGCTGAGCGTGGAGTCGATGTAATCGGGAGGCAGAGCTCCAGCGATGGCACTCAGACACGGCATGGCCATCTTAAACAGGTCCTGTTCATACTTCTGCACACACACATTCACAGTGTCAAACACTCAATATAACAGGTCAAGAGTCTGGGGTCGCTGACATTCATCGTTATTTCTGAAAAAGTCTCTTCTGCTCACTAAAGCTGCATTTATTTGATCAAACACAGTAAAAACACTAAATATTATTATAATGTGAATCAGCTGTTTTCTATGTGAATATATAGTAAAGTGTAATTTATTCATGTGATCAAATCAATTATTACTCCAGTCTTCAGTGTCACATGATCCTTCAGAAATCACTCTAATATGAGGATCTGATGCTCAAGAAACATTTATGATTATTAAATAGTGCTGCTTCAGATCTGTGTGGAAACCGTCATACATTTTATTTTTCAGGAATCTTTGATGAATAGAAAGTTAAAAAATAACAGCATTTTTAAAAAAAAAGAATCTAGAACATTATAAATGTCTTTGTCACTTATGATCAATTTGCTCTCATGTTGTATTCTGGTCATTTTGACCCTGGAGAAGATTTTCTTTTTCCAGAAACACTAGTTAATGTTACAGCGTTGGACTAAAGCCTACTGACCTAGGATATAACAACACAAACAATGTTGGTGTTTTTGGTCAAAAATGAGCAGCCTACAAAAAATGTCTTTCAATTAGCACAGGTTTTAGTATTTATTTTTTGGCACTGACTGATCATTGATCTGAGTTTATGCACCAATATTTGGTGACAATATAGCTTAATGAGAGATTTGAAAGCAATTTTTAACACCAAATTAGGTAAAGGGTGTTCAGCACAAGGGTTAAATGTGTCCTCGTCACATTAAATGATCAATCACTTTAAAAAAAAACCTAAACTTTTGAATGGAAGTGTACAGCCACATACGCAAAAGTTCATTTATTTAAGTAATTCAACTTAAAAGCTGAAACTAATATATTATATAGACTCATTACATGCAAAGTGAGATATTTCAAGCCTTTATTTGTCATAATTGTGATGATTATGGCTTACAGCTTATGAAAACCCCAAATTCAAAATTAGAATATTGTGAAAATGTTTTCATATCTGTAAGCCATAATCATCACAATTATTACTTAAAATATCTTACTTTGCATGTAATGAGTCTATATAATATATTAGTTTCACATTTTAAGTTGAATCTCTGAAATAAATGAACTTTTGCACGATATTCTATTTTTTCGAGTTTCACCTGTAATTACCCAGCATGCTCCAACAATCACAAACGAGCACATATGCGGTTCACCTTCTGAGAGAGAGAATCAAAGATCCCCCAGAAGATCTTCTTGGTGAGCAGAAGCTCCTCTTCCGACGACAGCCCGTAGCTTCCCCATCCCGACGGCAGGCAGTAATACTTCCAGTTCTGCTCGTAATGATTCGTCAGCAGCTGCGACACACACACACACACACACAGCATCCGCATTCAGATATATAGAGGTTATGCGTGTGACGGAGTGACTGCGGTCACACACACTGAGCGACAGCACTGGTTTTCAGCGTGAATGCCGCGCAAAACACACAAAACGCATATAAAACGGGAAAAAGCTTTGAGATTGACAGATTTGACAAGAAATCTGAGGTATATTTTACAGACTGCTAAAGCTACAGAACAGAGACGCAAATGCATCGCTGTGATTCACAGAAACGACTGGATCCAGGCAGAGAAAGCTGGATTTGCAGTGATCATTGTGTATCAATATATCGAATTTTGGGGTAAAATCACACCCTATATATTCATTGTATTGTTATATATTGTATTGACAACTCATCAATTAAATATTCACCATCGTATATTCTGCATAATTAAATGTTTTTAAATAAACACTGACAAAAACTATACAAGTTTTAGGACTGGACGATATGATGATATAACAGTGATAAACCGGATTTAGACCTATATTGTGTTTATATAAAGCGTTCACAGGCAAATTTGCTTTATGTGTTTCCCCGGCGTCGAGATCAGGCTCATATAAATGAAACACAATTCTGCTGCATGTCAGTATCCACGACCACTGGATCTCTGGTGAGTTGTAAGAAACACTATATCGAGTCCAAGCTTTAGTTTAAACTGATAATCGTTTGTTTTACTCGTGTTTTCTCAGTTTCTCCTGTTAAATCCAGTGACTCAGCCGCTCTGTCCGGCTGAGGGAGTGTGTTCCCGCGGGAACGTCAATGCATAACCTCAATTGCTGCCTTTAATTTTTCGGGTGGGAATCCTAATCCTAATGGCATTGGAATGATCATATATGTGGCATGAAAAACATCTAATGCATGAGCTGGGGCTTCTGGGAGAGGCGGGGCCTAGATAAGGGGAGGGGCCTAGATAAGGGGCGGGGACGGAGTCAAATACGGCATGATGAATGTGGGAGTGACTTAGAAGGGGCGGAGTCAAGCTACAGAATAACCAAGGGAAATAAAACCGAGATACGCTGAAGAAAACTCAAATCTACAGAGACAGTGCCATAATGAAAGCATAAACACAATCTCTGTCATGTATGAAGGCGATGATCAGATGATGTTTACCTTCAGAGGCATCTTACAGTATTCAGACAACAGCGGCACGTCAAACACCAGCCGACGCAGAAGATGCTGCAACATGGAGGGTCTGAGGTACCTGGAACAGAGGTCAGAGGTTAAATCAACTGGTCTGAGGTACCTGGAACAGAGGTCAGAGGTTAAATCAACTGGTCTGAGGTAACTGGAACAGAGGTCAAAGGTTAAATCAACTGGTCTGAGGTACCTGGAACAGAGGTCAAAGGTTAAATCAACTGGTGTGCCGCTTTAAACGCTCGGGCTCTTTAAAGCAGGATTTTGTTTGTTTGTTTACTTTTGAAACTAGTTTTGCAGCAAAAGGTAACAGACATACAGACAATACATAAAAAACACAATACATAATACGAATCGCACACATCATAGTTCATACACACACACTCACCTAAAGGATTATTAGGAACACCTGTTGAATTTCTCATTCATGTAATTATCTAATCAACCAATCACATGGCAGTTGCTTCAATGCATTTAGGGGTGTGGTCCTGGTCAAGACAATCTCCTGAACTCCAAACTGAATGTAAGAATGGGAAAGAAAGGTGATTTAAGCAATTTTGAGCGTGGCATGGTTGTTGGTGCCAGACGGGCCGGTCTGAGTATTTCACAATCTGCTCAGTTACTGGGATTTTCACGCACAACCATTTCTAGGGTTTACAAAGAATGGTGTGAAAAGGGAAAAACATCCAGTGAGCGGCAGTCCTGTGGGCGAAAATGCCTTGTTGATGCTAGAGGTCAGAGGAGAATGGGCCGACTGATTCAAGCTGATAGAAGAGCAACTTTGACTGAAATAACCACTCGTTACAACCGAGGTATGCAGGCAAAGCATTTGTGAAGCCACAACACGCACAACCTTGAGGCGGATGGGCTACAACAGCAGAAGACTCCACCGGGGACCACTCATCTCCACTACAAATAGGAAAAAGAGGCTACAATTTGCAAGAGCCCAGCAAAATTGGACAGTTGAAGACTGGAAAAATGTTGCCTGGTCTGATGAGTCTCGATTTCTGTTGATGGTAGACTCAGAATTGGGCGTAAACAGAATGAGAACATGGATCCATCATGCCTTGTTACCACTGTGCAGGCTGGTGGTGGTGGTGTAATGGTGTGGGGGATGTTTTCTTGGCACACTTTAGGCCCCTTAGTGCCAATTGGGCATCGTTTAAATGCCACGGCCTACCTGAGCATTGTTTCTGACCATGTCCATCCCTTTATGGCCACCATGTACCCATCCTCTGATGGCTACTTCCAGCAGGATAATGCACCATGTCACAAAGCTCGAATCATTTCAAATTGGTTTCTTGAACATGACAATGAGTTCACTGTACTAAAATGGCCCCCACAGTCACCAGATCTCAACCCAATAGAGCATCTTTGGGATGTGGTGGAACGGGAGCTTCGTGCCCTGGATGTGCATCCCACAAATCTCCATCAACTGCAAGATGCTATCCTATCAATATGGGCCAACATTTCTAAAGAATGCTTTCAGCACCTTGTTGAATCAATGCCACGTAGAATTAAGGCAGTTCTGAAGGCGAAGGGGGGTCAAACACAGTATTAGTATGGGGTTCCTAATAATCCTTTAGGTGAGTGTATATATATATATATATATATATATAAAACACAAAAACACCTCCTATGAAGAGTTCAATAGACCAACAGCCACCGAAAAAATAATAATAATTAAATCATTTTGTTCTACCACCCGGCACCCTAAAACAATTTAAATTCTTTAAATAAGGGATGATAAAAATTTTGTAAAATTGAATGTGCCTTATTCAAAACCTGACTATGATTAATATCAATAGGCTGGATTTGACTTACACCTATAACTTCTCCTGCAACCTTAACAAGACTATTTAGCCTATTTCTAATAGTCAAAGTTAAATTGCCAAACCAAACTACAAACGGAAAAAACTGATTCAATAAAAGACTAATAAGATAAAGTCATCATCTTAGACGAGCATACATCTTCCTTAAAGGGACAGTTCACTTCAAAATGAAAATTCTGTCATCATTTACTCGTTTCAAGGTGTTTCAAACCTGTATGAGTTTCTTTCTTCTGCTGAACACAAAGGAAGATATTATTTTGAAGAACCAAATAGGACACTGGACTATTACATCACTATTACATCACTGGGACTTCCATTGTAGGAAAAAAATAATACTATGGAAGTGAATGGGTCCATTAACGGTTTAGTTACTGACATTCTTCAAAATATCTTCCTTTGTGTTCAGCAGAAGAAAGAAACTCATACAGGTTTGAAACACCTTGAGGGCGATTACAGGTGAAACCCGAAAAATTAGAATATCGTGCAAAAGTTCATTTATTTCAGTAATTCAACTCAAAAGGTGAAACTAATATATTATATAGACTCATTACATGTAAAGTGAGATATTTCAAGCCTTTATTTGTCATAATTTTGATGATTATGGATTACAGATATGAAAACCTTTTCACAATATTCTAATTTTGTATTTGGGGTTTTCATAAACTGTAAGCCATAATCATCAAAATTATAACAAATAAAGGCTTGAAATATCTCACTTTGCATGTAATGAGTCTATATAATATATTAGTTTCACCTTTTAAGTTGAATTAATGAAATAAATGAACTTTTGCATGATATTAAATTTTTTCGAGTTTCACCTGTATTTTCCTTTTGAAGTGAACTGTCCCTTTAAGGAACGATTGTGATTGGCGTACGCACTTGCAGACGGCCAGTAAGCACTCCTCGATGGCGTCCCGCTGGGCTTTGGTGAGCGAGCAGCCCTTGGACAGGCGATAGATGGTGTAAAGCGTGGAGTCGATGAGCGCGGCGTGATGCTCGGTGCCGGAGAAGTGTGGAGCGCAGCGGGTCAGCAGAGGAAGCATCGCAGAGCCGATGTACCGGTTCATGGCCAGAGCCGTTTCAGTGGTGCGCAAAGCCTCCTGGGAGAGAACAGAAGACCAGATGAATCAAGAGATCTCTGACCGTACATCATTCACCAGCTCGTCTGGAAGCTACAGGATCATGTTGTCTGAATCAGTTGGTCGGAGGAGGAAGTACCGACCCAGTGTTTACAAAGCAAACGGCAAAGACTGAGTCAAACGCCATTGACAAAAAAAAAAAAAAAGGTAAAACTACGACGTTGGATGATTTTAAAGTCCTACCATACATTTCTTACTGGAACACGCTTGAACTTTCAACCTGAAGTGAACTACTGTCTAATAAGTGTGTGTCTCATGGGATCAGATGAAGTGTGTGTGTGTGCGCAAGTGTGTGTGTGTGTGTGTGTGTGTGTGTGTGACGCACTGACCGTGTCCAGCGAGGCGGCGGCTCTCAGGTCCGGCAGGAATCATCAGGCTCATGGGATCAGATGAAGTGTGTGTGTGTGTGTGTGTGTGTGTGTATGTGTGTGTAATGCACTAACCGTGTCCAGCGAGGCGGCGGCTCTCAGGTCCGGCAGGAATCCCACCTCTAACAGATGCAGAAGAAAGCTCTGGTCCTCGATGCCATAGACACGGTCCAGAAACAGCACCATCGGGGCCTTGTGATCCGGACAGAAGCTGGCCGACACGTCAGGCTCAGTGACACTGCCGTCTGTGTGTGTGTGAGTGTGTGTGAGTGAGTGAGTAAGAGGGAGAGAGAGGGAGAGAGAGATTCATAATTCAATTCTGTTCAATCTATTATATGAGAAGGGATTGAATAAGGGGAATGTGTGACGTGTGTGATCCAGCAATTGCAAACCACACACACTCACACTATCACTATTACAATTACTATCACTCACACACTCTCTCTCTCTCTCACACACGCACGCATGCACACACACACACACTCATACTATCAGTCTCACTCACACTATCACAATTACTATCACACACACACACACACTCTCTCTCTCTCTCTCACACACACACTCTCACACACACACAAAACACAAGAATTGTGAGAGAGTTTGTCACCTTTATTGACGGTGGGCATTTTGAGAGGGATGCTGATGATGCCGACCAGATCCTCAGTGGGAACGAGAGAGCGCAGGATCGCCCGGATCCTCAGAGCTTCACCTTTACCCTTATTGATCAGCTGAGAGACCAGATCAACATCACACACACACACTCAATCAGTCAGTCATCAGGATCGATCGCACCCCTGAGCTCATCATGTGTGTGTGTGTGTGTGAGACTCACGTGCATCTCTGGAGCGCAGCGGCCCAGCAGGTCAATCAGAGCGGAGTAGAACGACAGGATCGCGTTTCCCATGTGAACAACCTCCTCTTCCTCATCGCCATCAGTGGAGCTGCAGCAGAGAGAGAGGATGAGAGAGTGTGTGTGTGTGTGTGTGTGGGGGGGTGGGGGCTCCAGACTAACTTTTTTTGTTTTAGACACACTATCACTAACACGATCACAATCACTCACATTATCACAACCACAACAACAATCACAATCAGTATCACTATCACTCACACCCTCACACTATCACAATCACTCACACTATCACTATCACTATCACTATCACAATCACAATCACTGTCACAATTACTATTACTATCACTCACACTCACACTCACACTATCACAATCACAATCACTGTCACAATCACTGTCACAATCACTATCACTCACACTCACACTATCACTATCACTGTCACAATCACTATCACTATCACTCACACTATCACTGTCACAATCACTATCACTCACACTATCACTGTCACAATCACTATCACAATCACTTACACTATCACTCACACTATCACTATCACAATCACTCACACTATCACAACCACAATCAATATCACAATCACTCACACTATCACTATCACTATCACAATCACTATCACAATCACTCACACTATCACAATCACTATCACTATCACTATCACTATCACTATCACAATCACTATCACTATCACTATCACTATCACTATCACTATCACAATCACAATCACTATCACAATCACTCACACTATCACTATCACTGTCACAATCACTATCACAATCACAATCACAATCACTATCACTATCACTATCACAATCACAATCACTATCACTATCACAATCACAATCACAATCACTATCACTATCACTATCACTATCACTATCACTATCACAATCACTATCACTATCACTATCACTATCACAATCACAATCACTATCACTATCACTATCACTATCACAATCACTCACACTATCACAATCACTATAATCACTATCATAATCACTATCACAATCACTCACACTATCACAATCACAATCACTATCACTATCACTATCACTATCACTATCACTATCACTATCACTCACACTATCACTATCACTGTCACAATCACTATCACTCACACTATCACTATCACTGTCACAATCACTATCACAATCACTTACACTATCACTCACACTATCACTATCACAATCACTCACACTATCACAACCACTATCACTATCACTATCACTCACACTATCACTATCACAATCACTATCACAATCACTCACACTATCACAATCACAATCACTATCACTATCACAATCACTATCACTATCACTATCACTGTCACAATCACTATCACAATCACTTACACTATCACTCACACTATCACTATCACAATCACTCACACTATCACAACCACTATCACTATCACTATCACTCACACTATCACTATCACAATCACTATCACAATCACTCACACTATCACAATCACAATCACTATCACTATCACAATCACTATCACTATCACTATCACAATCACAATCACTATCACTATCACAATCACTATCACTATCACTATCACTATCACAATCACTCACACTATCACAATCACTATAATCACTATCATAATCACTATCACAATCACTCACACTATCACAATCACAATCACTATCACTATCACTATCACTATCACAATCACTATCACTATCACTATCACTCACACTATCACTATCACTGTCACAATCACTATCACTCACACTATCACTATCACTGTCACAATCACTATCACAATCACTTACACTATCACTCACACTATCACTATCACAATCACTCACACTATCACAACCACTATCACTATCACTATCACTCACACTATCACTATCACAATCACTATCACAATCACTCACACTATCACAATCACAATCACTATCACTATCACAATCACTCACACTATCACTATCACTGTCACAATCACTATCACAATCACTTACACTATCACTCACACTATCACTATCACAATCACTCACACTATCACAACCACTATCACTATCACTATCACTCACACTATCACTATCACAATCACTATCACAATCACTCACACTATCACAATCACAATCACTATCACTATCACAATCACTATCACTATCACTATCACTATCACAATCACAATCACTATCACTATCACAATCACTATCACTATCACTATCACAATCACTATCACTATCACAATCACTCACACTATCACTATCACAATCACTCACACTATCACAATCACAACCACTCACACTCATATTTACACTCACACTATCACTGTCACAATCACTCACAATCACACTAACACTATCACTATCACAATCACTCACATTAACATTTACACTCACTCACACAATCACAACCACAATCACTCACACTATTACTCACACAATCACTATCACAACCGCGCACACTATTACAATCATAATCACTTTCACTCACACTATCACAATCACTCACACTATCACTATCACAATCACTCAAACTATTACAATCATAATCACTTTCACTCACACTATCACAATCACTCACACTATCACAATCATAATCACTATCACAATCACAATCACAATCACTATCACTATCACAATCACAATCACAATCACTATCACTATCACTATCACAATCACAATCACTATCACTATCACTATCACTATCACAATCACTATCACTATCACTATCACTATCACAATCACTATCACTATCACAATCACAATCACAATCACTATCACTATCACAATCACTATCACACTCACACTATCACAATCACAATCACTATCACTATCACTATCACTATCACAATCACTCACACTATCACTATCACAATCACTATCACAATCACTCACACTATCACAATCACTCACACTATCACAATCACTCACACAATCACTCACACTATCACAATCACTCACACTATCACACTCATATTTACACTCACACTATCACAATCACAACCACTCACACTCATATTTACACTCACACCATCACAATCACAACCACTCACACTCATATTTACACTCACACTAACACTGTCACAATCACTCACAATCACACTAACACTATCACTATCACAATCACTCACATTAACATTTACACTCACTCACACAATCACTCACACTATCACAACCACAATCACTCACACTATTACTCACACAATCACAATCACTATCACTCACACTATCACTCACACTATCACAATCACAATCACTGTCACAATCACTATCACTCACACTATCACTATCACTATCACTGTCACAATCACTATCACTCACACTATCACTATCACAACCACTCACACTCATATTTACACTCACACTATCACTGTCACAATCACTCACAATCACACTAACACTATCACAATCACTCACATTAACATTAACATTTACACTCACTCACACTATCACAACCACTATCACAACCACAATCACTCACACTATTACTCACACTATCACAATCACAATCACTATCACAACCGCTCACACTATTACAATCATAATCACTTTCACTCACACTATCACAATCATAATCACTATCACAACAACAATCACAATCAGTATCACTATCACTCACACCCTCACACTGTCAAAATCACTGACACTCACATTTACACTATCACTCACACTCACACTATCACTATCACTATCACAATCACTATCACTATCACTATCACTATCACAATCACTATCACAATCACTCACACTATCACAATCACTATAATCACTATCATAATCACTATCACAATCACTCACACTATCACAATCACAATCACTATCACTATCACTATCACAATCACTCACACTATCACTATCACAATCACTATCACTATCACAATCACTATCACAATCACTATCACTATCACAATCACTCACACTATCACTATCACAATCACTCACACTATCACTATCACAATCACTCACACTATCACAATCACAACCACTCACACTCATATTTACAGTCACACTATCACTGTCACAATCACTCACAATCACACTAACACTATCACTATCACAATCACTCACATTAACATTTACACTCACACAATCACTCACACTATCACAACCACAATCACTCACACTATTACTCACACAATCACAATCACTATCACAACCGCGCACACTATTACAATCATAATCACTTTCACTCACACTATCACAATCACTCACACTATCACAATCATAATCACTATCACTCACACTATCACAATCACTCACACTATCACAATCACAATCACTCACACTATCACTATCACTATCACTATCACTCACACTATCACTATCACTCACACTATCACTATCACTATCACAATCACAATCACTATCACAATCACAATCACAATCACAATCACAATCACAATCACTATCACACACACTCACACTCGCACTCACACTCACACAATCACAATCACAATCACAATCACAATCACAATCACTATCACTCACATTATCACAATCACTCACACTATCACTATCACAATCACAATCACTATCACTATCACTATCACAATCACAATCACAATCACAATCACTATCACTATCACACACACTCACACTCGCACTCACACTCACACAATCACAATCACAATCACTATCACAACCGCGCACACTATTACAATCATAATCACTTTCACTCACACTATCACAATCACTCACACTATCACAATCATAATCACTATCACTCACACTATCACAATCACTCACACTATCACAATCACAATCACTCACACTATCACTATCACTATCACTATCACTATCACTCACACTATCACTATCACTCACACTATCACTATCACAATCACAATCACTATCACTATCACAATCACAATCACAATCACAATCACAATCACTATCACACACACTCACACTCGCACTCGCACTCACACTCACACAATCACAATCACAATCACTATCACTCACATTATCACAATCACTCACACTATCACTATCACAATCACAATCACTATCACTATCACTATCACAATCACAATCACAATCACAATCACTATCACTATCACACACACTCACACTCGCACTCACACTCACACAATCACAATCACAATCACAATCACTATCACTCACATTATCACAATCACTCACACTATCACTATCACAATCACAATCACTATCACTATCACTATCACAATCACAATCACAATCACAATCACTATCACTCACTGTCACAATCACTCTCACTATCACTATCACTTTCACTCACACTATCACTCACTCTCTCTCACACACACACTTTCACCATCACTCACACTATCACAATCACTATCGCTCACACTATCACTATGAATATCATTATAACTCACACTATCACTATCACTCACTCTCTATCACTCTCTCTCTCACACATACACACACACACACTATCACAATCACTCACACTATCACTATCACACTATCACTATCACACTCTCTCTCTCTCACACACACACAAACTCACTATCACAATCACTCACACACACACACACACACACACTATCACTATAACTCACACTCACACTCACACTATCACTATCACTAACACAATCACTCATACTCACACTATCACTATCACTATCTCACACACACACACACACACACACACTATCACTATAACTCACACTCACACTATCACTATCACTATCACTAACACAATCACTCATACTCACACTATCACTATCACTATCTCACACACACACACACACACACACACACACACACACACACACACACACACACACACACACACACACACACACACACACACACACACACACACACACTATCACTATAACTCACACTCACACTATCACTATCACTAACACAATCACTCACACTCACACTGTCACTATCACTATCACACACACACACACACACACACACACACACACACTATAACTCACACTCACACTATCACTAACACAATCACTCACACTCACTCAGACACACACACTTACGCATCTGAAGCGTGAGCCAGGCCTGTGCTGGGCAGATCCAGCGCCGGGTTCTCTGAGATGTTGATGGCCTCCTTCATGGCCGCCAGAAGCCCGTGTCCTCCTTCTCCTCGCAGAGCCGGTCCGAAACACTCGGGTCGACGGATCAGGAGCTTCACCACCACACTCGAGTTCTCCTCCACACTCTCACCTGCACACACACACAGTTTAAAGTGTGCAAGGGTGCACATACACTGCCAGTCGGAATCATTACAAATGTTTTTATGTTTTTGAAAGAGTGAGTGTGTGTGTGAGTGTGTGCACGAGTGAGTGTGCATGTGACTGTGAGTGATTCTGTGGTGTGTGTGTGTGTGTGTGTGTGTGTGTGTTTACCGTTGACAAACACAGCGAACCGCAGGAAGGACAGGTAACGCTCGCCCTCGATCGGGTTCCAGCCGATGTCTGGATATCCTTTGACCAGGAGCATCGGACAACTCTGCAGACCACAGCCGGCCAGATACGTCACCACCTGCACACACACACACACACACACACACACACAACCACAGAATCACACCAGCATCATAAAACACAACATGTCTGACGCTTAAATGAGCAGATTAAAGGTGCAGTCTGTAAGAATGACAGCTAGTGGTCGAAATAGATACTGCAGTCCAAATTCAAAATATCAGAGATCGTTGATTCCCCGCCTCCACAGACTCGACCCTCACGCGGGTTGCCAGTTTGAGGACACGCAACAGGAACGAGCGCAATTGACAACGAAAGCCGAGGAGACTTACAGACTGTTAGTTGATGAGTTGATTTATCCACGTTTTAATATGCTCTCATTCATAGAGATTTTTAGATGGCAGACCGAGGCTTTTTAGGTTACTTGATGATATTACAGTGTAAACACACCGTGATGATATTAGAGTGTAAACACACCGTGATGATATTAGAGTGTAAACACACCGTGATGATATTAGAGTGTAAACACACCGTGATGATATTAGAGTGTAAACACACCGTGATGATATTAGAGTGTAAACACACCATGATGATATTAGAGTGTAAACACAACTTGATGATATTACAGTGTAAACACACCGTGATGATATTAGAGTGTAAACACACCGTGATGATATTAGAGTGTAAACACACCGTGATGATATTAGAGTGTAAACACACCGTGATGATATTAGAGTGTAAACACGCCATGATGATATTACAGTGTAAACACAACTTGATGATATTAGAGTGTAAACACACCATGATGATATTACAGTGTAAACACAACTTGATGATATTAGAGTGTAAACACACCGTGATGATATTAGAGTGTAAACACACCATGATGATATTACAGTGTAAACACAACTTGATGATATTAGAGTGTAAACACACCATGATGATATTACAGTGTAAACACAACTTGATGATATTAGAGTGTAAACACACCATGATGATATTACAGTGTAAACACAACTTGATGATATTAGAGTGTAAACACACCATGATGATATTACAGTGTAAACACACACCTTGTCCAGGTCGGGCTCCTCCAGTGCGAGCGCTAGGCCGTTGTTGTCCATCACTGATGAAGCCGCTACATCTAAAGGAGTGGATCCTCTCATGGCCGGAGACGCTGTCAACGTAAACACACACACACACACTCACATGGACTGCACAGGAAACGGAAACCAAGCAGTAAATCGGAAAAATGTTATGGGTAAATAATTGCACAATTAAAAAAACAATAAAAAAATAAATATTAAATAAATATTAAAAAGATTGAATGTTTTATTTGTTTACATGCATGTTTGGGACTCGCTGTGTTTAGCAGTAGATACACACACACACACACACACACACACACACACTAGAACAACTGCAGGAGAGAGACTCCAGTAACTTCTTCACTGAGCCTGTGCCTTTGAGTGAGGTAAATACACTGTTGGAGCCATATTCAGAATGTTGTGTACTACCAGAATTATAATTGAGTAAAGATTCAATTTGATTTATTTATTTTGTAATACATAATATTATGCTTTAAATGTACAAGGGAATTTTGTTTAATTTTTAATACTTGTACTAACCTGGTTAAGCACATTTATTGACTCCTCCCCCTTTGACGCGTCACTACGATGCGTGAGTGCAGGTGTTGATAATGAGGTCGGATTGTTTGGCACAGACAGGTTAGAGTTTGGAGAGCAACAGTTTCTTCAATCGCATGAAATGCATGTTACTGATAGTGTTTTCTTGGATGTCAATTTTTGTTTTTTGTTTGGAAAGTAAACCAGAGATTGCGATCAATAAATACGTTTTTTTTCTTTTGTTATGACCGCTTCTCCGTGCGTGCTTAATGGACATGTAGATAAGAAGATACTCCTCATCTAACCTCGAGAGGCTAAAAGAATTAAGACATTAGGTATTAGCCTCTACATACACACACACACACACACACACACACACACACTCACCAGCAGAGTGCAGCATGGACCGCTGCAAACACACACCATCTCAACACACTCGTCTAATAACTCGCAAACACACACACACACTCACCCAACCCCACGCTGCTGTTCTCCAACAGGTAGCTCAGGTGGACCCACAGTGCACACACACACACACACACACTCACCCAACCCCACGCTGCTGTTCTCCAACAGGTAGCTCAGGTGGTCAAACATGGCCTTCTGGTTCTGACGGCTGATGCGACAGAAGTAACACAGGAAGCGGCAGCAACTCGCCACCATCTTGGGGAAGGCGATCTCCTGTTACACAAGGAAACATTAGTGCTGGAAAACACGAACATCTCCGTACTGATGTGTGTGTCTCACACACCTGAGACTTCCCTCCTCCCAGGACGTTCACCATCACCTCCATGACGGTCTCGTGCATCCCCAGCACTCGCATCAGGTTGGGATGCTGGTAGAACACCTTATTATTCATGATGTCGCTGAGACACACAACACACACATTAAACCCGCATGACGATGGGTGAGTTTCATGCCAAAACACATTTATCTTGTGTTCTCTGAATCTTTTCATTTCATTTTCAACACCAGTTCATGGCGAAGCTCTTTTTAACTCTTTGCTTAAGTTTGAAGCATTAGCCGATTCACTGTTAGCACACATCCTGACGCCGTCCACACTGAGATATACAATAGATTTATATTAGAATTGCTTCAGTTTCTACTATAAAGCGTCTCTCCAGTGATTTAGCGGTGCATTTAATATAGCGGTACATTTTTTTCTTCTGTTGTTGTGTTTTTTTGGGGCGGTTTTTGGGACAAATTAAATAAAATCCGTGGTGAAGACGGGCACAATCGGCAAATAAGGGCTAAGGACTGCGGTTGATCAGTGTCACAGAGGATCATAATGGAGGAGCTTAAAGAGAAGAGCTAAAGAGAAGAGCTAAAGAGCAGAGCTAAAGAGCAGAGCTAAAGAGGAGAGCTAAAGAGAAGAGCTAAAGAGGAGAGCTAAAGAGAAGAGCTAAAGAGGAGAGCTAAAGAGGAGAGCTAAAGAGGAGAGCTAAAGAGGAGAGCTAAAGAGGAGAGCTAAAGAGGAGAGCTAAAGAGAAGAGCTAAAGAGGAGAGCTAAAGAGAAGAGCTAAAGAGGAGAGCTAAAGAGAAGAGCTAAAGAGGAGAGCTAAAGAGGAGAGCTAAAGAGGAGAGCTAAAGAGGAGAGCTAAAGAGAAGAGCTAAAGAGGAGAGCTAAAGAGAAGAGCTAAAGAGGAGAGCTAAAGAGGAGAGCTAAAGAGGAGAGCTAAAGAGGAGAGCTAAAGAGAAGAGCTAAAGAGGAGAGCTAAAGAGGAGAGCTAAAGAGGAGAGCTAAAGAGGAGAGCTAAAGAGAAGAGCTAAAGAGGAGAGCTAAAGAGAAGAGCTAAAGAGGAGAGCTAAAGAGGAGAGCTAAAGAGGAGAGCTAAAGAGGAGAGCTAAAGAGAAGAGCTAAAGAGGAGAGCTAAAGAGGAGAGCTAAAGAGGAGAGCTAAAGAGGAGAGCTAAAGAGGAGAGCTAAAGAGAAGAGCTAAAGAGGAGAGCTAAAGAGGAGAGCTAAAGAGGAGAGCTAAAGAGGAGAGCTAAAGAGGAGAGCTAAAGAGAAGAGCTAAAGAGGAGAGCTAAAGAGGAGAGCTAAAGAGGAGAGCTAAAGAGAAGAGCTAAAGAGGAGAGCTAAAGAGGAGAGCTAAAGAGGAGAGCTAAAAAGGAGAGCTAAAGAGGAGAGCTAAAGAGAAGAGCTAAAGAGGAGAGCTAAAGAGGAGAGCTAAAGAGGAGAGCTAAAGAGGAGAGCTAAAGAGGAGAGCTAAAGAGGAGAGCTAAAGAGGAGAGCTAAAGAGAAGAGCTAAAGAGGAGAGCTAAAGAGGAGAGCTAAAGAGGAGAGCTAAAGAGGAGAGCTAAAGAGGAGAGCTAAAGAGGAGAGCTAAAGAGGAGAGCTAAAGAGAAGAGCTAAAGAGGAGAGCTAAAGAGGAGAGCTAAAGAGAAGAGCTAAAGAGGAGAGCTAAAGAGAAGAGCTAAAGAGGAGAGCTAAAGAGGAGAGCTAAAGAGGAGAGCTAAAGAGAAGAGCTAAAGAGGAGAGCTAAAGAGGAGAGCTAAAGAGGAGAGCTAAAGAGGAGAGCTAAAGAGAAGAGCTAAAGAGGAGAGCTAAAGAGGAGAGCTAAAGAGAAGAGCTAAAGAGGAGAGCTAAAGAGGAGACTAGCGCAGGAGAAAGAAGAGACGGATAGACCGCCTTTAGACCTTTCACACAATAACCGGACATACGTAATCGATCTTAATAAAGGCCACATTTACACATCGCCGGGTATTTAGAGAAACGAATATTTCCCCCCCTCCGTTTTCAATAATAACATCGTACACACATCGTTTTCAAAAAAGTTGTCATTTACATCAACCCGCATAAATACGCCGTCGAGCGCCATCATAACTCTGCCAAACTGGGCGCTCACATGACATTAAGCATTTTTTGCCGCATAAGTTGACACGGCAACACATAACGGCGTTATCAGAAATCTCCACTTTGGCCGGAGTTTTTAGAAATAATCGTTTTCTGTGATAAAACAAGGTTTTCGTGTAAATGAGAGGCCAAACCGCAGGGACATATCTGCGTCTTTGTGTAAACGGGGCAAAAGTTGAACTGGCGCGTTAGTTAGTGAATAGTGACATGAGAAGGAGAATAGATCGTCACAGGATCCATGATATCCTGAATCCATTTCCGTCGAACTTCACCCTCAACAGGGAACTGAGCACCATCAGATCACCTTTTCTATTTGTTCATCTGGCTGTTATAACTCAGGTACAGCAGCCAAACAAAACTTAAAGTTAAATGACTTAAGGGTCAAGAGCCCAACTAAAACACACACTGATCATCATAATGGTGACTTACAATTACGTTTTTTCTCCTTCAGTGATTCTGCTTGTTAACATCAGGTGTCTTCAATGTTGGGAATATAAAATAAAGAGTTCTTAATTCATCTTTGATGTCTGTCTGTCAGCTGCTCCTCCTCTTTACCCATGCGTACGCTGAGCACACACACACACACACACTCTCACCCGAGGCCGTGGATCATCAGCTGCTCCTCCTCTTTGCCCATGCGTACGCTGAGCAGCGAGCGGATCTGTCCCAGCGAGGCCAGCAGGTTGATGGTGTCGTGGACCGAGGCGGCGCTGATGGTGTAGGTCTTCCTCATGGCTCGCAGAAGCTCCCCGATGCTGTCGTACTGGCGTCTCAGCAGACTGAACATCACGCGCACCAGCTCCGGGTCCTGGATGTGTGTCTCCTGAGCCCAGCTCACCATCGTCTGGGAGATCAGCTCCTTCAGGTTCGCTTCACACACACACACCACACAAGAGGAGATGCGTTAATGTGTTTTATAGACCAGCCAATCAGAGGTAAATATGTGTTTTATAGACCAGCCAATCAGCGGTAAATACGTGTTTTATAGACCAGCCGATCAGAGGTAAATACGTGTTTTATAGACCAGCCAATCAGAGGTAAATACGTGTTTTATAGACCAGCCGATCAGCGGTAAATACGTGCTTTATAGACCAGCCAATCAGAGGTAAATACGTGTTTTATAGACCAGCCAATCAGAGGTAATTATGTGTTTTATAGACCAGCCAATCAGAGGTAAATGCGTGTTTTATAGACCGGCCAATCAGAGGTAATTATGTGTTTTATAGACCAGCCAATCAGAGGTAAATACGTGTTTTATAGACCGGCCAATCAGAGGTAATTATGTGTTTTATAGACCAGCCAATCAGAGGTAAATACGTGTTTTATAGACCAGCCAATCAGAGGTAAATACGTGTTTTATAGACCAGCCAATCAGAGGTAAATACGTGTTTTATAGGGCAGCCAATCAGAGGCAGCGTTGATGAACGTTCCCGCTGAGACGTCACAAAACTGCTGAGCTCAGGAGACACACACCAAAGGGGATTGAACCTGTGTGTGTGTGTGTGTGTGTGTGTGTATAAAGATGTGATGAGTGTTTACTATAAGGGGAAAAATGCTTCAATCAGCAAAGTCAGCATACAGTAGAAGAGCAGCTTTCACGGATAAAACCTTGAACTGTTTAAATGAATCTCACTAAAACATGTACAGGTACAATAAAAAAAAATAATAATAATAATAAAAAAAAATAATAAAAAAAAATAAAAAAAAATTAATTAAACAAAATTAAATGAAATTAAATAAATTAAACAAAACAAAATAAAAAATAATAAAAAAATAAAATAAAACAAAATAAAACAAAATAAAACAGAAATAAATAAAATAAAAATATAACAATATAAAATAAAATAAAATAAAACAAAATAAAACAGAAATAAATAAAATTAAAATATAAACAATATAAAATAAAATAAAATAAAACAAAATAAAACAAAATAAAACAAAATAAATAAAATAAAAATATAAACAATATAAAATAAAATAAAACAAAATAAAACAAAAATAAATAAAATAAAAATATAAACAATATAAAATAAAATAAAATCTCAAATCTCCTGTATGCTGCATGCCTACACACAGATGCCGCAGTGCCCCAGAGGTGTCGTGTGCTTACAGGGAGCGGTCTGCTCGTTCTCTGTGGGTTCAGCTTCACATCTCTGCGGTTGACCTTTGATCTTATAGATCAGGGCGAGTAGACGACCTTTAATAGACGTGTCCTGATGCTCCTCGTCCTCTTCCACTGGGATCCCTGCAGAGACACAGACGAAGGACATTCATTCTCCTGACCGACACACTTTACCCACAGTGACATCACTGGGTCATGACATCTGAAGCCAGAGCTCATTCATTATTCATAATCTGAGAGATTCAGCGAACACAAACATCTCCTTCAGTCGCATCTGCAGTTCAGCATAACTAGCTGTGTTTCCGGCATAAAACATTTGCGAATAACGCATTATTAGAATTTATGTGCATCCCATAACTTGCATTAAAAAAAGGTGGATGGATGCATGAACTAATCCAGATTCCACAACATGACTTAAACTGTTTTAAAATAAGACTAAACAAGCATTACGTATAAGCTGGAAAAACTTAAAATCAAGATATTTATCATTTTAATTCACCCCTAAACAACTGTTTTTGTGGACTCAAATGGTGGACTCAAATGGTGTTGAAAAACATCGATATATGAAGAAGCTTCGGTTTAAAATTGTGATTTCTAGAGCTGTAAATGTCAGTAAAAGAAGAAAATTCCGTAAAACTTTACAATAATGTGGAATTAGTTTGATAATGTGTTAACTAGCAATGAGCAATACACTCAGAGTTTCAGTGTTTATTAATCTGTTAACGTTCAGATTTAATTCACGTCAGCTCAGATCCATTAAATAATAATATTTAAAAATGCAACTTTTGATTTTAATAATGCATTAGTAAAATGTTGAAATGAACATGGACTAAGATTAATAAGTATTGTTCATTGTTACTTCATTTTACAAATGTAAAGTGTCATCGAACATTCCGCTTCTAAAACATCTAATGTAATTATTTTTATTTTAACACTAGAAGTTCAGTTAAAGCATCACAATATGAGGAAAATATTTATATATTTTAAATGAAGGAAGAAGAAAACGCTAAACTTGGTTAACGCATTTATCTGACAGAATCATTAGGCAAAAACTGCAAATACAGGTTTAATTTTACTATGCAAAAATCAAAAACAAACATAATCAGTTATTAATATTTCATTGGTTTTCTCTCTTTTCTGCATGTGTTCATGATTTTTGTGTTTGACAGGCTGCACAAATCTGGATTTTTGTTGTTGTTTCACTGCGCTATGAAATAAAACAATTGACTCCAAGCACAACCACGCAATATGATTATATTTTTAGTTTTCTGAAAGTCGTTGCGTCAGACGATCGTACCGAGGGTGACACCCGTCCCGCACGTCAAATATTGAGAAAATGTCCTGCATTTTCATCAGTCTGTTGGTTTTTCATTTTCATATTAAGAAAATGTGCATGCGTTCTTTTGCCTTTTTAAGAAAGCATTTTATTTATTCTTTTTGCAGCGTAGTTTTTCACCTATATTTAACAGAAGTACAAATACATCAGCCGTTTTTAAAATCCTATCCAATGGTTGAATAGAGAGGAGTAAACACGGTCACTAGTGACAGCTGTCAATCAAAATGTGGAGCGGTGATGTGTTCCTGTCAGAAAACAAATGGATGATTCGGTAAATTGAAATGTTCTCTCTGGAGGAGACCAGAATTTATCAACTTGTTGTGTTGTTTTAATGCACATCCGCAGCGCTTCTGTGTTGTACGTCACACGCAGGCTCACTATTGGCCGACGCTGGTCATGTGATGCGTGTGACGTGCAACACAGAAGCGCTGCGCTGTTACACTACGAGAAATCTCAACGCCAACAGAGAAGAACATGAATAGTTGAATAAAGTCGTTATTTTTGTTTGTTTTTTGCGCACAGAAAGTATTCTCGTCGCTTGATAAACTTAAGGTTGAGCCACTGTCGTCACTCGGACTATTTTAACGATGTTGTTCATAACTTTCTGGGCCGGCCAGTTTCGATCCCTCAGAAGCCTCTGGAGGAGTGATCCAGCTCTCAGATTTAATCACAAATATCTTAATTTGTGTTCTGAAGATGAACGAAAGTCTTACAGGGTTGAACAACATGAGGGAGAGTCATTACTGACAGAGTTTACATTTTAGGGTGAACTATCCCTTTAACTGACATGTAAAATAAAGACGCGTTATGTTACACTGTGATGTAATGCTGTTTTCTGGAAGGGACTAAAGAACAAAGTATTTTTATCAGCTAAAAGGCAGAATACAAATGTTTTTAAGTTAGATAGACATTATATGACAGTTTCAGGTTATGTTCTAGTGTTGGTCACGTCCCCACAGACTCAGTAATGGTGTTTAGAGCCGGGCCCGGACTCGTACCGCAGTGCAGCCGCAGCTCTCCGTGGAAGTCGTACAGCTCCTCCTGAATGTCCTCGGGACAGGGACAGTCTTCTCCCATGTTGAAGTTCAACAGCATGTTAATCTGAAAGACAGTGATGTAACGATGGGTCTGAAGACTGTAAACGGATCAAATGATCCTGAACGATTAATAGAGAGACTTTGTTTTCAGATCAAATGCACATTTTTCTAAATGTCATAATCATTTGTTAACAAACACGTATTCATGACTTCAGTGAGCTCATTGTTTCTGCTATAAATTAATACATTTCTAGCTAACTGTGATTTGTATATGTACATTTCTGCAATACTCAGACAGTGTCCTCTGATAACAGTGTTCTCTGTAAACTGTAATGTGGACTTTCTGTAAAGCTGCTGTGAAACGATGTGTGTTGTGAACAGCGCTGTACAAATACACGCGAGCGGTTCTGAGCACCTGTTCCTGTGGCGGAGAGCGAAACTCTTTGGTCTTCTTGGCGGTGACGGCGGCGGACATGTTGAGCGCTAGCATCAGCTCGTTATAGCGGAACTTCTGGTTGAACTGCAGCTTTGAGACGAAGCTGTCGGAGAAAGACACGATGGCTTCGATGCGATGCCTCAGCTCACAGTCACAGAAGTAGTGGAGCAGCTCACACATCTGCACACACACAATCACACAACAGACCAACACATTTACACAACATTCACATTTAGCAGACGCGTTCATCCACAGGGACTCGGGACTACTGTATATACAGCACTAGTCAAACCATATACTGTAAACTCGCCACGGCAAATTATGCGGATTTTATGCTCAAATGCTTTCGATTTTCCTCGTTTGTATGTCCTATCTGCTACATGAATAATACAAATATACACTGTTTTGAAAGTTTGCGGTTGGTAAGCATTTAAAAATACAAAGTTATCAAAAATACATTAAAAATTGTGAAATATTATTATAATGTAAATCAGCTGTTTTCTATGTGAATATACAGTAATGTGTAATTTATTCCTGTGATCAAATCAATCATTACTCCAGTCTTCAGTGTCACATGATCCTTCAGAAATCACTCTAATATGAGGATCTGATGATCAAGACACATTTATGATTTTTACGGAAACCATCATTTGTTTAATTTTTCAGGATTTTTTTTTAAGAGTAGAAAGTTCAAAAGAACAGAATTTATCTGAAATAGAATCTTTTGTACCATTATAAACGTCTTTACTGTCACTTTTGACCAATTTAATGCATCCTTGATAAATAAATAAAAATTCTTTATTTTTTCTACCTCCAAACTTTTGAACGGTAGCATAAATAGTGAATAAAAAATAATAAAAAAAAATAAAATAAATGATGTCCATGTATGAATATAAAAGAAAATATATTACATTTGTATTTTTCGTATGAATATAAAAAAATAAAAAAATAACAATTAGATTTTTTTTTCATAGATGTGTTAGAGTATTAAAACAGTCATAATAAATACTTCATTTCATAATTGAAGAACTTTGCAACATCAACAGTTCATGTTATTGAACTGAACTGAATCAACACTGAACTGAATTGATCTGAATAACGACTCTATTGTCTTCTGTAGAGTTTGGGTCTCATATCTGATGAAGTTTGCATCATTAATTCTGTTTATTACTGTGAATCGATCTATACTGTATAAAGCGCTATAGAAATAAATGATGTGTCCAAACTCCTGACATAAAAGTCCTCACAATAAATTATAAACAGCAAATCCGTAAAAATATAAATTGTGTAAAATGTATGAATATTTAAAAATAAATGTAATTAAAATTTAAAAAAATTATGTTTCTAATGAATGTGTTGGAGTCAATATAGTGAGAGAAAAAACATCAAGAATCATCTTATTTCTTGTTCTTTATGACTTTATTCTAAAACAGTCCTAATAAAAACATCAACAGTTCATGTTATTGAACTGAACTGAATAATGAATCTATTGTCTCAAATGAAGTGTGAAGTGTGTTTTCTGTAACTGCTAATGCTCTTTTTACACACACACTGAACAACATGAAGCATTGCTTGGTCACTGGTTGAGCTAAACTGGTATTATCTAATTGTGTAGTTAAATTTAACAGCTGACAGATATTCAACATAATTCATGTGTGAGAGTCTAACAGAAGGACGGACAAAACCAGTCAAATATCCACTGAGTTCTGCTCATATTGGTCACACGTCTGACCTGTCGTTTGACAGACTCGGGAAGCTTCTTCTCCAACAGGCCCTTCACGAGTGTTTTCCCATCTCGAGCCTCTTCTTCTCCGGCCTCGACCGCCTTCTCCTCGGCTCCGGTTAATCCCTCCTTCATCCCGTCCTCCGGGCGCTCCCCGAACACGTCGGGCTCGATGAGCATCAGGATCTTGTGCACGTCTCGGCTGCTCAGGACGCCCATGGTGAGCAGTGTGCCGATGAGGCGGAGGATGGGAACGAACTGATACTCCACGCTGCCGCCCACCGGATCTCGGATGTGATCTCCTCCACCCTGCACCGCCTCCGTCAGCATGAGGATGGCCTTCTCCTGAGCAGCACAGCAGACTTCAGTTACAAAGCACTTCAAGACAACCCAAGTGCTGTGCAGAAAAAAGTTTTGCTGTTTTGTTTTTATTGTGTGTTTTTTATGTTTTAATGGTAAACCCGCCACGGTTTCATACCTTCAGCACATCGAGCGGGATCTCGGGGCTGTACAAATAATCGCTATGATTACAAATGTAATCACTAATGTCTGTTATGATTACTGTTATAGTTACTGTTACTGTTACTGTTACTGTTATAGTTACTGTTGCTGTTACTGTTATAGTTACTGTTACTGTTATAGTTACTGTTACTGTTATAGTTACTGTTACTGTTACTGTTATAGTTACTGTTACTGTGATAGTTACTGTTACTGTTATAGTTACTGTTACTGTTATAGTTACTGTTATAGTTACTGTTACTGTTACTGTTATAGTTACTGTTATAGTTACTGTTACTGTTATAGTTACTGTTACTGTTACTGTTATAGTTACTGTTACTGTTATAGTTACTGTTACTGTTATAGTTACTGTTACTGTTATAGTTACTGTTACTGTTACTGTTATAGTTACTGTTACTGTTATAGTTACTGTTACTGTGATAGTTACTGTTACTGTTATAGTTACTGTTACTGTTATAGTTACTGTTATAGTTACTGTTATAGTTACTGTTACTGTTACTGTTATAGTTACTGTTACTGTTACTGTTATAGTTACTGTTACTGTTACTGTTATAGTTACTGTTACTGTTACTGTTATAGTTACTGTTACTGTTACTGTTACTGTTATAGTTACTGTTACTGTTATAGTTACTGTTACTGTTACTGTTATAGTTACTGTTACTGTTACTGTTATAGTTACTGTTACTGTTACTGTTATAGTTACTGTTACTGTGATAGTTCCTGTTACTGTTATAGTTACTGTTACTGTTATAGTTACTGTTATAGTTACTGTTATAGTTACTGTTACTGTTACTGTTATAGTTACTGTTACTGTTATAGTTACTGTTATAGTTACTGTTACTGTTATAGTTACTGTTACTGTTACTGTTATAGTTACTGTTACTGTTATAGTTACTGTTACTGTTATAGTTACTGTTATAGTTACTGTTACTGTTATAGTTACTGTTACTGTTATAGTTGCTGTTACTGTTATAGTTACTGTTATAGTTACTGTTACTGTTATAGTTACTGTTACTGTTATAGTTACTAATAATAATAATAATAATAATACATTTTATTTAAAAGGCGCCTTTCTGACACTCAAGGTCACCGTACAGGCATACATAAAAGTAGATTAAAATCAATTTAAAATCAAGTAGAATTGCAGATAAATGGGTGCTACAATGAATAGGCTTGTTTAAACAGAAAGGTTTTGAGTCCAGTTTTGAAATGAGGGAAAGAATCCATGTTTTTAAGATGAAGTGGAAGGGAATTCCAAAGGCGGGGAGCAGAGCGGCTGAATGCTCTGCTCCCCATTGTGGCGAGACGAGCAGGTGGGACAGACAGATGTAATGTGGAGGAAGATCTCAGAAAACGAGTTGAAGTAGAAACATGTAGGAGATCGGACAAATAAGGGGGAGAGAGGTTGTGGATGGCTTTAAATGTCAGCAAGAGGACCTTGAACTGAATACGGAACTGAATAGGGAGCCAGTGAAGCTACTGAAGGACTGGAGTGATGTGATGGATGGAGGGGGTTCGGGTAATGATTCGGGCAGCTGAGTTTTGGACTAATTGAAGTTTACGGAGGGATTTATGAGGGAGGCCCAAAAGAAGTGTATTGCAGTAGTCTAGGCGGGAGGTGACAAGGCTGTGGACCAGAATGGCAGCAGTGTGGGGGGTGAGGGAGGGGCGAAGACGATTAATGTTACGTAAGTGGAAGTAGGCTGACCGGGTAATGTTATTGATGTGTGGTTGAAATGATAGTGTGCTGTCAAGGATGACACCCAAACTCTTAACCTGAGGGGAAGGTGAAATGGACGAATTATCAATTTTGATGGAGAAACTGTTAGTTTTGGCTAATGTGGATTTGGTACCAATGAGGAGAACCTCGGTTTTACCACTGTTAAGTTTAAGGAAGTTGAGGGTAAGCCAGGATTTTATTTCTGCAATGCAATCAGTGAGGGTAGTGAGTGCAAGAGTGGATGTGGGCTTTGTGGTGAGGTAGAGCTGGATGTCATCCGCGTAGCAGTGAAAATTAACATTGAATTTACGAAGAATATTTCCAAAGGGTAGAAGGTAGATAATAAAAAGAAGGGGCCCCAGGACAGAGCCCTGGGGCACACCTGTAGTGACGGGAGAGGAAGTGGATTTGAATGACTTAAGCTGAATGAACTGAGTGCGGCAAGAGAGGTAGGATGTGAGCCAGTTTAGTGAAGTGTGTGTAATACCAATGGATGACAATCTTTTAAGGAGGGTGGTATGACAGATGGTGTCAAAGGCCGCACTCAGGTCAAGAAGAATGAGGATAGTGAGTAGTCCAGAGTCAGCTGCCATGAGAAGGTCATTGGTGATTTTTATTAGTGCTGTTTCTGTGCTGTGGAGTGGGCGGAAACCAGTCTGGAACTGTTCATAGAGATTGTTGTGAGAAAGGTGAGAATGTATTTGAGTGGCAACTACTTTTTCGAGAATTTTGGAAATGTAAGGTAAGTTGGAAATAGGACGGAAGTTATCGAAAATGGAAGGGTCAGCACCAGACTTTTTCAGGATAGGTGTAATGACAGCAGTTTTTAAGGATGTGGGGACAGTTCCAGTGGTGAGAGAGGAGTGAATGATGGCCGGGATGATAGGAAGCAGAGAAGGGAGGCAGGATTTGACAAGGTGTGTAGGTAGAGGGTCTAGTTGACATGTGGACGATTTGGATTTCTGGATGAGTTCTGGACGATTTGGGTTACTGTTATAGTTACTGTTATAGTTACTGTTACTGTTATAGTTACTGTTACTGTTACTGTTATAATTACTGTTACTGTTATAGTTACTGTTACTGTTACTGTTATAGTTACTGTTACTGTTATAGTTACTGTTATAGTTACTGTTACTGTTATAGTTACTGTTACTGTTATAGTTACTGTTAAAGTTACTGTTATAGTTACTGTTATAGTTACTGTAATAGTTACTGTTACTGTTATAGTTACTGTTATAGTTACTGTTAAAGTTACTGTTATAGCTACTGTAATAGTTACTGTTACTGTTATAGTTACTGTTATGGTTACTGTTACAGTTACTGTTATAGTTATAGTTACTGTTACTGTTATAGTTACTGTTACTGTTATAGTTACTGTTATAGTTACTGTTATAGTTATAGTTACTGTTACTGTTATAGTTACTGTTATAGTTATAGTTACTGTTACTGTTATAGTTACTGTTACTGTTATAGTTACTGTTATAGTTATAGTTACTGTTATAGTTACTGTTACTGTTATAGTTACTGTTACTGTTATAGTTACTGTTACTGTTACTGTTATAGTTACTGTTCCTGTTATAGTTACTGTTCCTGTTATAGTTACTGTTATAGTTACTGTTACTGTTATAGTTACTGTTATAGTTACTGTTCCTGTTATAGTTACTGTTATAGTTACTGTTATAGTTACTGTTTCTGTTATAGTTACTATTACTGTTATAGTTACTGTTACTGTTATAGTTACTGTTACTGCTATAGTTACTGTTATACTTACTGTTACTGTTTTAGTTACTGTTACTGTTTCTGTTATAGTTACTGTTACTGTTATATTTACTGTTACAGTTACAGTTACTGTTATAGTTACTGTTACTGTTATAGTTACTGTTATAGTTACTGTAATAGTTACTGATATTGTTACTGTTATAGTTACTGTTACTGTTATAGTTACTGTTATGGTTACTGTTACTGGTATAGTTACTGTTATAGTTATAGTTACTGTTATAGTTACTGTTATAGTTACTGTTACTGTTATAGTTACTGTTACTGTTATAATTACTGTTATAGTTACTGTTACTGTTATAGTTACTGTTTCTGTTATAGTTACTGTTATAGTTATAGTTATAGTTACTGTTCCTGTTACAGTTACTGTTACTGTTACTGTTATAGTTACTGTTAATGTTATAGTTACTGTTACTGTTATATTTACTGTTACTGTTATAGTTACTGTTAAAGTTACTGTTTCTGTTATAGTTACTGTTACTGTTATAGTTACTGTTACTGTTATACTTACTGTTCCTGTTATAGTTACTGTTACTGTTATAGTTACTGTTTCTGTTATAGTTACTGTTACTGTTATATTTACTGTTACAGTTACAGTTACTGTTATAGTTACTGTTTCTGTTATAGTTACTGTTTCTGTTATAGTTACTGTTTCTGTTATAGTTACTATTACTGTTATAGTTACTGTTTCTGTTATACTTACTGTTATAGTTACTGTTACTGCTATAGTTACTGTTTCTGTTATAGTTACTGTTACTGTTATAGTTACTGTTACTGTTATAGTTACTGTTATAGTTACTGTTACTGTTATAGTTACTGTTACTGTTATAGTTACTGTTACTGTTATAGTTACTGTTAAAGTTACTGTTATAGTTACTGTTACTGTTATAGTTACTGTTACTGTTATAGTTACTGTAATAGTTACTGTTATAGTTACTGTTATAGTTACTGTTATGGTTACTGTTACTGTTATAGTTACTGTTACTGTTATAGTTACTGTTATAGTTACTGTTACTGTTATAGTTATAGTTACTGTTATAGTTACTGTTATAGTTTCTGTTACTGTTATAGTTACTGTTATAGTTATAGTTATAGTTACTGTTATAGTTACTGTTACTGTCATAGTTACTGCTATAGTTACTGTTACTGTTATAGTTACTGTTACTGTTATAGTTACTGTTACTGTTATAGTTACTGTTATAGTTACTGTTACTGTTATAGTTACTGTTATACTTACTGTTACTGTTATAGTTACTGTTACTGTTTCTGTTATAGTTACTGTTACTGTTATATTTACTGTTACAGTTACAGTTACTGTTATAGTTACTGTTACTGTTATAGTTACTGTTTCTGTTATAGTTACTGTTACTGTTATACTTACTGTTATAGTTACTGTTTCTGTTATAGTTACTGTTACTGTTATACTTACTGTTATAGTTACTGTTACTGTTATAGTTACTGTTACTGTTATAGTTACTGTTACTGTTATAGTTACTGTTTCTGTTATAGTTACTGTTACTGTTATAGTTACTGTTAGAGTTACTGTTTCTGTTATAGTTACTGTTACTGTTACTGTTATAGTTACTGTTTCTGTTATAGTTACTGTTTCTGTTATAGTTACTGTTTCTGTTATAGTTACTGTTACTGTTATAGTTACTGTTATAGTTACTGTTACTGTTATAGTTACTGTTATAGTTACTGTTATAGTTACTGTTACTGTTATAGTTACTGTTACTGTTACTGTTATAGTTATAGTTACTGTTACTGTTATAGTTACTGTTAAAGTTACTGTTACTGTTATAGTTACTGTTACTGTTATAGTTACTGTTATAGTTATAGTTACTGTTATAGTTACTGTTACTGTTATAGTTACTGTTACTGTTATAGTTACTGTTATACTTACTGTTATAGTTACTGTTACTGTTATAGTTACTGTTACTGTTTCTGTTATAGTTACTGTTACTGTTATATTTACTGTTACAGTTACAGTTACTGTTATAGTTACTGTTACTGTTATAGTTACTGTTTCTGTTATACTTACTGTTATAGTTACTGTTACTGTTATAGTTACTGTTACTGTTATACTTACTGTTATAGTTACTGTTACTGTTATAGTTACTGTTTCTGTTATAGTTACTGTTATAGTTACTGTTACTGTTATAGTTACTGTTACTGTTATAGTTACTGTTACAGTGATAGTTACTGTTACTGTTATAGTTACTGTTACTGTTATAGTTACTGTTATAGTTACTGTTATAGTTACTGTTACTGTTACTGTTATAGTTACTGTTATAGTTACTGTTACTGTTATAGTTACTGTTATAGTTACTGTTATAGTTACTGTTACTGTTGTAGTTACTGTTACTGTTAAAGTTACTGTTTCTGTTATAGTTACTGTTACTGTTATAGTTACTGTTACTGTTATACTTACTGTTCCTGTTATAGTTACTGTTACTGTTATAGTTACTGTTTCTGTTATAGTTACTGTTACTGTTATATTTACTGTTACAGTTACAGTTACTGTTATAGTTACTGTTTCTGTTATAGTTACTGTTTCTGTTATAGTTACTATTACTGTTATAGTTACTGTTTCTGTTATACTTACTGTTATAGTTACTGTTACTGCTATAGTTACTGTTTCTGTTATAGTTACTGTTACTGTTATAGTTACTGTTACAGTTACAGTTACTGTTATAGTTACTGTTACTGTTATAGTTACTGTTTCTGTTATAGTTACTGTTATACTTACTGTTATAGTTACTGTTTCTGTTATAGTTACTGTTACTGTTATACTTACTGTTATAGTTACTGTTACTGTTATAGTTACTGTTACTGTTATAGTTACTGTTACTGTTATAGTTACTGTTTCTGTTATAGTTACTGTTACTGTTATAGTTACTGTTAGAGTTACTGTTTCTGTTATAGTTACTGTTACTGTTACTGTTATAGTTACTGTTTCTGTTATAGTTACTGTTTCTGTTATAGTTACTGTTTCTGTTATAGTTACTGTTACTGTTATAGTTACTGTTATAGTTACTGTTACTGTTATAGTTACTGTTATAGTTACTGTTATAGTTACTGTTACTGTTATAGTTACTGTTACTGTTACTGTTATAGTTATAGTTACTGTTACTGTTATAGTTACTGTTAAAGTTACTGTTACTGTTATAGTTACTGTTACTGTTATAGTTACTGTTATAGTTATAGTTACTGTTATAGTTACTGTTACTGTTATAGTTACTGTTACTGTTATAGTTACTGTTATACTTACTGTTACTGTTATAGTTACTGTTACTGTTTCTGTTATAGTTACTGTTACTGTTACTGTTATATTTACTGTTACAGTTACAGTTACTGTTATAGTTACTGTTACTGTTATAGTTACTGTTTCTGTTATACTTACTGTTATAGTTACTGTTACTGTTATAGTTACTGTTACTGTTATACTTACTGTTATAGTTACTGTTACTGTTATAGTTACTGTTTCTGTTATAGTTACTGTTACTGTTATAGTTACTGTTACTGTTATAGTTACTGTTACAGTGATAGTTACTGTTACTGTTATAGTTACTGTTACTGTTATAGTTACTGTTATAGTTACTGTTATAGTTACTGTTACTGTTACTGTTATAGTTACTGTTATAGTTACTGTTACTGTTATAGTTACTGTTATAGTTACTGTTATAGTTACTGTTACTGTTGTAGTTACTGTTACTGTTAAAGTTACTGTTTCTGTTATAGTTACTGTTACTGTTATAGTTACTGTTACTGTTATACTTACTGTTCCTGTTATAGTTACTGTTACTGTTATAGTTACTGTTTCTGTTATAGTTACTGTTACTGTTATATTTACTGTTACAGTTACAGTTACTGTTATAGTTACTGTTTCTGTTATAGTTACTGTTTCTGTTATAGTTACTATTACTGTTATAGTTACTGTTTCTGTTATACTTACTGTTATAGTTACTGTTACTGCTATAGTTACTGTTTCTGTTATAGTTACTGTTACTGTTATAGTTACTGTTACTGTTATAGTTACTGTTATAGTTACTGTTACTGTTACTGTTATAGTTACTGTTACTGTTATAGTTACTGTTAAAGTTACTGTTAAAGTTACTGTTACTGTTATAGTTACTGTAATAGTTACTGTTATAGTTACTGTTATAGTTACTGTTATGGTTACTGTTACTGTTATAGTTACTGTTACTGTTATAGTTACTGTTATAGTTACTGTTACTGTTATAGTTACTGTTACTGTTATAGTTATAGTTACTGTTACTGTTATAGTTACTGTTATAGTTACTGTTATAGTTACTGTTACTGTTATAGTTACTGTTATAGTTATAGTTATAGTTACTGTTACTGTTATAGTTACTGTTACTGTTATAGTTACTGCTATAGTTACTGTTACTGTTATAGTTACTGTTACTGTTATAGTTACTGTTATAGTTACTGTTACTGTTATAGTTACTGTTATACTTACTGTTACTGTTATAGTTACTGTTACTGTTTCTGTTATAGTTACTGTTACTGTTATATTTACTGTTACAGTTACAGTTACTGTTAAAGTTACTGTTACTGTTATAGTTACTGTTTCTGTTATAGTTACTGTTACTGTTATACTTACTGTTATAGTTACTGTTACTGTTATAGTTACTGTTTCTGTTATAGTTACTGTTACTGTTATAGTTACTGTTAGAGTTACTGTTTCTGTTATAGTTACTGTTACTGTTACTGTTATAGTTACTGTTTCTGTTATAGTTACTGTTTCTGTTATAGTTACTGTTACTGTTATAGTTACTGTTATAGTTACTGTTACTGTTATAGTTACTGTTATAGTTACTGTTATAGTTACTGTTACTGTTATAGTTACTGTTACTGTTATAGTTATAGTTACTGTTACTGTTATAGTTACTGTTATAGTTACTGTTACTGTTATAGTTACTGTTACTGTTATAGTTACTGTTATAGTTATAGTTACTGTTATAGTTACTGTTACTGTTATAGTTACTGTTATACTTACTGTTACTGTTATAGTTACTGTTACTGTTTCTGTTATAGTTACTGTTACTGTTATATTTACTGTTACAGTTACAGTTACTGTTATAGTTACTGTTACTGTTATAGTTACTGTTATAGTTATATTTACTGTTACAGTTACAGTTACTGTTATAGTTACTGTTACTGTTATAGTTACTGTTTCTGTTATACTTACTGTTATAGTTACTGTTACTGTTATAGTTACTGTTACTGTTATACTTACTGTTATAGTTACTGTTACTGTTATAGTTACTGTTTCTGTTATAGTTACTGTTACTGTTATAGTTACTGTTAATGTTACTGTTATAGTTACTGTTACTGTGATAGTTACTGTTACTGTTATAGTTACTGTTACTGTTATAGTTACTGTTATAGTTACTGTTACTGTTATAGTTACTGTTATAGTTACTGTTATAGTTACTGTTACTGTTATAGTTACTGTTATAGTTACTGTTATAGTTACTGTTACTGTTATAGTTACTGTTATAGTTACTGTTTCTGTTATAGTTACTGTTACTGTTATAGTTACTGTTACTGTTATACTTACTGTTCCTGTTATAGTTACTGTTACTGTTATAGTTACTGTTTCTGTTATAGTTACTGTTACTGTTATATTTACTGTTACAGTTACAGTTACTGTTATAGTTACTGTTTCTGTTATAGTTACTGTTTCTGTTATAGTTACTATTACTGTTATAGTTACTGTTTCTGTTATACTTACTGTTATAGTTACTGTTACTGCTATAGTTACTATTTCTGTTATAGTTACTGTTACTGTTATAGTTACTGTTACTGTTATAGTTACTGTTATAGTTACTGTTACTGTTACTGTTATAGTTACTGTTACTGTTATAGTTACTGTTAAAGTTACTGTTAAAGTTACTGTTATAGTTACTGTTACTGTTATAGTTACTGTTACTGTTATAGTTACTGTAATAGTTACTGTTATAGTTACTGTTATAGTTACTGTTATGGTTACTGTTACTGTTATAGTTACTGTTACTGTTATAGTTACTGTTATAGTTACTGTTACTGTTATAGTTACTGTTACTGTTATAGTTATAGTTACTGTTACTGTTATAGTTACTGTTATAGTTACTGTTACTGTTATAGTTACTGTTATAGTTATAGTTATAGTTATAGTTACTGTTACTGTTATAGTTACTGTTACTGTTATAGTTACTGTTACTGTTATAGTTACTGCTATAGTTACTGTTACTGTTATAGTTACTGTTACTGTTATAGTTACTGTTACTGTTATAGTTACTGTTATAGTTACTGTTACTGTTATAGTTACTGTTATACTTACTGTTACTGTTATAGTTACTGTTACTGTTTCTGTTATAGTTACTGTTACTGTTATATTTACTGTTACAGTTACAGTTACTGTTATAGTTACTGTTACTGTTATAGTTACTGTTTCTGTTATAGTTACTGTTACTGTTATACTTACTGTTATAGTTACTGTTACTGTTATAGTTACTGTTACTGTTATACTTACTGTTATAGTTACTGTTACTGTTATAGTTACTGTTTCTGTTATAGTTACTGTTACTGTTATAGTTACTGTTTCTGTTATAGTTACTGTTACTGTTATAGTTACTGTTTCTGTTATAGTTACTGTTTCTGTTATAGTTACTGTTTCTGTTATAGTTACTGTTACTGTTATAGTTACTGTTATAGTTACTGTTACTGTTATAGTTACTGTTATAGTTACTGTTATAGTTACTGTTACTGTTATAGTTACTGTTACTGTTATAGTTATAGTTACTGTTACTGTTATAGTTACTGTTATAGTTACTGTTATAGTTACTGTTACTGTTATAGTTACTGTTATAGTTATAGTTACTGTTATAGTTACTGTTACTGTTATAGTTACTGTTACTGTTATAGTTACTGTTATACTTACTGTTACTGTTATAGTTACTGTTACTGTTTCTGTTATAGTTACTGTAACTGTTATATTTACTGTTACAGTTACAGTTACTGTTATAGTTACTGTTACTGTTATAGTTACTGTTATAGTTACTGTAATAGTTACTGATATTGTTACTGTTATAGTTACTGTTACTGTTATAGTTACTGTTATGGTTACTGTTACTGGTATAGTTACTGTTATAGTTATAGTTACTGTTATAGTTACTGTTACTGTTATATTTACTGTTACTGTTATAATTACTGTTATAGTTACTGTTACTGTTATAGTTACTGTTTCTGTTATAGTTACTGTTATAGTTACTGTTATAGTTACTGTTACTGTTATAGTTACTGTTATAGTTACTGTTACTGTTATAGTTACTGTTACTGTTATAGTTACTGTTACAGTTATAGTTACTGTTATAGTTACTGTTACTGTTATAGTTACTGTTATAGTTACTGTTAAAGTTACTGTTATAGTTACTGTTATAGTTACTGTTACTGTTATAGTTACTGTTATAGTTACTGTAATAGTTACTGTTACTGTTATAGTTACTGTTACTGTTATAGTTACTGTTACTGTTATAGTTACTGTTATAGTTATAGTTACTGTTACGGTTATAGTTACTGTTACTGTTATAGTTACTGTTATAGTTATAGTTACTGTTACTGTTATAGTTACTGTTATAGTTACTGTTACTGTTATAGTTACTGTTACTGTTATAGTTACTGTTATAGTTACTGTTACTGTTATAGTTACTGTTATACTTACTGTTACTGTTATAGTTACTGTTACTGTTTCTGTTATAGTTACTGTTACTGTTATATTTACTGTTACAGTTACAGTTACTGTTATAGTTACTGTTACTGTTATAGTTACTGTTTCTGTTATAGTTACTGTTACTGTTATAGTTACTGTTATAGTTACTGTTACTGTTATACTTACTGTTACTGTTATAGTTACTGTTACTGTTATAGTTACTGTTTCTGTTATAGTTACTGTTACTGTTATATTTACTGTTACAGTTACAGTTACTGTTATAGTTACTGTTACTGTTATAGTTACTGTTTGTGTTATAGTTACTGTTATAGTTACTTTTCTGTTATACTTACTGTTATAGTTACTGTTACTGTTATAGTTACTGTTTCTGTTATAGTTACTGTTACTGTTATAGTTACTGTTATATTTACTGTTTCTGTTATAGTTACTGTTACTGTTATAGTTACTGTTTCTGTTATAGTTACTATTACTGTTATAGTTACTGTTTCTGTTATACTTACTGTTATAGTTACTGTTACTGTTATAGTTACTGTTTCTGTTATAGTTACTGTTTCTGTTATAGTTACTGTTACAGTTACAGTTACAGTTCCAGTTACTGTTACTGTTATAGTTACTGTTATAGTTACTGTTACTGTTATAGTTACTGTTATAGTTACTGTTACTGTTACTGTTATAGTTACTGTTATAGTTATAGTTACTGTTATAGTTACTGTTACTGTTATAGTTACTGTTATAGTTACTGTTACTGTTATAGTTACTGTTATAGTTATAGTTACTGTTATAGTTACTGTTATAGTTACTGTTATAGTTACTGTTACTGTAATAGTTACTGTTATACTTAATGTTACTGTTATAGTTACTGTTACTGTTTCTGTTATAGTTACTGTTACTGTTATATTTACTGTTACAGTTACAGTTACTGTTATAGTTACTGCTACTGTTATAGTTACTGTTTCTGTTATAGTTACTGTTACTGTTATACTTACTGTTATAGTTACTGTTACTGTTATAGTTACTGTTACTGTTATACTTACTGTTATAGTTACTGTTACTGTTATAGTTACTGTTTCTGTTATAGTTATTGTTACTGTTATAGTTACTGTTCCTGTTATAGTTACTGTTTCTGTTATAGTTACTGTTATAGTTACTGTTACTGTTACTGTTATAGTTACTGTTATAGTTACTGTTATAGTTACTGTTACTGTTATAGTTACTGTTATAGTTACTGTTACTGTTATAGTTACTGTTATAGTTACTGTTACTGTTATAGTTACTGTTATAGTTACTGTTACTGTTATAGTTACTGTTATAGTTACTGTTAAAGTTACTGTTAAAGTTACTGTTAAAGTTACTGTTATAGTTACTGTTATAGTTACTGTTACTGTTATAGTTACTGTTAAAGTTACTGTTATAGTTATTGTAATAGGTACTGTTACTGTTATAGTTACTGTTACTGTTATAGTTACTGTTATAGTTACTGTTATGGTTACTGTTATAGTTACTGTTATAGTTACTGTTATAGTTATAGTTACTGTTACTGTTATAGTTTCTGTTATAGTTATAGTTACTGTTACGGTTATAGTTACTGTTACTGTTATAGTTACTGTTACTGTTATAGTTACTGTTATAGTTATAGTTACTGTTACTGTTATAGTTACTGTTACTGTTATAGTTACTGTTATAGTTACTGTTACTGTTATAGTTACTGTTATAATTATAGTTACTGTTATAGTTACTGTTACTGTTATAGTTACTGTTTCTGTTATAGTTACTGTTATAGTTATAGTTACTGTTCCTGTTATAGTTACTGTTATAGTTACTGTTACTGTTATAGTTACTGTTTCTGTTATAGTTACTATTACTGTTATAGTTACTGTTACTGTTATAGTTACTGTTTCTGTTACAGTTACTGTTACTGTTATAGTTACTGTTATAGTTACTGTTACTGTTATACTTACTGTTACTGTTATAGTTACTGTTACTGTTATAGTTACTGTTTCTGTTATAGTTACTGTTACTGTTATATTTACTGTTACAGTTACAGTTACTGTTATAGTTACTGTTTCTGTTATAGTTACTGTTTCTGTTATAGTTACTATTACTGTTATAGTTACTGTTTCTGTTATACTTACTGTTATAGTTACTGTTACTGTTATAGTTACTGTTTCTGTTATAGTTACTTTTACTGTTATAGTTACTGTTATAGTTACTGTTTCTGTTATACTTACTGTTATAGTTACTGTTACTGTTATAGTTACTGTTTCTGTTATAGTTACTTTTACTGTTATAGTTACTGTAATAGTTACTGTTACTGTTATAGTTACTGTTACTGTTATAGTTACTGTTACTGTTATAGTTACTGTTAAAGTTACTGTTAAAGTTAGTTACTTTTATGATTACTGTTACTGTTATAGTTACTGTTTCTGTTATAGTTACTGTTACTGTTATAGTTACTGTTATAATAAATGTTAGTTATAGTTAATATTATAATTACTGTTACTGTTAGTTACTTTTATGATTACTGTTACTGTTATAATAACTGTTACTGTTATAGTTACTGTTATAATAACTTACTGTTATTACTGTTACTGTTATAATTACTGTTATGGTTACTGTTATAATAACTGTTACTGGTTTAGTTAATATTAAAATTACTGTTACTGTTAGTTACTTTTATGATTACTGTTACTGTTATAATAACTGTTACTGTTATAGTTACTGTTACTGTTATAGTTACTTTTATGATTACTGTTACTGTTATAGTTACTGTTATAGTTACTGTTATGATTACTGTTACTGTTATAATTACTGTTACTGTTATAGTTACTGTTATGATTACTGTTATAGTTACTGTTACTGTTATGATTACTGTTACTGTTATAGTTACTCTTATGATTACTGTTATAATTACTGTTACTGTTATAGTTACTGTAATGATTACTGTTACTGTTATAATTACTGTTACTGTTATAGTTACTCTTATGATTACTGTTATAATTACTGTTACTGTTATAGTTACTGTTATGATTACTGTTATAGTTACAGTAATGATTACTGTTACTGTTATAATTACTGTTACTGTTATAGTTACTGTTATAATTACTGTTACTGTTATAGTTACTGTTATAATTACTGTCATAGTTACTGTTATTATTACTGTTACAGTTAAAGAGTACCAAGTTTACTATCTGAAAAGGGTGTGTACCTTGAGCACGTCGAGCGGGATCTCGGGGCTGTGCAGGTGCTGCTCGCGGCGGGCGCTGATGAAGCAGGGTGGGGTTAAGTTGAGCCGGGGTTTGAGGGAGGCGCTGCGCCCGACGCCCGGCGGCTGGTGGTGTTTGGAGGCGTCGGGAAACAGTCGAATCCCGCGCGTCTCGGGCGTGACGGGGACGATGAACTCGCGGCTCATCATGAGGCGCGCGGCCCGGGCCGTCTCCAGGTGAACGCTAATGAGGACGCTGTAGAAGCCCTCGCGCAGCACGCCCGACAGGTATTGGCTGTCGATGGTGTAGAGCAGCTGTGATTGGTCGAGGTGACTGCAGAGCGCGTGAGACACACGCGTGTTCCCGTGAGCACAGAGCGCGCAGTACAGCTGGAGTGTGTGATAGTGGAACATACGCAGATCCTCCTGCTCTGAGAGCTCCATGATGTCCACACACCTGCAATACATGAATGAGAGAGTGAGTGTGTGTGTGTGTGTGTGTGTGTACCGGTTCTCCTCAGGGATGTGTACAGCCAGCAAATGCAGGGGTTCCACACACTGCACCATCCACCCGTGCCTCTCGCTGACTCGTGTGTGTGTGTGTGTGTGTCTGTGTGTGTGTGTGTGTCTGTGTGTGTGTGTGTGTGTGTGTACCGGTTCTCCTCAGGGATGTGTACGGCCAGCATCTGCAGGGGTTCCACACACTGCACCATCCACCCGTGCCTCGCGCTGACTCGTGTGTGTGTGTGTGTGTGTGTGTGTGTGTGTGTGTGTGTGTGTGTGTGTGTGTGTGTGTGTACCGGTTCTCCTCAGGGATGTGTACGGCCAGCATCTGCAGGGGTTCCACACACTGCACCATCCACCCGTGCCTCTCGCTGACTCGAGTGTGTGTGTGTGTGTGTGTGTGTGTGTGTGTGTGTGTGTGTGTGTGTGTACCGGTTCTCCTCAGGGATGTGTACGCCCAGCATCTGCAGGGGTTCCACACACTGCACCATCCACCCGTGCCTCTCGCTGACTCGAGTGTGTGTGTGTGTGTGTGTGTGTACCGGTTCTCCTCAGGGATGTGTACGGCCAGCATCTGCAGGGGTTCCACACACTGCACCATCCACCCGTGCCTCTCGCTGACTCGAGTCGTCTCCACCTTCAGGAAGGTGTTGGGCATTCGGCTCCACAGAACTGAGTTTATCGTCTGGACGTCCAATCGCGGCGGACACTGAGGAACCGGGTTCTTGTGTTCGCTCTTAAAAATGGCGGATGAGATGGGCATAGCGTTCTGGAGGAGACAAGTCATACAAACTCACATTACAGTTATTATTATAGTTTTGTTAAGTTAAAATGGTAAATGGACTGCATTTATATAGCGCTTTCACAGACCCAATGGCCACCAAAGCGCTTTACAATTTGCCTCACATTCACCCATTCACTCACTCACAGTTAACATTACTGTTACCATTATAGTTTTTTATAATTACTGTTATAATTACCAAATATGAATATAATTATTAAGACACGTCATATGAGCAGAACGTTCGAGAGCAGATCCCCCTCATTTCTCTCATAATGACTAATATGCTGGTATAAAGTTATGGGAATATGAGGATCCACGCACCTTGATTTTGGCCAGTTCAAACTGGAACAGACTTGAGCTTGTTGGCCGCACAAACACCGCAGGAAACAGTTTTGCGCTTGGCTCCACCTGCACAACAGATGTTCACTTTATACCTTTATTTACTTTATTTAATCAGTGTGAAGTCACGAGTCTGACGCTGCTTGAGCTGACGTACCTGGTACGAGGTCGCAAGCTCTTTGCCGTTGACTGTGAAAGCTAACAGACCCGTGGCCAAATCAATGAGGCATCCGATCTCTAAATCCACGTTACTCCTGCTGGACGAGTGGGCGGCGCTCGTGACGTCTCCACCCCAAACCATGTAACAGTTACTCCTCTTCACGCTGTCACATGACACAGTGACATCAGCACATCATCACATGACCCGTGGCGACGTACAGTCAAACCAGCATTATTCCGACAGCTTCAACATTTCTCACATTATGAGTTTATTCGCTATAGTTTAGAAAATGGTAATAAATATGAGCAGAACTCAGTGGATATTTGACTGGTTTTGTCCGTCCTTCTGTTAGACTCTCACACATGAATTATGTTGAATATCTGTCAGCTGTTAAATTTAACTACACAATTAGATAATACCAGTTTAGCTCAACCAGTGACCAAGCAATGCTTCATGTTGTTCAGTGTGTGTGTAAAAAGAGCATTAGCAGTTACAGAAAACACACTTCAGCAAAACATGATCAGCTCAAAGTGGAGGAATCATTTCTGCTCCCAAATATGTCACTGGTAGTCACTGTATGAAGAATATTTGGGTGTAATATGTCACAGTTTACTTTATTTTGCTCTCCTCACTTACATAATGAACTATAGTGTCCTGCACACACTAGTAAATAAATGAAAAAATGATATCTGGTGTCTGAATGATGTGTGGTCTGACAGTATGAGAACGAGCGCTCACCTCTCGTGCACACGGCCTCGCTCGTCGCCGAGGGTGACGGTCACCGTGCGGATCTTGCCGAGGTTGAAGTTGTTGCTATAATAATGGTAGTCAGGAGTGACCCATCCGACCCACACACAGGACGGGTCTTGACCCGCGAATATCCGGACCGAGTGATAGTACTGCAGGAGACCAACACACACGTCATTCACACTCTCAAACCTCATTCACCAAGCCATACGAGTAACCAATCGCTGTAACTCTATGAGAATATCAGTTCACACCACAACTGTAGCAATAACAAAACAAGGTAGGTATGATATGATCCATAAAACACTGACAGCCAATCAAAACCCTTCTACTTCTGCAATTATGTTTATAGCTGATAACAGTTCATTTTATTTATCATGACAGTTTTTATTATAGTTATTTCACTTGTTACAGTTTTCGTTAAAGTTATTACAGTTATTGTTACGATCCTCAGTTATTATAGTTATTATAGTTTTTGTTATAGCTGTCATTGTTAGTTATAATTATTGTTATTGTTATATTGTTATAGTTATTGAAATCGTTATATTTATCACTACGCTTATCATATTTAGTTATTGTTAGTTATTATAGCTTTGTTAAAGTTATCGCTATAGTTATAGCTTTGTTATAGTTATAGACATTTTTATAGTTCTAGTCATCGCTATATTTATTATTACATTTATAGTTATTTATTATAGTTATACACATTTTTATAATTATCGTTATCGCTATATATATCGTTACATTTATCATTGTTATAGTTATGGTTATAGTTATTGTTGCAGTTAGACATTTTATAGTTATCGCTATATTTATTGTTACATTTATCTTTGTAAGAGTTATTGCTATAGTAGCTTTGTTATAGTTACAGACACTTTATATTTATCATTATCACTATATTTATCGTTACATTTATCACTGTTATAGTCATCGCTATTGTTATAGTTATCGTAGCCGTTATACACATTTTTATAGTTATCGTTATCGCTATATTTATCATTACATTAGTCATCATTTAAGTTATTATCGTTGTTTTTCTGGTTGATGACAAATGAAAAAGCCAAATAAAAGAACATAAACAAAACATCAAGAGCTTTTTATTCTTGTAACAACCCTAAATGATGATAGGAGAAGTGCGCCGCTGAACTCACTGAGGTGATGCTGCTGTAGTCCGTTCTTCTGCCTTCATCCAGGTGTTTCGTGGACTTCACCGGATGCCTTCAGAAACGTTCACAGGACACACACACACTTACTGTCTATACAACAGACAAAGATGAGCAGGAGCCCTGAAGCTCTGATAGAGATCAGTGCAGACAGCAAGATCCACAACAGAACCGGAAGACAATACAATCCTGAATAAATC
Organism: Rhinichthys osculus; assembly: GCA_029959095.1. Taxonomy (NCBI): domain Eukaryota; kingdom Metazoa; phylum Chordata; class Actinopteri; order Cypriniformes; family Leuciscidae; genus Rhinichthys; species Rhinichthys osculus. The sequence continues at coordinate 977,945 of JARWKJ010000019.1, forward strand.
CCTAATTTTTGTTATTTTTGGACCAAAATGTATGTTCGATGCTTCAACACACTCTAACTAACCCACTGATGTCACATGGACTACTTTGATGATGTCTTTATCTCCTTTCTGGACAAGGACAGTATACCGTACACACATTTACACTGGAGGGACAGAAAGCTCTCGGACTAAATCTAAAATATCTTAAACTGTGTCCCGAAGATGAACGGAGGTCTGACGGGCTTGGAGCGACACGAGGGAGAGTCATTAATGACATCATTTTCATTTTTGGGTGAACTAACGTTTTGTTGTTGGGTTTTTTATTAAGAATAATAGGCTAACGACCTCACCATTCAAGCAATCCGCCCCCGAATTGGCGCTAATTTGAAAGCGAAACTAAAACAGTGCGTGTCCACGGCGAGGAGCGAGCAGAACAGAGCAAACACTTTTTAGTTCATTCCAATCCATCGGAATTAATTGTAAAATGTCTAATGTCTTAGTTTTGCTTTCAAATGAGCAGTGTTGGGGAAGTTACTTTTAAAAAGTAGTGTAACTCGTTACTTGTTACTTCTTAAAAAAAAGTAATCCGTTACTTTACTTAGTTACCCCATATGGAAAGTAACTATTTACGTTACTCGTTACTTTTACATTACTTTTATATTGCTTGACTTTGGGCAGAACCCAATATCTGTTCCTAAATATGTAGGCCTACATAAAGTTCTACTATGCATAATGCCATAAATGCATAATGCATTAATCAAAATTTTGAATATTTATGAAGAAATGCCCGTTAATGGATAGGCATATGCATGGGCGGCACTAGGGAGAGGCTGGAAAGAAAGCAATTATATTCAGGCTGTATTCTATGGAAGTCCTGAACCGCATGGTGAAGAAGAAAAAATGAAAACTTATCTTGTTATTTCGACATCATAAGGGGACATTCTAATCTGCATTAAGCCAAATTAAGTGTTCTTATAATGGTTTTCTATGGCAGGAAAACGCTTAACGTGTAATTAAACACATTGCGTTCATATTCTGGGCTCATCTGATATTTTGTACATAGTGTAGTCTACTTTATTATGAATTTAGTATCATAATGATTAATAAATGCACGCACAATTATCCGTGAACTTGATAAATGTTGCAGATATGTTTTACTATGCACGTAAACAAATGCCTTTCAACTTATGTGCAAAATTCAGAATTAAATGAATGTGCAGCAATTTGAACAAATAGAGAGTCTAGACCTACTATACGTGTTGTAGCCATTAAATAAGCGCATTTAGTTTCATATTTGTTAAAATATTATAATGTTGTTGTTTTTTTTCATCTATGTTGATTATGAAAAGTGAACAGCATGAGTAAGATGGATGCGCGATATATCGGGAGACATTGAGTGGGTCAGACATGATTTTGACCACTTCATTAAGTTTTGTTTTGAACAAAAGCCTTTCTTTAAAGTCAATTTCGTTTTGTATAAATTGTATCTTAATTTAAATCAATTTTTTTATCAACCAATTGCTTGGATTTAATAAATAAGAAGCAAATATAGCAGACAATATAATCATGACATGGAGGCGCCGGCGCGGTCACTTGTTGCGCGTGAACTGGAGCACCTCGTCATAAATTAACCGTAACTCAGTGTATGCCTCACAGGCATGATAAATATATATATAAATATATATATATATAAAGATTGAAATGTCTTTAAACAAAACAATTCAAAACGAAAAGAAATAGGCTACTCTCTGATTATGTAATCCACGTGCATTTCTCTCTTTAGGCATTCATTACAGAGATGGCGATCGCTGTCAAATCTGTCCCTGGGAAAAGTAACGTTTCTCCGAATTGAAAAAGGAACTACGTTTCGTTAGCAAATTTTCAGTAGTAGCGCGTTACACTACTTTTTACCCGAAAAAGTAGTTACGTTACTGTAACGCGTTACACACAACACTGCAAATGAGTGATTTCAAAGCCGGTTGTAGTCACACGTCGATTAAAAAAATCCTCCCGTCACATCGCTCCCTCTGACCTGTGTTTGACCTTGAGCGGCTCGTCCTCGTACAGGCCGTTCACACTGGCGTGAGATGCGCTCCTGAAGCTGGACTGGAACTCCACAGGCATGCTCAGTCTGCAGAACACCATCTCAGCGCTGACGTGCTGACTCCCAAACATCTTATGGCTGACCTTCAGGCAGGGCGGGCTGTCCACGGTCCCGTCGATCCTGGTGACCTGCAAACATCCGTTTCAGTTCAGTTCAGTTTACTGCTAAAGCACGTGTGTGACCCTGGATCACAAGTCGCACGGGTTTATCTGTGGCAATAGCCAACAATACATTATGGGTCAAAATTATCGATTTTACTTTTATGCAAAAAATCATTAGGATATTAAGTAGAGATCATGTGCCATGAAGATATTTTGTAAATTTCCTTCTGTAAATATATAAAACATTTATTTTTGTGTGGATGCAGCACAATCGTGAACATAATGCACAACTTTAAAGGAGATTTTCTCAATTTTACGATTTTTTTTTGCACCCTCAGATTCCAGATCTTCAATAGTTGTGTCTCGGCCAAATATTGTCCTATCCTAACAAACCATACATCAATGGAAAGCTTATTTATTCAACTTTATATGATGTATACATCTCAATAAAAAAATTAAAAAAACCTTATGACTGGTTTTGTGGTCCAGGGTCACATTTGATTAATGACAGCAAGAAGGCTGACCAAAGTGCTGTACAGACCATAAGATAACAGATAAAAGAAAACAGAGAAGAACAAAACAAGACATTACAATGTGTTAAAAGCCAACGATAAAAGATTTGTTCAAACATGACGGGATTCAAGCTCTGCTCATGCAAAACCAGCATAGAAAGAAAACGTTCTGGAACGTTTCGATCCGAATCAACACAAATGACCCTGTGAGATCGTAGAGGAAGTTTCGCTTTAACCTTCCTCCTTCCCTCGCACTTTGTAACAAATCTTTCCCTCGCTGGTCAAAATGACCCGAAGCCCTAAAATAATACTTACTTTTTTTTTTTTTGTCCACAAAGATTATTTTATTTCATTTTGATGATATTTTTTCTTTTCTTTTTTATGCAATTTTTGGGAGATTTTTTGTTATTTTTTAATTTATTGACCTTTTAAAATGACTAGATTTGATCAATAAATAATATATAAATAGTAATTTATTCCTCACATTCTTTCAACTTAAATTCAAAATAACTCACAATTTCATGCATAACCCTTTTCAGCTCAAAATATCTTACATTGACAAAGCCAACCTTTTGTGTAAAAATAAATAATATAATATTTCATAACTCTAGATGGAGCAAATGAGCTGTTCCGCTGGGTCCTAAAGGCAGTTTATCTTCAGTGTGCTTTCAGATACACATGTAGACACTATAAAATAATTTTTTGGGAAATTTTTAGCATTATTTTTTGTTTGAATTTTGAGCATTTTTATGTTTTTCATGTGAACTGAAGCATTCCTCGCATTCCATTCATTCCTAAGGGGGTCAAATTGACCCGAGAGGGAAGGATTTGTTACTTATTTAAATTCCAATCACAAAACTCCTCGAATCCATTCCATTTTTTATTTTTTGTGTACTCGTGGTTTAAGTGCGACAAAAGTCCTAGGACCTTAGACCCCTCTGATTAACTCTCAATTTAAAAAAAAAAAAGAGTTTCGGGGTAAAAATGACCCGAGGGAAGGATGAGCTAAAGGTCCATTTATAGCGTTCAACCAGTGGGATCCAAGAGTCACCGATCAATGAATGATCAGCAGAATGAAGCTCGTCCTCACCGCGATGTGATGATGGTCTTTCGGCACATTGAAGAAGGTGGGCAGGCGTTTGCTGAACCACATGGTGACCTCACGGTTCATGTTGACGGCGAACGGTTCGAAGCCCTCCTGCAGGCCACACATGGTGTAGTACTTAAACGTGCTGGCGTCCTTCCCAAGATTCATGCGGCCCACCTGAGAAAGACCTAAACTACAGACCGGGATGAAACCTACGAGAGAAGAGAAGCAAGCAGTTTTGCATTCAGGGGTCTTTAAAGGAGTAGTTCACTTTAAAATGAAAATTAGCCCATGATTTACTCTCCCTCAAGCCTAGGTGTATACGACTTTCTTCTTTCAGACAAATACAATCGGAGTTATTTTAATAAATGTCCTGACGCTTCCGAGCTTTATAATGGCAGTGGATTGCAACCATCTGATTGAAGCTCAAAAAAGTGCATCTATCCATGATAAAAGTGCATCTATTCATGATAAATGTGCATCTGTCCATCAAAAAAAAAGTGCATCTGTCCATCATAAAAGTGCATATATACATCATAAAAGTGCATCTATTCATGATAAAAGTGCATCTGTCCATGATAAAAGTGCATCTATCTATCATAAAAGTGCATCTATCCATCATAAAAGTGCATTTATCCATCATAAAAGTGCATCTGTTCATCATAAAAGTGCATCTATCCATCATAAAAGTGCATTTATCCATCATAAAAGTGCATCTGTTCATCATAAAAGTGCATCTATCCATCATAAAAGTGCATCTGTTCATCATAAAAGTGCATCTATCCATCATAAAAGTGCATTTATCCATCATAAAAGTGCATCTGTCCATCATAAAAGTGCATCTATCCATCATAAAAGTGCATTTATCCATCATAAAAGTGCATCTGTTCATCATAAAAGTGCATCTATCCATCATAAAAGTGCATCTATCCATGATAAAAGTACATCTATCCATCATAAAAATGCATCTGTCCATCATAAAAGTGCATCTGTCCATCATAAAAGTGCATCTATCCATCATAAAAGTGCATCTGTCCATCATAAAAGTGCATCTATCCATCATAAAAGTGCATCTGTCCATCATAAAAGTGCATCTATCCATGATAAAAGTGCATCTATCCATCATAAAAGTGCATCTGTCCATCATAAAAGTGCATCTATCCATCATAAAAGTGCATCTGTCCATCATAAAAGTGCATCTATCCATCATAAAAGTGCATCTATCCATCATAAAAGTGCATCTGTTCATCATAAAAGTGCATCTATCCATCATAAAAGTGCATCTATCCATGATAAAAGTGCATCTATCCATCATAAAAATGCATCTGTCCATCATAAAAGTGCATCTGTCCATCATAAAAGTGCATCTATCCATCATAAAAGTGCATCTGTCCATCATAAAAGTGCATCTATCCATCATAAAAGTGCATCTGTCCATCATAAAAGTGCATCTATCCATGATAAAAGTGCATCTGTCCATCATAAAAGTGCATCTATCCATCATAAAAGTGCATCTGTCCATCATAAAAGTGCATCTATCCATCATAAAAGTGCATCTGTCCATCATAAAAGTGCATCTATCGATCATGAAAGTGCATCTCCATCATAAAAGTGCATCTATCCATGATAAAAGTGCATCTATCCATCATAAAAATGCATCTGTCCATCATAAAAGTGCATCTATCCATCATAAAAGTGCATCTATCCATCATAAAAGTGCATCTATCCATCATAAAAGTGCATCTATCCATCATAAAAGTGCATCTGTTCATCATAAAAGTGCATCTATCCATCATAAAAGTGCATCTGTCCATCATAAAAGTGCATCTATCCATGATAAAAGTGCATCTATCCATCATAAAAATGCATCTATCCATGATAAAAGTGCATCTATCCATCATAAAAATGCATCTATCCATGATAAAAGTGCTCCTCACGGCTCGGGGGGTTAATAAAGGCCTTCTGAAGCGAAGCGATGCGTTTGTGTAAGAAAAATATCCATATTTAAAACTTTATAAAATAACTAGCTTCCGGCCAAACGAACATATGGATTTGACTCAAGTCTAAGCGCAACTTATGCGAGTAATGCGACGCACTGCTGATATTTCCTCTACGCATGACGCTACCATACTTCCGATGTCACAAGTTGTGTAAGTTGCGATTCAGGCGTTTAGACTGCGTATGTCCGTTTGGCCGGAAGCTAGAATTTTACTTTGTAGCGTGTTAAATATGATTATTTTTCTTACACGAACTCATCGCTTTGCTTCAGAAGGCCTTTATTATCCCGCCAGAGCAGAGTTTATCATGGATGGATGCACTTTTTTGAGCTTCAATCTGATGGTTTTAATCCACTGCCATTATAAAGCTTGGAAGCGTCAGGACATTTATTAATATAACTCAGATTATTTTCGTCTGAAAGAAGAATGTCATATACTCCTAGGATGGCTTGAGGGAGAGTAAATCATGGGCTAATTTTCATTTTAAAGTGAACGACTCCTTTAAGGCATTGAAATCAAATCATAAGCCGCGTTTCCACTGTCATTTGCAGGGCTTGATCGGACCTCGTCGGGGCTTCCTCGGGGCCAACGCTGGCCCGCCGAATACCTTAGTCCAAAGCGGGTCAGCTCGGGCTTGAGGAGGGGTTTACCCGAGTCTGGACACGACAGCGCCGGATGAGTCCATACACCAGCTAACATCAGCATTAAAGACTTTTAACATCATTTAAGCTCAGCTTTTAGACAGCAGCGAGTGTTCGAATACCTTCTGTTTGTGATCTGATCAAGGCAGAAATATTTAAACACAATGCAAAAGACTATGCGCGCGCTAACCATTACCATAGTAAACATGGTAAATATAACCATTTGAAGAAATCAGACAAATCATATAGGCTATCACAATCATATTTTTATTTGATCTGTCAGTACGTCTCGTCTCTTTATACCGGACTGTCTGATATCATATTTAGCTCCGCATACGTCATAAAATAAAGCAACTCCGTTTTTTTCGGGAGCTTCCTCTGTTTCTCTGACTGGAAATATAACTGCACTGGGAGAGAGCGCTAAAGCTCCTCAGGTCGTATTTCAGGTGGAAAATTTGTAGAAATGATCGTTCTTTCTAAATGTGATAAACATACTGTCCTGTGACTACAAATAAAAAGAAACAGACGCACCTGAATAAGCACTTGACCTCTTTCTTTTGTGAAATAACGGTAAATACCACTTTATTTCTGTGTGACTAATGTGCAGTCTTGACATAAGTTATTTTAGTATGGTCAATGTATCACATATTAGTGTAAAACATCGATGCTAGGGTTTTTAAATGTTTACATAAACAATGTCAACAAACGGCCGCTTTTATCATGTTCGTTTTGCGATCTCGCTAGTGATTTATTTCTGATTAGTTTTCTGATAAAACTTCAATTTGTTGGTGAAATGATGGGTTTGTGTGACGTTGTTCCAGAGAGGCGTGTGTTAGCGAAGCGCTAGGCCCGACGGTGGAAACGCAGAGTGGTTTTGGCCTCGCTGCTCCAGGTTCGAGGCTATTGGCCCCGCCCGGCCCGACAGTGGGAACGCGGCTAGAGATTATGTTCTCTCTAACCGTCCTCAATGTCAAAGTCGGCGAAACACAGCTCAGAGCCCTTGTTGGTGATCAGGATTTCTCCGTTCAGGGTGAAGATCATGGATTTGTCCTCCATGTTGATCATACAACCCACGACGTCCCCCGAGTGCCAGCAGCGGCCGAAGAGACGACTGCCCATGTGGAGCCGATGACCCTGTGAGAGACAGAGATCAGAAACCGTTTGAAGCGACAATGACCTTCTCGTGTTGTAGGATTATTTCTGACGCGTGAGATCCAAACAAGACGCTTCCAGTCCAGCACTGCATTTATCCCTTTATTAGTCACAGTTCCGATGCCAAAACACATTGTAATCCACAATCCTGACACGCTCAAACACTGTTTGCTTCCCTCATTAGTTACACCTGTCTTCACTTGCTCTCTGGCTACCTATAAACCTATTAAACCCACACTCCACCCAGTGGCCAACAGTGGAACTACAACAGATTATAGAGAGAGAATAATGGCTCTTACACCGTTAGTCCGATGACCCTGTTGTTGTGCGGGTGAACAGCCGAAGTGCATTAAGGGTTTCATTAATCACTATTGATCTTTGCAACGCAAGTGAATCAATCAAAACTAACTTTATCTGGACAATAACTCTATTCTAGAGCTGCTGTAAAGCCTAAACACTCTCTGTTACTGTAATCTCCTGTTATCACTGTAAAGCTGCTGTGAAACTCTAGATTGTTAAAGCGCTGTATAAATGAAGGGACTTGACCCTGTGAGAGATCAGAAACGCTTGATCCGGTTCTGCGCGGGTCTGAACGGCTCACCCGATGGCCATCGAACACATAGGCCTGGTCGTCGGTCCCCAGCTCCAGGTCGGGTTTGCAGCCGGGTCGAGCCCAGCCCACACGCATGTCTCCACCCGTCACCACCTCGAACTCGAAATACCACTTCCCCGTCTTCACCGCGTACGTTCGCTCCACACGGAAGAAGCGGATCTTATCGATGCTCAACCTCTCCACCACGTGCCCTGCGGAGAGAAGGACGGCGAGAGGCCGGGGACACGAGCACAACAACTAGCATTAGCATCCATTACAAGCGTCTTGTCTAACCCTAACAAACACGTATCCATTACTTCAGTGAGCTCATTGTTTCTGCCTTAAATTATTACATTGTTTAAATTAATACATTTTTAGCTAACTGTGATTTGTATATGTACATTTCTGCATAACTCAGACAGTGTCCTCTGATAACAGATCTCTGTAAACTGTAATGTGGACTTTCTGTAAAGCTGCTGTGAAAACCGCTGTACAAATAAATGTGAATTGTATTGTTACTGTAACATCAACACCCAAAGTTTGCTCTCTTTTACTGTTCTTGTGAGATGAAGCAGCACGTCTGAGATGAACTTATAGCCCATTACTATTGAATTGGAAAAAATGATTAATTATAAATATTTCCTACCATGTTGTTTTCATTAGTTTATCTGCAGTAAACAGTGCTAGTCATCACTAGTTAGTCAGAGAAACACCATGTGTCCACATATCATATCAGATGTTTCTTTTTCATAGCTTGTGACAGTAAGTTCTGGTAATTAAACTATAAAAGAAAAATAATCCTTTAGCTTGTTAGTATGGAATGCCAAAGCAGGCAAAATAAAAAAATAACTAAATACAAAAACAAAGAATAATAAATAAAACAAACAAACAAAGGAATGTAAAAAATAAAATAATAAATGAATGAACATAAAATAAATAAATAAATAATTAACAAAAAATGTATAAAATAAATATACAAAGAAATGTAAAAACAATCAAATAAACAATAATTAATTATACACAGAAATGTAAAAAAAAGGTATAAAGAAAAGTAAAATAAATTAATAAACGTAAACAAATACAAATAAATGTATACGCACAAAAATGTACAAAAATTAAACAATACACAAAGAAAATGTAAAAAGTTTAAATTAATACATGAATACATAACAGAAATGTAAAATAAATAAACAAATATACAAATAAATGTAAAAAAAAAAAAATAATAATAATAAATGGAAAAAACTAAAATGTACAATATACAAATAAAATGTTTATATTGAGAACAAAGTTGAATAGAAGATAAGCAGCATTCATCGTAATGAAAAGTTCCAGATTTTTGAGAAATAATGGTTTATTATTTCTAATTAACTGAGACGTAATAAAAAAGTTCCAGATTTCTGTGAAACAATGGTTAATAATGAGTAATTTCTGTTCTCGTTCCTCACCCCCGTCCTGGTCGGGCGGCTCCACGTTGTACCCGTATCCGATCAGCGTGCGAATGGCTTCCCGGAGGCTGTCGTGGTTCGACTTCTTCGTGCGCTCGTCGAGTAAAGCATACGGCACCAGACGAGGGTTACGCTTGCTCTTCACGTCCTACACAGAGAGAGAGAGAGAGAGAGAGATGCGCTGTCATTGGCTCTGAGGGAAAAACACCAGAGGCTGAGATTTGTTCCGATTGGACGCTCAGCGCTTCAAGCTAATTGAGGAATTAATTGGCCGTTTGTCTTCTTCATCATGAGGCCTTTGCGAAAGTGATGTTTAATTGTGAGGCTGTTCTACAGGGACACGGGGAAAACGGCTGCTTTGGTATCCCAGAATCCCCTGGGCTTCACACCTGCTGTATGCCGTAGGTCCAGCCCTGTTTGATCCGGTCTTTGGCCCAGACGTTGTGAGCGTTCTCGGCCAGTTTGTCCACCAGCAGCTCCTGAGCGTTGCTCAGCTTGACATCGGTCAGATCCAGCGGCGTGGGTTTATATCCGTTAGACATCATGTAGCTGAAGAGAACACACACACACACACACACACACGTTAGTCAAACAACAACAGTTCCCTTCCCTTCTAGTCAACATTTACAGTGATAGAAAAATCACTGCAACTTTTAATTCACCAGACAAAAAAATCTGAGGTTGTAAAGAAGGGTTATTGTTGTTAACTAACTCACTTACTAACTAACTTAATTGAAATAAAGCTGAAATAAAATAAAATATAAATATTTGATTGAAAAAATTACTTGCATTGAACTAAAATTAGAAGTGCTGACTTGGCTAAAGCCCTAAAATTACTGGACTGGAAATAACTAACTAAATCTGAATTAAAAATTAAACCTAGTGATTTAAAAAAAAAAAAACAGAATGAATAAAAATGACAAAAGCACATAATAAAATGTTCATAAAATAAAACTAAAATTAAAATGAAAACTGAAAATATAAAATTAAAAGTTAATTAAAAATATTAATAAAAATTATAATAGTATATAAATACAACTCAGAATGGTTATTACAGTTAACTAAAATGATTTTAAAAAATCCTAATATAAATAAACCTGAAATAAAATAAATATTCAATTTAAAAAAACTAGAAGTGCTGCCTTGGTTAAAGCAGTAAAATTACTAACAGCACTGGAAATGAATGAATTAATTAATTAAAAAAACTAAATACACATTAAATAAAATGAAAATACTGAAAACATGAAAGCTGATCAAACTATTGATAAAAACGGTATCATTATACAAATAATACTAAAATAAGGCTGTTGTGAGATGAAGAGTAATGTTATTAAACCTGCTGGAGGAACATGTGTTTCCTCTTTCCTAAAACGCTTCAATGGCTCATATAAATATAAGCAGATAATCAGTGATGATGGATATAGATCAGCTTCATGTAAGAGACTGCCATTGTTCACAGAGCTTTATATGAGGCTGTAATGAATGTGCTGTTCTGAAACGAGCATCTGGTGTGGCAGCGCACCATCTGTGGCCTGCGATGTCTCATACATCACTTCACACTCACTTCTTCGGGAGTTTGAGTTTCTTCAACTCCTCTTCAGCGTTGACTTTCACCTGGACCACGTGACAACCTAAAGCCAGAAGGGTCCTGAAACACACACAGAAAACACAGCATGCCGAATAAAAACTGCACGGGGACATGTGAGAGGTGTTTGCAATCGCAAAGCAAGAGCGTAAGTGGTTGCCAGGGTGTTGCTATGTGGTTTTTTGCAGGTCCAAGTCAAACAAGTGGTTGCCAGGGTGTTGCTATGTGGTTTTTTGCAGGTCCAAGTCAAACGAGTGGTTGCCAGGGTGTTGCTATGTGGTTTTTTGCAGGTCCAAGTCAAACGAGTGGTTGCCAGGGTGTTGCTATGTGGTTTTTCACAGGTCCAAGTGAAACAAGTGGTTGCCAGGGCGTTGCTAATTGGTTGCTATGTGGTTTCTTGGAGGTCCAAGTCAAACAAGTGGTTGCCAGGGTGTTGCTATGTGTTTTTTTGTAGGTCCAAGTCAAACAAGTGGTTGTCAGGGCGTTGCTAAGTGGTTGCTATGTGATTTCTTGGAGGTCCAAATCAATCGAGTGGTTGCCAGGGTGTTGCTATATGGTTGCTATGTGGTTTCGTACATGTCCAAGTCAAAGGACTTGTTGCCAGGGTGTTGCTATTTGGTTGCTAGGTGGTTTTGTACAGGTCCAAGTAAAAAAAAGTGGTTGCCAAGGCATTGCTAGGTGGTTTCTAACAAGTCCAATTCAAACAAGTGGTTGCAAGGGCATTGGTTAATGGTTGCTAGGTGGTTTCTTAAATGTCCAAGTCAAAAAAGTGGTTGCCAGGGCGTTGCTATGTGGTTGTTAGGTGGTTTCTTACAGGTCCAAGCTTGCAGGTCCAAGTCAAAAAAGTGGTTGCCATGGCGTTGTTATGTGATTATTAGGTGGTTTCTTACAGGTCCAAGTCAAAAATAGTGGTTGCCAAGGCATTGCTAGGTGGTTTCTTACAGGTCCAATTCAAACAAGTGGTTGCAAGGGCATTGGTTAATGGTTGCTAGGTGGTTTCTTAAATGTCCATGTCAAAAAATTGGTTGCCAGGGCGTTGCTAGTTGGTTTCTTACAGGTCCAAGACAAAAAAGTGGTTGCCAGGGCGTTGCTATGTGGTTGTTAGGTGGTTTCTTACAGGTCCAAGTAAAAAAAATGGTTGCCAGGGTGTTGCTATGTGGTTGTTAGGTGGTTTCTTACAGGTCCAAGTCAAAAAATGGTTGCCAGGGTGTTGCTATGTGGTTGCTAGGTGGTTTCTTAAATGTCCAAGTCAAAAAAATGGTTGCCAGGGTATTGCTATGTGGTTGCTAGGTGGTTTCTTAAATGACAAGTCAAAAAAGTGGTTGCCAGGGCGTTGCTATGTGGTTGTTAGGTGGTTTCTTACAGGTCCAAGCTTGCAGGTCCAAGTCAAAAAAGTGGTTGCCATGGCGTTGTTATGTGGTTATTAGGTGGTTTCTTACAGGTCCAAGTCAAAAATAGTGGTTGCCGAGGCATTGCTAGGTGGTTTCTTACAGGTCCAATTCAAACAAGTGGTTGCAAGGGCATTGGTTAATGGTTGCTAGGTGGTTTCTTAAATGTCCATGTCAAAAAATTGGTTGCCAGGGCGTTGCTAGTTGGTTTCTTACAGGTCCAAGACAAAAAAGTGGTTGCCAGGGTGTTGCTATGTGGTTGTTAGGTGGTTTCTTACAGGTCCAAGTCAAAAAATGGTTGCCAGGGTGTTGCTATGTGGTTGCTAGGTGGTTTCTTACAGGTCCAAGTCAAAAAATGGTTGCCAGGGTGTTGCTATGTGGTTGCTAGGTAGTTTCTTACAGGTCCAAGTCAAAAAATGGTTGCCAGGGTGTTGCTATGTGGTTGCTAGGTGGTCTCTTGCAGGTCCAAGTCAAATGAGTACCTAATGAAGCACTCATTTGAGCACCAGTAATATAGTGATGTTTGACTTAAACAGCACTACTAACACTCCCTGTGTTCTGAGACACTGCACTGGGAACGGCTGTATCAGCAGAGAGGGAATAACAGTGTGTGTCATTAGAGGTTAATGAAGGTTTGGCAAAACTCATGTGAAGGTTAATGATGAAGTTAAGCACACCCCACTTTCAAATCATAAACAGACATAAAACAGAGCCGAGAGCAGTCCTTATGGGACCCAGTACAGCCGACAGCACAGTTAGCAGCACGAGACTTCACACACCCTTTCTGAGAGTAAAACACACACACATATGTCACAATTCTTCAAGATGGATTCTGGGTCTGTATAATTTCTGATGCTGTGTTTTTATGGAAGTGACATTTCCAGTCTTTGGAGAAAAAGTTGGATACACACACGCACACATGCACACATACACACGCACGCACGCACGCACACGCACACAGACACAGACACAGACACACACACACACACACTCACATACTGACATACTTACATACATACACTCACACACACACATAATCACATACTGACTCAAAGACATACTCACACACTCACACACTCACATACTCACACACACATACATACTCAAACACTCACACACACACACACACACACACACACACACACACACACACACACACACACACACACACACTCACACAAATACATACTCACCCACATACATACATACTAAAAAACATATACACACACTCACATACACACACATACATACAGACACACATACTCACACACACAGAGATACACACTCTCACTCACACACACACACACACAGATAGACATTCTCACTCACACACACACACACACACACACACACAGATAGACACTCTCACTCACTCACACACACACACACACACACACACACACACACACACACACACACACACACACACACACACACACACACACACACACACACACACACACACACAGATAGACACTGTCACTCACACACACACACACACACACACACACACACACATAACTAACACACATGTGTGTGCTGGTCTTACTTTAGTGTTTCTGTGGACATCTGTAAGTTATAGTTCCTCTCGGTTTCTGGCAGTTTGGAGAAATCCACGAGACACGGATGCTGACGCTTGTTATCCTCTCTGATCTGAGGAACGAACGCGCATGAATCAGCAAAACACACAGACGGCGGGAGAGAAGAACACACACGTGATGAACGTCAGAAAGCATCTGGATGGGAGGAACCACAGTAGACCTGGCGCTTCCCGGAGATCATTCCTGATGACAGACGCATTCTGCACAGGTGATCCCTCTACCAGATGCATTGTGGGAACGCCATGATGTCGCAGGTTTGAGAGCTGATGAGTCTTTCATCAACCATAAACATGCTGCACATCTCCATAGACACACACACACACACACACACACACATGCAAGACTTCAAAGGAATTCATATTCATAGTCTAACTGCACTGGCACTATCTGATGAGAACTACAGTTGATCTGAATAATGAAACTTATCATTTATTTTCCTGTTTATTAATGTGAAGCTGCTTTGAAACAATCTGTATTATATAAAGCGCTATAAATGTGTGTGTAAGACAACTTTTCCTGGAGAAAGAAAAAGCTTTCTGGTTTATTTGACTGGGAACCAAAGAAACAAACCTTTATAAAACTGGCATGTTGCATTGAGTTTGAGTTGATCTCTTTTAATGTCACAAATATTAAAGATGCATTGAGGCATATTTACTGTATGAACCCGAAACTGCAAAACTAACACAAGTGAAAGAAACAAAATGCACCACAAAGGGTTACAATTATGATAATAAATAATGCAGAAAATACCAGAAAATAACAATAAATAGAGATCAGATTAATGTAATTTAATTTGAATAATTAACCAATATTTTCATTTAAATAACTGTATTAAATTAAATTATTGTTCAATATCTGTAGGTGAGATTTTTATAAGGGTTATTAATTTATGTGATAATGGAAACACTTTATTTTGCAGTGTCATTGTTACACGTTACATGTAGTTACTATAGTAAAACCTATAAATTATGCATAATTACATGTAACTAACCCTACCCTAACCCTATAGTAAACACATGTAGTTACTTAATATTACTCAGTACTTATATGTATAATTACAGTGTAAGAAAGACAAAATAAAGTGTATCTGTTTATTTATTTATTTAACAGCGACCAGTAGAACTTAAAATAATCAAAAAAAAAAAAAAAAAAAAAAAAAAAAAACTATATACAGGTGAAACTCGAAAAATTAGAATATGGTGCAAAAGTTCATTAATTTCAGAGATTCAATTTAAAAGGTGAAACTAATATATTATATAGACTCATTACATGCAAAGTGAGATATTTCAAGCCTTTATTTGTTATAATGTTGATGATTATGGCTTACAGATATGAAAACCTTTTCACAATATTCTAATTTTTCGAGTTTCACATGTACAATATTTGATAAGAGCAGAGTTATTTATTTATTTATTTGTTGCCATGGCTGCGATTAGTCGGCTAATTCCTTAAATGAACGACGAGGACAGCGCTGGAAGAGCCGGAGCGAGGGCTCAGATCCACAGCTCTTGGTTTACACTGGATCCGTTCACACACACACACACACACACACACACACACACACACAGCTTCTGTTTCAGTCGGACTGAACTCATTCTGATGAATCTGATGTTGTGTTTACATGAGCGCTGAACATGTGATCGGGGTGATGTGCGCGTCTATACGTCACAAGCTTCACATCAGAATATATATATTCACGCGCAGTTTCTGCTGTCGGCGCATAACAACCATTCTCTTACACTAGTTCTTTATTTGTTTTAAACAGCAGACTTAATATTTATCCATTTCTGGTCATGATTTGGAGACAGTGGGTCTCATTCATGAAACATTCGTAAATATACGAGTGATTGGCGCGTAAAGAGACCTTCCCGAAAACTCATCTCCTGATTCACAAATACTTCATAAACGTCAGATGTGAGAGTGAAATGTGTGTGTGTGTTAATGAATTCCAATCAGTCGTAAATGGCACGCGCGTGCACGCTCATTCTCAATTACCATAAATCCCGACAACTATATATGGGCATCATATTACGACACCAAACGAAGGATTTCAACATGTCTTCTCAAAAGCGAATGAAAAAGAAACATTTCTCAGATGCAGAAATCAAAGTTTTATTATCAGAAGTTCATTCAAAACACCACATTTTATTTTCAAGCGTATAGGCTACATAGTGGCGTATCAGGTCCTAAAGAAAAGATGCAGTTAATGGAGTTTCATCTGTTAATCAAACAGTCCCAGAAGTAATAAGAAAAACCATATGTAATTACTATATATAATATTTTTTCAAAATGCTGTGTAAATATGTACCCGATTAAGGGGAATTAAAATGCAGCCTCAGTTATTAATGAGCAAAACGTTCGGATGTTAAACTCAGTATTTGCGCGTGGCTGGGAGCAGGTGTAGATTTCTTTCGTACCAACTAACATTTGGAAAATACGAACATTTTAATGAATCCGAAAATGTACGCCAGAACAACTTTACACACGATTCACACAAAAATTAGTTCTGCTCGTGTTTCATGAATGAGCCCCAGTGAGCGTATGAACCGCTGTGCCGTGATGCTAATGTCGTCTGTGGATGAAGCCAGCACTGGTGGGTATGGAGCTAGAAATGTGTCTTTATTACATGCGAGAAAATACATAAAGATAAAGAGAGAAAAAAGTTTGAGAGAAAAAGTTATCACACTGATAGCAAACAAGCATTTCATGAGAGAAAAAAAATTATATTTGAGAGAAAAAGTTTTCATATCAATAGCAAAAAATAATATTTGAGACTAAAAAAAAAGTTTTGAGAGAAAGTATTTTCTCATTGAAAACATAAAAAAATATATAAATTTGAAATTTTTTAAATTATTTCTGAGAAAAAAAA